>BSBM01000379.1:2095000-2625000 GCA_027924585.1 Larix kaempferi
AGAGACTAGATCATTATCCAATTGGTGGCCTCTCAATTCATCAGTTTTCTTGAACAATTCTTGAAGTTTAAACCATACTTCATTGGGAGAAGTGAGGCCATCAAGATGAAATAGAAGCTCTCTAGATGTGGTGAGACATAACATCCCATAGGATTCATCCCTTCGATTTTTCCATTTAGATTTCTCTACTGCTGAGGTTAGCTCAACTTTAGTTGCCATTGTCACCCTGTAGAGCCCTTTGCTCCTAGTAGAATCTCCATCCGTGCCTTCCAGTCAAAGTAATTGAATGGAGTGAGGGTGATATGTTGTGAATGATCCATGGATTCTCTGAAATAACTTATGGACTTATTTTGGTATACTTATGGATGCTAAATTGTGCCCTGTAGAGAATATAATTCACCTGGTGGATTGATCAATGCGCCTTCCTTGAGACTGGTTGGATCCTGCAAGACAATAGAAGGACAAAGGAAATGCTTGACAACTCTGATACCATGTGAAATTCAGTTCACACCAAGATATGATCAAACATTTACACTCACTCACAAAAGATCTCACACAACTAGTTAAAGACACAAAAATTACTCACAAAGATACAATTCTGTATTAACTTCTCATGAATAAAATACATCATCCAACCTTATAAAATTAATAGGATTCTGTTATATAACATTACAATAGATATTCAAATGGACTAATATGCCATTTGGATCATCTCATCATCAGACTTACTAAAAATATGCTCATCCCCCCCTAGGTGGCAAGTATGCTTTCCAAATCACACCAAAGGCGCACGAATTGCTAAATTAGTGAGCTGAAGGTGATGTGTGATGAAAAAAAATTCCAAATATGAAATTTGGAAAGAAGAAACATCGTGGAGTGTCATGAGTGCAAAAAACAAGTTTCCTAAGGTGACTAGCTTTTCCCCATAGGGTAAAAAGCTGTAAAAAGTAGTAAAACTTAGAAGTGCACCTTTCCTACCAAATATTATCCATAAAATTTTAGGAATGTGCCCAAATGTCCTAGGTATCTTGTGGTCCACACTTTGGAAATATTGTGGTCCCTCGAATGTTTCCTTGTGGTCCACACAAGGCAATTTTCTTAGTCTATTACATAGGAATTAACCATAGAAGTTTAATTAATGCAACCAATGTAATTAAATGACAAGGTAGGAAAATTTAATATTCCAACACAAATATACGTTTCTTGATATTTAGTGATAGTTGGATTTGTCAGAATCTTTCCAACATAAGTCTTAACCATTTGCAGTGGTCCCTCAACATAGACTAGATCGTCCAATCGTCAAAATATGCATCCATGGTTTTGTATATATATTCTTGGAAATATTTGACAACGATTATTGAAAACAAATTTGGTGCATTTTTCAATCCGAATGGCATTACTTTATATGCAAACGATCCAAATTTGCATACAAATGTGGTCTTCTTCTGATCTTCTTCAGCAATAGGTACTTGGTTATATTCGGAAAATCCATCCATGAACGAGTAGCATTCGTGTCCTGCAACTTCATTGATAATTTCGTCAGCAAAGGGAGTCAGAAATGGGTATGTAAGTGTTACCTTATTGAGTTCTCTGAAGTCAACATAGATTCATAGTCAATTCAGGTCATGCTTCTTAGGCTGAATGACCATTGGGATTGCCCACTCTGATTGATTAATGGGATAGATAATTTCGGCAGCGATCATGTTGTCTATTTCTTTATATTTATGTGTGATATTGTATGGTATATTCTTGATTGGTTTTTCATATGGTTTGATGACGATCTTCATTTCTCCCATTTCCTGAAAAATTCCTTTGATATCTTTATAATCTCGTGGAAAGACATCTTGGAATTCTTTTAGTAGGTTTGTAATTTCTGCTGTCTATTCTTCATTCCAATAATTGCCTATTTTTTCCATCTTGGGTTTGTTTTCGTTAGATATATCTATTTCTTTTATATTAATTTGTGCATCCATCCATTCGGGTGCTCTGGTTTCATTAATATGTCGTTCACCTTCTTTGAACTGTGTAAATTTCGGGGGGGGGAGTCTTCTGCAGTCATCCTTTCAGGATCATCTTTCTTTGAAGTTTCAACATTAAAAATTGTTCTAACCAACTTTGATGTGTCTAGATGTTTTCGTTTCCATTTGAAACTTTTTCCTTCTGTTTTGTCTATTTCCATGTTTAGTCTTATCGATCTCTAGAGTTCAGTCGACTTGATGTTGTTACATGGAGCAATTTGTTGGTCAAGTCATTGTTGATTATCTGATTATATTTTGTTGCTTGTTGGTTGTAGAAAATTTTTCACCTGATTACTTGCTTCTCTTAATATATCATCCTGCAGAGGAAATGTGAAATATTTGATAAAGTTTTCTCTAAGTTATCCCCAAATAGATGTTTCTCCTCTTGATTCTCCCATTTTATACCATTTGTTTGGTAGGTCATCGAGTGTGCTTGGAAAAAGGTTCCACCAGGTTCTTTCGTCTCTATAACCTAATATTTTCCATTCCTTTTCATAGTTTTCGATGTGTTTTTCAGGATCTTTCCCTTGTGTGAAATTTGGAATATTTCATTGTGTCGTTTTCTCCCTCCGAATCTTTCGATGAAGTATGTTGACGCTGTGGACCAAGTATGAAGTCTTGATTGATGTGTATCCCACCATCTTGCAGCTTGACCTATGAAATTTTATTCCAGGCTCTGAAGTCGACCTTGTTCTCCTACGTTATTTGAAACTTCCTTGACATGAGATGAGGGAGACTCTCGTTCTTTATATCTCAATGGTGGGATACCCGATGACTCGCTTCTCACCAGTGTGCGTGTTGGATATTCTTTGATTTTTCTTTCAAAAATATTCAGAATGACGAAGACAAAAAAACATTGTTGGATTTTCTTTTTGAGGATAACTTCAATCATCCAACATTCTCGTGCTTGCAATTCGTAATCCTCCATTTTCCAGTCATAGAATTAAGCATCTAAATTATATCCAACTGATGAAGGATTCCCGAGGTGGATCTCCCCTTGTGTATTTGGCTCGGTATAGTCTTCATTGTTCATTACTTGGTATAATGGTCGGATTTCGACGTCGTCATCGACAAGTTCTGTCTAGGGATCTCCTTGTGATGGGTGAATTGGTACAATCACTTTCTTTCCATTTCCTTTGAGTTTTATCCTATCTTTGTCAATCAATATTTATGCTTTCATATCTCTTCCCCATGGTCAGCCAACTAGGGTAGGGAAGGAATTGGATCCTTCCTTTGGATTGACAATTTCAAAATCAACTCGTGTTGGTATACCCTTGATGGATGTGTTGACATTTTTCCATACCCCAATTGGTTCAATTAATCCTTGGTTAGCTAATTTTAGGTAGATGCCCGACTCATGTAGTTGCGGTCGACCAAGGTGTTCCCAAGTATCTCAAGTCATGATAATTTCTTGAGATCCGAAGTCGAGGACGACTTGTTGGACACGGTATCCTTTGATTTCTAAATCAACAAGTGGATCTGCATCATTTTTATCTCTCTGATCTAGTCGGCATAGATTTTTAGTTTTCTTTTCTTCAACAGATTTGCTTGTAATATTATACATTAGATCTATTAGATTTGATATTGCTTCTTCTTTGGTTATTAATTTGATAAGTTCATTAATATTTCTTTGTCTATATTCGTGATTGTCTTCTTGTGATGCCAATTCTTGAAATATTTTTGCTGCATTATTATATAATTGCTTCTGTTGAATTGGGTTAGGATAATAATATTTACTTTTTAATTTACTAATTTGCGGATTATCAACACTAATTTTAGGTCCCTAAAGAGTTACAATCTAAAGATTCTTAGTTTTAAAAAAATCAGACTTAGGAACACTAGACAAGATGTTAACATTTTTTTTATTACCAATATTTTCAAGTATGGTTGGGAAATCCTCCAAGAAGTGATCACCAACTCCACACTTCGTACAAAATTTGAGATTTGTCTGATCTTTGAAGGGACAATATGGAAATAGATGTTCTTTGTTGAGGCACGTAAAGCACTGCAGTTGTCGACATCGTCGGGGACCTTGATTTCCATTTTTTCGACCATGACCTTGGAATCCTCCTCGTCGATTGAAGCTGTCATTTTGTCGATCATATCGTCGGTTGGTGTTTCTTAGATATCTGGCATTTCTTTCGTTTCTGTCATTTATTTCATTTCGCTGATCGACAATATGGGTCTGATATACTACATGATAATTCTGTTTATTCTTCAAATTTAGGCTACAGTATGCCGTGGAATGGGATTTTACTTCACATATGGCACACCATCGAGCTTGACCATTCTTCATATTTTATGGACATTCTTTTGTTGAATGTGATTCATGCTCTTGGCTGATTTTGCAGAAACATTTTGTATGTACAAACCGAAAGTACTGTTGTCGGTCATCATGTCGACAGTAATATTTTGTATGGCCTACTGTTGAGCATTTTGTACACCATAGGTCGGATCCTCTAAGGCTAATTTCATGAATGGATTTTTGCATATTCTCAAGTTGTTCTTCAATGCGTCGGTTGATAGGAGTTGTAGGATAATCATCATCCATTTCTATTTGTAAAGCTTTTGTCAATGAATCTTCATACATAGTAAAATCGTGTAAATGGATGTGAGTTCTAATTTTATGTAGTAATCCAGCCACAAACAATTGGAAAAATTTGTAGGTTCCCTTTGGAAAAGATCTCTTACATGGTACATGACTTATATAGAAAGAACACCTACTGCAATGAAGGCCCAGATAAAACAACAATTTATGTCTTTCTTCAAAACTCTCGATGCAAAGTATCTAGCTACTAAAAAATTGAAAACTACTTCTCAAAAGCCAACAGAACTGTCAGGGACTACGAAATAAGATTCAAAGACTTGTTGAGCTATATTGATTATGATATTGAAGAACATTTATTGATCCAATGGTTCATGGCTAGTTTACTACAGAAAATTAGAATGCACATTCGTTTACATGATTTTACTATGTATGAAGATGCATTGACAAAAGCATTACAAATAGAAATGGATGATGATTATCCTACAACTCCTGTCAACTGACACATTGAACAACAACTTGAGAATATGCAAAAATCCATTCGTGAAATTAGCCTTAGAGGATCCGACCTATGGTGTAAAAAATGCTCAACAGTAGGCCATACAAAATATCACTGTCGACATGATGACCTACGACAAGACAGTCGGTTTGTACAAAAAAAATGATTCTGCGACATCTTCCAAGAGCACGAATCACATTCAACAAAAGAATGTCCCTACAATATGAAGAATGATCAAGCTCGATGGTGTGCCATATGTGAAGTAAAATCCCATTCCACGGTAGAATGTATCCTAAATTTGAAGAATAAACAGAATTATCTTGCAGTATGTCAGACCAATACTGTCGATCGATGAAATGTCAGAAAAAATAGATATCAAATAAACGACGGTTGATGATATGATTAGAAATGAAAAATTCAATCAACATGGAGGTTTCCAAGGTCATTGTCTAAACAATGGAAATAGAGACCCCGAACACGTCAACGACTGCGGTGCTTTGCATGCCTCAATGAAGAACATCTCTTTGTAGACTGTCCCTTCAAAGATCAGACAGATCTCAAATTTTGTACGAAGTGTGGAGTTGGTGATCACTTCTTGGAGGATTTCCCAACCATACTTGAAAATATTGGAAATAAAAAGAATGTTAACATCTTGTCTACTGTTCCTAAGTCTGATGTTGTAAGAATCTTTAGATTGTAACTCATTAGGGAACTAAAATTGGTGTTGATAATCCGCAAATTAGTAAATTAAAAAGTAAAGATGATTATCCTAACCCAATTGAACAAAAGAAATTATATAATAATGCAACAAAAATATTTCAAGAATTGGCATCACAAGAGGACAATGACGAATCCTGCAAAGAAATATTAATGAACTTATCAAATTAACAACCAAAGAAGAAGAAGTCGCAAAGCTAATAGATCTAATGTATAATATTAGAATCAAATATGTTGACGAAAGGAAAACTTAAAATCTATGTTGACTAAATCAGAGAGATAAAAATGATGCAGATCCACTTGTTGATTTAGAAATCGAAGGATAATGTTTTTGAAAAGTTGTCCTCGACTTCGAATCACAAGAAAATATCATGACTTGAGATACTTGGGAACACCTTGGTTGACCGCAACTACACAAGTCATGCATATACCTAAAATTAGCCGACCAAGGATCAATTGAACCAATTGGGGTATGGAAAAATGTCGACACATCCATCAAGGGTATAACAACACGAGTTGATTTTGAAATTATCAATCCAAAGGAAGGATCCAATTCCTTGCCTACCCTAGTTGGCCGACCATGGGGAAGAAAGATGAAAACATCAATATCGCTTAACAAAGATAGGATAAAAATCAAAGGAAATGGAAAGAAAGTGATTGTACCAATTCACCCATCACAAGGAGAGCCCTGGACAGAACTTGTCGATGACGACGTCGACATCCAACAATTATACCAAGTAATGAACAATGAAGACTATACTAAGACAAATACACAAGGGGAACTCTACCTCGGGAATTCTTCATCGGTAGGATATAATTTGAATGCTGAACTCTACTAATAGAAAATGGAGAATTACTAATTGCATGCATGAGAATGTTGGACGATTGAAGTTATCCCCCAAAATAAAATCCAACAATGTTTTTCTGTCTCTGTCATTGCAAATATTTTTGAAAGAAAAATAAGAGAACATCCGAAACTCGTACTGGTGAGAAACGAGTCGTCAGGTATCCCACTGTTGAGATACAAAGAACAAGAGTCTCCCTCATCTCATGTCGAGGATGTTTCAAAGAACGTAGGAGAACAAGGTCGACTTCAGAGCCTGGTCGAAACTTTCACAGGTCAAGCTGCAAGATGGTGGGATACACATCAGTCGAGACTTCAGAATTGGTCCATGACATCGACATACTTCGTCTACAGATTCAGAGGAAGAAAACTCACATCAAAAGAAAAAAGTCCAACTTTCACACAAGGGAAAGATCTTGGAAAAAATATCGACAACTCTGAAAAGGAATGTAAAATAGTAGGTTACAGAGATGAAAGAACTTGGCTGCACCTTTTCCAAGCACACTTGACGATCTACCAAACAAATGGTATAAAATGGAAGAAGTAAGAGGAGAAACATTTATCTGGAAAGAAATTAGAGAAAAAGTTATCAAATATTTCACATTTTTTACGTAGGATGATATATTAAGAGAAGTAAGTAATCAGTTGAAAAATTTTCTACAACCAACAAGCACCAAAATATCATCAGATAATCAACAACCGCTAGACCGACAAATTGATGCATGTAACAACATCAAGTCGACTGAACTCTAGCACTTGACATGACTAAACATGGAAGCACACAAAACCGAAGGAAAATTTTCAAATGGAAATGAGAACATCCAGACACATCAAAGTTGGTCAGAACATTTTTTAATGTTGAAACTTCAGAGAAAGATGATCCTGAAAGGATGATTGTAGAAGACTTCCCCTCGACATTTACATGGTTCAAAGAAGGTGAACGAAAGATCAATGAAAACAGAGCACCCAAATGGATGGATGCACAAATTAAGATAAAAGAAATAGATATATCCAATGACAACAGACCCAAGATGGAAAAAATAGGTGATTATTGGAATGAAGAACAGACAGCGGATAATACAAACATACTAAAATAATTACAAGATGTCTTTGCAAGATATTATAAAGATATGAAAGGAATTTTTTAAGAAATGGCAGAGATGAAGATCGACATCAAACCAGATGAAAAACCAATCAAGAAGAGACCATACAAGATCAAAAATAAATACAAATAAATATTCAAGATAGAATAGACAGCATGCTCAATGCCAGAATTATCTATCCCATTGATCAATCCGAGTGGGAAAACCCAATGGTCGTCCATCCTAAGAAGAACGATCCCATTGATTATTTTGGATGCCTTAAACAACATATCCAAAACGAATTAAAAATGCATGATGTTCCAACCTTTGAAGTAGAAAGGCATAAGGAAAAGGCGGCATAAATAAAACTTGATGGATTCCAATTAATATTTGGCAAGGTTTATTCAAGAAGGTATGCACCACAAACCACAGTCGCATATACAGATAAATGCATACCCTCACACATACAAGACAATAAAATAAGTTTGAAAGCTCAAAGAATGAAAGAAATAAAATGCAAACGTTGTGGAGAAAGATGGGACCCCAAACATAGGTTCCACATAGAATATAATTCAAAGAAATTATATGCATGTGAAGAAGAAAGGAATGATGAATCCAATACATAAGAGTCGGAAAGTGAAGAAGTAGAGAATCTCCAAAATATCGCATCAAAATCTGAAGGTGACAACACACCAAGGATATCACTTGCAGCCATGGTAGGAATCATCCAACCAGAAACTCTTAAATTAAAGGGACATTATTCAAAATGATAATGTCACATTACTAATCGATACATGTAGTACCCACAACTTCCTTGACATAAAAAATTGTAGGGAAACTTAAGCTATTTGTATATCTATTTCTAGACATGAAGGTAATGGTTACAGATGGCGGAAAAATTTAGAATCTAGAGAAGTTCCTTAAAGTGAAACTCTAATACAAGACATTAATTTGGAATAATATCTATACAATATACCTTTGGGAGGAGCATACGTGGTTTTAGGAGTCCAATGGCTACAAACATAGTGTACTTATTCTTCGAATCATCAAAAGAATTTTATTATATTCAAATGGAAAGGGAAAAATGTATAATATACATGGCTTCCAACCCACCAGATACAAGTTGTCATCTTAACAGATGGAAAATGTTATTCGGAAAGGGGCATCCACCTACTTGATCCAATGAAACCAAATGAAGATACAAGATTCATAACAAGATGAACCCAAAGTAGTAGAAGTCAAAGAATTACTTTAAAAACACAAGAAGGTATTTCAATATTTGTTCATGGAGTTACCACTAGAGAGGAGGACTGAACATATAATTGAAGTTAATGTAGGATCAAGTCCGATCAAGGTTAAACCATATAGATACCCTAATCACCATAAAAAAAAAAGTTAGTTCAAGATCTATTGAAGTATGTCGTTATTAAAAAGAGCAGAGTACATATGAAGCTTCAACAATATTAGTACGAAAGAATTATGGATCTTTCATATTGTGCATATATTACCAAGAATTAAACAAGATAATAGTCAAGAACAATTTCCCATTCCATT
This sequence comes from Larix kaempferi, assembly GCA_027924585.1. Taxonomy (NCBI): domain Eukaryota; kingdom Viridiplantae; phylum Streptophyta; class Pinopsida; order Pinales; family Pinaceae; genus Larix; species Larix kaempferi. The sequence continues at coordinate 2,104,260 of BSBM01000379.1, forward strand.
CATCGACTACATGTTGGATGAACTTCATGGAGCTAGATTTTTTTCAAAACTTGACATGAGATTAGGTTATTATCATATTGGAGTAAGATTAGAAGATATGTCCAAGACCGCTTTTCAAACCCATGAAGGACATTATGAATTTAGGGTAATGCCTAATGGATTAACAAATCCCCCCACCACCTTCCAAGCCGTTATGAATGAACTAATCCATCCCTAGCTAAGGAAATTTATTTTAGTATTTTTTATGACATCCTTGTATATATAAATGCATGGAAAAATCACTTGAAGCATATGGGACAAATACTATCTCTCCTAGAAAAAAATCAATTTTATGCAAAAATGCCAAAATGTACATTTGGAAAACAAGAAATAGAGTATATCGATCACATTAGATATACATAATGGGTCAAGGTAGATCCAAAGAAAATGAAAGCAATCAGTGAATGGTCCAATCCAAAAATTATATCCAAGTGAAGAGGATTTCTAGGGTTGGTAGGTTACCATCGAAGGTTCATCAAGAACTATTCTCATTTAACTGCTCCCATAAAAAACCTCCTAAAGAAATCATTTCAATGGAATGAGGAACCAGAAAGGTGCTTTGAATATTTTGAAAACATTATTTCCACAACTCTTGTATTAACAACACCTAACTTCTCAAAACCATTTGTAATCGAATGTGATGCCCTAGGTTTTGGAATAGGAGCAATTTTGATGCAAGGACACCCAATAGATTTTGAAAATAGGAAACCAAATCAAAGGGAATGCTTACAATCTACATACAACAAATAAATGATTTCCATCATTCATGCAAGGAAAATATATTTTGGGAAGCAAGTTTATGATTCGTACAGATCATAACGATATTCAATACTTATTACAACAAAAACCGTTGACAACCGAGAAACATAGATGGATAGAGAAAAATGTCACATTTGATATGTAAATCCTACATAAAAAGGGAAAGGACAATATCGTGGCTAATGTCCTTTTACAAAAAGATAAATAAGTGTATGTTTTTGCAGTGTCTATAGTAATGTCTGAATGGATGGATAAAATTCAAACCGAGTATACCAAGAACCCAAAGGCTTGCTCCATAATCAATGATGTGAAGAAATACCCCAAATTTGAGTGGAAGAATGACATCTTATGGTATAAAGGAAGAATTTATTTAATACAACTAGCGTGTTTTTGGAAAACATGCAAGTGAAGAACCTTCCACCATTGTTTTTTGGGAAAAAATGGTAAAAAATAGCCTTTTCTGGGGGTTTTTAGGAGAAGTTTTGGTCTCGAAAAATGTTCCTAAGGTTACTAACTATCAAATGGGCCATCAATTAGGTAATTCCATCCTTCTAGAGTCCCAAATATGGGTCTTTCATCCCACATTTCATTTTTTGTGACTCACAGTAATCTCATGAAATGCCGTCATGCAACCAAAAGATGTAAGTGTCATCATGGACGAAGAAGCGCCAAATTTGGCTATAAAAAATCCCACTCATGAGAAAGTTCTACATAAATACATCCAAATTAAAAACCTTTGACTACTTTTATTAAACAAATGCACAACCTTATATAGATTTACATTAATAAAACTGCATCAACAAATTATGAGACAATATCCTAAGAAATGTCAATAGAATACAATAATAGATCTAGTTGGAGATAGGATAGGATCTCAACTATTCAAAAGAATAAAAAACCAAGAAGGCATCGACACAATAATAACCTCCTATGTGCACACAACATAAATAAAATGTGAACTAGGAATTCTTATCATTTTATAAGTATTAAGAATCCCTATCATCTTTCCATTCCCATAGTGCACCATACCTATAAAACAAATTCATAGACAAACAAGGTTTTGTGTCCTGTGGACTTTCCAATTTCATTTGTCAATGGTTGTAGCCCTATAATTATGGTAAAACAAAACGACACCAATTATTTCTAAATTTTCGTGCAAACCCTCGTGCTTGCATATCAAGATACACGACATAATAACCCATAAGTTTACATAGCAAATAGATTTGATATACAATATTTAATTCACCATACACTTCTACAACAATGGTGGATTGAATGAATCAATGAATTCGTATTAATGCACAACATAACAATCACCAAAATCCTACTCATTTTATTAATAACAATATCCCAAACTACCAAGCTTATTACAATCACCAGACCATCTTAGGTCTTTGGATTCTACACAAACCTACACATAATCTTACGAGATTCAAAACCTCCCAGTTACATCATCTTAAAAGGTTTTACTACCATAATCCCTTGCTTATGCAATACATTAACCATTGCATGCAAGCTAGTACATGACTAGATATCAATCTATTTAGTTATTACTTTTTCAATGGAAGAAAACGATACTTCTTACCATCCTTCTTTAACTATTATGTATTCTTCCTTCCATTATGCATAAATTATCTATCATATTTCCAAGTTCTACCCAACAATACATAACAAGCAAATATAGGTACTACACCACACAAAGTTTTCTCCTTTTAACCACCAATTGAAAAATAAATTTCACATTACTCTTGGATTGTAATCTTGTGTCATTTCTGCAAGCATGATACTCTATATGGCATGGGATGAGATACACAAATCAGATTCAACTTTAGTACAACCTCATTGGAAATACGATTCTTTGTACTTTCGCATTCAATAAATAATGTGCAACACTTAGCTCGTATCTTCTATTTTTTCTTGAAAATGATTCTCCTTTGTTTTGGTTGTTTTTCACTCTCCTTCTTAGACTTCAACAATATTAATCTCATGATCATTCTCTCCATGCTCTGACTCCACTTCAATCAATTTATTTGTTGTTATTGTTGATTTTATGACTCAAAAATGTGAGTTTTTCTTTCCCTTATAATTCCTTAATCCTTTGAAATAAAATGCATTCAAATTTTCCTCATCTAACTCTACAACTTGCTAACCCAATTGCTCTACCAACATCATATCTCTTTCAAGAGAATAGGAATATGCGCTTTCAGAAAATTGAGCATCCCTGACCAATTTCGATCATTAATCTAGGATCATCATCAAGAGGAAGAATGATGAGAAAAGGACAAGAGTGAAAATCGTTATAAATAAGGAAGACGGAAAATATTTTAAGAGCCAACAAGATGGAGAAGGTTAATTTAGGGTTTAAAGAATACTTATTTTTTTCTTTTTAATTATAGGAAAATTAATTGTAATGAGGCTGAAAATATATCCTTTAATAAGGTTAAAAATAATTATCTTCAATACATATAAAAATTAACCTAAAAGAGTTTTAATAATAAAACCTAAAATCTAAAGAAAAACTAACCTAAAAGTAGGGCTATAATAAATCCTAAAAAAATTAAATTTTTTATTATTTATTTTACTTATATTTTTTACATATTTTTATTTTTTATTTTTAATTGATGAATGATAGGCTACCAAATGTTGTTAATATTCAATCCTTCATATCTGATTAAGTTGTTTTCATTTAGCTCAATCTCAATGGCTTCACAGACCTTTCTCTTTCCGTAGTGATCAACTTTAGCTATGGCTTAGGCCTTATTTATGCATATTAGGTGGCTCGTCTCATGAGAGTGCATCACCGGGGCTGATTTTTTGATATGGTTGTGTTTGATGTCGGCACAATGCTCTTTAATTCTGATGTTTAATGATCTTATAGTTTCATTGATATAATGCTTACCACAGGAGCATGGTATTGTGTAAAAACCCTTGTGATTTTTGGATCGATAGTATCTTTGGCGCAATGAAGTTAATGAGGGTGTTGAGAGGTGAAAACACCACTTTAATATGTCCCTTCTTAAGAATTTTTGCAATTTTGTTTGTGGTTCCTTTGATGTAAGGGAGCGTGATAGATTTTACTTCAAAAGGATTTTGAGAATTATGATGCCCATTCCTGGCTTTTGGGATAGCCCTCTTGATTTGTTGATATTTATAGCCATTGTTTTTAAAACCTTTGTGAGATGCCGAAGCTCTTGATCTAGATGGTCATTTTCTGAGATTATAAAGTCCCTAGTTAAAAGTGTGTTAATTATGCCAATTTTATGGGAAGGGTGATGATGCAAATCATTGTGGAGATATTTGTCTGTTTGCATCTTTTTTGATAAACTTGGTGAGTGATTGAACCATCATATTTTTTAGAGATAAGAATATCAAGGAATGGGATGTAGTTTTGATCTTCAACTTCCATAGTAAACTTAATGGAGTCTACTTGGATATTCATATGGTTTTTGAACTTTTCTAGGTTGTATCTTCCATGTGTCCAAATTATATGAGCATCGTCTACAAATATTTTCCATAAATTTGGATTGAGAGGAAAGGATTCAAGGGATTTATTCTCAAACCATTCCATATATAAATAAGCAAGGGCGGGTGACAATGGGGATCCCATGGCTACACCTTCAACCTATTCATAGATAATTCCACAAAAGCTAAAGAACATAGATTTTAGGCACACTTCAACTAGCTTATAAGTGTATTCATATGTAAGGTTTTTACCATCTGAATGGCATCATAAACGGGGATTTTGGTGAAGAGTAACATCATGTCAAAACTTACAAGAAGGTCACGATCCTCAAATTTTACAGTTTTTATTTCACTGATCATGTGAGGTGAGTCTTTGACATAAGATGGGTAACTCTAGAAATACTTAAGATCTTTTTAGAAAGGTAACATCATGTCAAAACTTACAAGAAGGTCACGATCCTCAAATTTACCAGATTTTAGGTGGGAGAACCCATAGTATTCACTATGGGTCTAAGCGATGAACACTCTTTGTAAATTTTTGGAAGTCCATAAATTTTGGATATAATGTAGTTTTTGGGAATAAGCTTATTTTCCAGATTGTCATCAAGGGAAGAATTTTTTATGGCTGATGTGACATCCTTCAAGATTATGAAACTTGTACATTTGACTAATACTCTATAGATGTCTCTATTTGGCAAGTGGTCTAATTACGATAATAAAATGCTTGACCACTTTTCAAATAGTGGCATCTATAGAGTATTATCCAAAGATCCTATGAAGAAACTGCAACAATTAATTAATGAGAATACGCGAGATAGCAGAAATAAAAAAACTTAGAATCTCTTTTATTGATCGTAGGCCACTTCGAGGGGGAAACCTCCTTTGAGCAAGCTCAATACAAATAACTTCACGGTACCTTCATTGGTCTCAACACAAACTTATATACTAACTCTATGCACCAATACCATGTGTCAATACAAACCATGGGCCAATACAAACTATGGATCAACAATTACTACAGGACGACTTACAAATCATATGCGTCCAACAACAATAATACAAACTATGGATCAACAAATACTACAGGATGACTTACAAAGCATATGCATCAAACAACAATATGCTAACAAAGTAAATAGAAGGGTTGACATGGGTTCCTAACATCCCCTCTCCCTTAGAAAAATATTTGTCCTCAAAGATTTAGATGTGGAAATTGATGCAGAATCTGAAGGAGTGGTTCCCCTGTAGCATCCTCGGGTTGCATTCCGGGCCACTGGCGCCTTTTGAGTTTCAGGGAGGGTTGCTTGGAAGGTTGTAGACGAAGAAGAACCATATCAGCTGCATGAAAAATGTGCTCAGAATGGTGTTGATCTGCTTGTTGTTTCAGTTGAATTCTTGCCATGTGAAGATTGTCCTGCAAAATGAGAAGAATCTGATTGCGGTTTCGAAGAACCGAGTCAATTTCCTGAACTAGGGAGCTACTGAGGGTGTATGGAAGAAGAAATGGAGGTGCCTATACATAGACTGCTTCATATGGTGTCCTTTTAGATGTGGTATTGTACCACTAGAGCGCTTCTAGGAAATCCATAGAAATAGTTTTCCAAATATGTGTAGGGATGGGAAAGGGTTTGAGCAGTCCTGAAAGGAGTGTCATTTCATCCTTGTTGACCTGGAAAGTATCACAGTCAACCCCCATCTAATGAATTTTCATTTCCAGTCCCTTCCAAAAGAAGTTACATTGTTCCTGGTCATACGTTTTGAGGAACCCAGAGTGCCCTGCCGATGAAGAAGCATGGAGTTCATAGAAGAGATAGCCCTGTTGAACAGATTTCAACCAATTTGGAACAAGTAGAGAAATAGTTGTAAGAGTAACTGGATCATCAAATGTGTGAGAAGGAGCATATACCCCCATATTGTCCTTACCCTTCTTGTAAGTGATCGCATAGGCATAACCCATGAGTTGGATAACCCATTACAGGTGTGTCGGGGAGGAGACCGGTTGTTCCAGGAAATTTTCTAGACTCTGGAGATCAGTATTGATGCAGAAATGATTCCCTAATAGGTATGGATGCCACTTTTGTACTATATGCAAAATAGCCAGCATTTCCTGCTGAGATGTAGATGCGGCTAAAGTCTTACCGGAAAGGTCTCTTGAAGGCGACAAGCCCACTGGTTCAACAAAGACACCTGCATATCTATCCAAGGAAGTATGGGAGACTGTTCATGGGTGCATCTGAATGGAATGGAGTTGAGCAATGACACCATGTGAATTATTCTTAAGGATATTTTTTAGGTGATGTGAACTGATGATGTGGAGAGACCCTTGTTGTAAGACCGTAAATTTGTGTTGTTTCCCATTGACTGAAAACTGCATCCAAAGTTTAGCAAAATCCCATAAGATGGGGCCAAGTGTGCATAACCATTGAACGCCCAAAACCACATCACATCCTACTAGGGACAAGGAAAACATGTCAGAGCACAGGTTATAATATTTCAGAGAGATATGCACATTGTGACACTTCCCCTTGCAAGGTAAGGTGCCCCCATTGGCAACCATGACTTCAAAGTTGGAGCAAGGATAGACAAAACAATCAGACTGTTTGGCAATCTGAGGGTCAATGAAGTTATGAGTGCTACCAGAATCAATGAGTATTGTAAGAGGAAGCTTCTTGAAGTAACCCCTGACCCGCATTGTTTTGGGGGTGGTGATGCCAGATAAAGCATGGAGAGATATATTTGGTTGGTCATCCTGAGATGGGGGGTCAATAAGCAGCTCCTGAATGTTGACCTGATCATCCATTGTATCTGGAGCTCCTTCACCAATTTTAGAGTCAGGTGGAGAATCCATATACAAGAGATAGAGCTTTTGCTGAACACATCTATGTCCTTGAGTGAATTTCTCATCACAATTATAACAAAGCCCATTTTCTCTATGTTCCTACATCTCTGTTTTAGACAAATGCTTGATAGGAGTTCGTTGAGGAGCTAGCGGGATGGGAGGTCGTTGAGAACCCATATTTCAGAAGGGAACAAAAGTGGGTTTGGAGCTTTGTTGGGTTGCAATCTTGTCTTCTGCCAACTTATCCAACCCCAGGGCTTCCATCATTGTGTTGGGACAGAACATTTTGACCTTTGAGAGGATTTCATCCTTAAGACCATTGATAAAACAACTCCTGTAGAATTCATCAGACAATCCTTCTGTGTGATTGGCTAGTTTCTCAAATTCTATCTGATACTCTCTTATAGTGCCAATTTGACGGAGTTTAGTGAGTTCTCCAGTGAAGTCATCAAAAGCACTAGGACCAAATCATTACAAAAGGAGTTGGAAAAAATCTGTCCATTTTGTCTCATCACGAGCCTTGATGTACCAATAGTACCATTGAATGGCTTCCTATTCCAAATGAAAGGATGCAAGTGGAACTTTTTGGACATCAAAAGTATTATTCATAATGAAATATTGTTCTGCACGATAGATCCATCCAGTCAGATTAGTACCATTGAAGCGAGGAAATTCAAGCTTCGGACCACAAAAATTGCTGGAAGAAGAGAACCCATTGTCTGATAAAGACTCGAATAGTCGTTTGTTGTTCATGGATGAATGCTCAAGATGGAGGACAAGAAATTTTTCATCCATATCATGGAGTTTGGTTTGGATGGTTGTAAGTGCTTCTTCCATGGTTTTTGCTCCTGCACGGGTGACAACCATAACCAGGAGTTTTTTTTTTTTGGGGGGGAGGGGGAATGGATAGAAAAACACAAACATAAGCTTATTTAGTAAAGGGAAATTTGGATTTGGGAAAAACTCGGATGGGTAATTTGGGTTTGAATAGGTTTTGGACACTTTGGAATGGATAGGGAAGTAGAAAATGAGGGTTTCAGAAGCGGGGTGAAAGAATGGGAAAATTTGTCAGAGAGGGACAAAGAAGCAAAAATAGGGATTGAACACGATGGAAAAATTTGAGGGGGATTGGGTGAAAATCGAAGGAGTTATGGAAAACCCTAAAAATAGATAAATGTGGGATTTATGGCTTTGGGAAGTGGAATTTGGGATAGGGTCCTCAGGAATTAAATATGTAGAATGGGATTGCAGGGGTATCAATGAATTTTCAGGGAAAATAGAGTTAAAACAAGGGAGATATGGCGAAAAAACATAATTTAAAAAAAAAAAAAATTCAGAATGGATCTGAAACGGCTTTCAGAATGGATCGGAAATGGCGGGATCTGGAACGGCTCAGAATGGATCGAAAACGGCTGGATCTGAAATGACTTTTCGAATGGATCTAAAATGGTTGGATCAAAATCGGCTTTCAAAATGGATCTGCAACGACGCGGAAGTGATCGACAATAGATGGATCTACAATGGAACAAAAGTGATCGACAACATTTCAACTAAAAATAGATATGGACCCCAGGTATGTTCGGCTTCCTATCGGTTCAGGGATTCACTCGGTCACCAATGTTGTCTAACGACTTGCGTATTGGGGCAGTACCCCTCACTCCATGGCTCAGGTAAAACTGATAACCACTTTGCCACAAATGACAGCTCTTGGTTTACCTCACGGGTGGGAACTAGTCAATCAGGTTGGGGTCGTTTCCCTTTTCGATGGCAGGTCCTCTCAATGGGACAGCTACTTCGGGGTTCCTGTGGTACCCCTCACAATGAGTTTTAGGGATTATGCCCAAGTACTTCCCACAGTTAAGCGGATAGGGATTATTCCCATATCCGAAGCAACAACAGATGCGAAAAAAAAATTTGGCAGAAATTTCACTGAGCGAGCCCAAGAAAGTGCTCTAATACTAGATGTGAAGAACCTGCAATAATTAATTAATGAGAATACGTGAGATAATAGAAATAACAGAACTCATAATCGCTTTTATTGATCGTAGGCCACTTCGAGGGGGCAACCTCCTTTGAGCAAGCTCAATACAAATAACTTCACAGTACCTTCATTGGTCTCAACACAAACTTATATACTAAGTCTAGGCGTCAATACCATGGGTCAATACCATGTGTCAATACAAACCATGGGCCAATACAAACTATGGATCAACAATTACTACAAGATGACTTACAAAGCATATGCATCCAACAACAATAATACAAACTATGGATCAACAAATACTACGGGACGACTTACAAAGCATATGCGTCCAACAACAATATACTAACAAAGTAAATAGAAGGGTTGACATGGGTTCCTAACAGATCTGATCTCCATAATCCTCAAGTATGTCACATCAACCTTAAAAATTTAATCCCTTGATGACGATCTAAAATTTAATCTTATTCCCCAAAACTACATTGTACCCAGAGTTTATGGACTTCCAAAAATACACAAAAAGGGTTCGTCGTTGAGACCCATAGTGAATACTATCGGTTCTCCCACCTACAATATTGTGAAGTACCTTGATAAAAAGCTTATAAATATTTCTAGACTTAACCAATCTTATGTCAAAGTCTCAACTCACATGATCAGTGAAATAAAAAATCTTAAAGTCGAGGATTGTGACCTTCTTGTGAGTTTCGACATAGTGTCCCTCTTCACCAAAATTCATGTTGATGATGCCATTTAGATAGTCAAAAACCTTACATATGAAGACACTTCTAAGCTAGTTTAAAGTGTATCTAAAATCTATGTTCTTTAGATTTTGTGGAATTATCTATGAACAGGTTTAAGGTGTATCCATAGGCTCCCCACTATCGTTCGTTGTTGTTGATTTATATATGGAATTGTTTGACAAGAAATCCATTGAATCCTTTCCTCTCAAGAAAAATCTATGGAAAAGATTTGTAGATGACACCCACATAATTTGACCACATAGAAGAGACAACTTGGAAAAGTTAAAAACCCATATGAATAGCCAAGTGGACTCCATTAATTTTTCTATGGAAGTTGAAGATAAAAACTGCATCTCATTCCTTGATATTCTTATCTCTAAAAAGATGATGGTTCAATTGCTTGCCAAGTTTATAAAAAAAATGCACATGGACAAATATATCCACGTTGATTCGCATCATCACCCTTCCCAAAAAGTTGGGATAATTAACACACTTGTAATCCGAGCCTTTAGAATCTCGAATAAGGACCATCTATATCAAGAGATTTGGCATCTCGCAAAGGTCTTAAAAAACAATGGATATAAATATCAACAAATCAAGAGGGCTATCCTAAAATCCAAGATTGGGCATCATAATTCTCAACATCATTTTGAAGGAAAATCTATCACCCTCCCTTACATCAAAGGAACCATAGACAAAATCACAAAAAATATTAAGAAGGGATATATTAAAGTGGTTTTTGCACCTCTCAATGCCCTCAAAAACTTACTTGACTGTGCCAAAGATACTATGGATCCGAAAATCACAAGGGTATTTACCCAATACCATGCTCCTGCGGTAAGCATTATATATCAGTGAAACTGGGAGGTCATTAAACATTAGATTTAAAGAGCATTGTGCCAACATTAAACATGCATAGCGGAGCACTCTCATGACATAGGCCCCCTAATATGCATAGATAAGGCCCAAATCATAGCTAAAGTTGATCATTGTGGGAATATAAATTTATGTGAAGCCATTGGGATTGAGATCAATGAAAAGAACTTAAACATAGATGAAGGCTTGAAGATTAACATCTAGAATCCTATCATTCATCAATTAAAAATATAATATATATATATATATATATAAAATAAGTAATAAAAATTTTAAAATTTAAAATTTGTTTTTAGGTTTTATTATAGCCCCACTTTTAGGTTACTTTTTTCTTGATATTTTTGGTTTTATTATTAAAACTCTTTTAGGTTACTTTATATATATATTGAATGATTTGAAAATAACTCTTAAATAGCATGTGAGTGGAATTAAACAGTTAATTTGAAAGGATTAATAATCAAATTTAAATGAGAGCTCAAAAACTGAAGTGGAACAAACAAAGAGAAGAAAACCATGCAAATGAGAAGAATATTAATAACAGAGTTCAAACTGAATGGGATACATATCCGGGTCCACTTCCAATGTGAGGCCGACCCATTACAATGAATTCTGAAGTCACCTTCGAAATATGTTGTTAATATGTAGAAACATAGACTACCAATGAACTCCTATCGAAATTTCGAGAAAAAAGAGTATAAACTCACCTATATTCTACTCAAGTGCTCAAGGACCGGGTCCCCTTAGCAAGTAAAAAGAGACATATCCATGCACATTGTAATTTATCCTAACTTGGGAACTATGTTGTACCATCAACTCGCATAAAACTCTGAACTTCAAACTTTGTATCCCTGAACTCTACGTTGTGGGAAAAAAGTGTGGTTATATAACACAAAGGGCCACAGTTTCAAACCCATGGAAGGCGCCCTTTTAGGGATATGACATCCAAAAAAAAAAAAATATATATAATATGGATCCCCTTTAAACAATGGGGAATTGGCCCATTGGTAACATGTTCTATTAGTGTTGGGGAGGTCGTAGGATCAAACACCGTTGACCCCCCTTTTTGCACACATCGTTATATAATGTGGCTTACAATATAATATTTGTGGTGTTATTTTTTAATTCCCCCATGACATAGCATAAGGTATAACCAAATATGTTGGGGTATGATTCCACGTTGATAACAATACATTCCATGGGATCGGGAGCTAAGCCCTTGATCCTTCTTTACTCGCCAACAAAACCATTTCAAAACTTAAATATAAGTTGTGTTTTATGCTTAGTAAGACACATCCGAGGGTCCATTGGTAAGGTGCTACACTAACATCTAAGAGGTCTGAGGTTCGATCTGTCCTACTCACATATATTTTTGGTAGAGAGAACTGTAACAGTCCAATCAAGACTGCCACATGGTTTTTCCCGATTGGTCCACTTGTGTAACCATGGTACAGTCATGTGCCACATGTTAGTACTGAATAGGTATACTTTCCTACCAACTCAAATGTATGACTTGCCAACTCAGCATAATGCCTACCACATGGAACCTTGTGGCATTTTCACATAAGTTCCATACAGGCCACATGGCACATTGTGGGATTCACACCATGTGGCACCTTTGTTTTTCCTTTTTACATGTTTGAACAAAACTTCAAAACATCATATCTTTGTCATATGGAGTCTAATTGATATGAATCAAGCATCGTCAGAAAGATCTCAACAATCTCTATGGGATGGTGCCCTTCATTTTATCATTTGATAAATTCATTATGGATCAATCAAAATGATCCTCCTGGATCAAACCTCCCTACTGAGAACCTTTTGGACTTCCAAAATATTGGATCATTCTAAAGAAAGGTGAGGGAACTACCGCCTCACTTGTCAAGTATCATTCAACAATCTTGCTTGAGAAATAATAATTTGTAGCAGCACGACAAACATGAATAGAGAGATAGCATTCCTGATCAAATAAAACATTCCCTCCGTTGGTTGTTTCTCTATGGATGCATCCCATATTGGTTTAACCACATATATTGGCATCTCTCTTGTATTGTTCTCTTCTATGTGTTATTTCTGCATTTATTTTATTTTATTGCTCTGCAATCATGTTTTCTAACATTTTCCTTGGTATTAAACATTGTTGAAGACATTGAAGTTGAAAATACCCCTATCAAAGTGACCCATATAAGATCTTTCTTTTAATATTTCATTGATATTGAGTTTTTGATACTTACTGTCGTGGTTATCCTGCCCTACCCACGAGTTTCCTATATATGTACCCACGGGTCACTCGCGTGACTCTGCAGATACAATCGTGGTTTTTTCCTGATAAATTTGTTTTCTCTTTTATGTTTTTATATTAGGGTTGGTTGCTATGGTTTTGGAAGTCCATTTGTTGATATGACACCTTCTTACTACTTATGAGTGGTTTTCTGAGTCTTTTATAGCCCTTTGCAAGATTTCGTTTTGGTTCTGTGTGCTTGTGAAGGTACCTAACTCTTTCTAACCCATAGTTTGTTTGGAGGATGCTTGGACTTGGTCCCTTGTAGCCACTAGTGTTTAGAGAGCAGCTTGACATCTGCATAGATTCATTTCTTTATGTTGTACATATCAGTTGTTCGTTATAGTATCTCATTGCCAAACCTTAGTTACTTCTAGGTCATTTGAAGCAACTTTTTGGGTTGGTATTTTTCAGTCCTTTGCTAGGGTCAAAGTCTGATTTTTATAGCTTTAGGTTCATCTTTCCTTTTCCTGCACGTCTAATTGTTCTTTTTTGTTCATAGCTATTTTCCTTTTCTTTCATTTTTAAATAAAAAATCAAATCAAAAGAACATTTTCTTTATAACAAGGATCTTCCCTTTTCGAAGTTGTTGTAGTCATATATGCTATCTTCTTTGAAAATAAAAAAAAATAAAAAAAAATTGTTTTATGTTTTTACTTTTCTATTTTACATTTTGAAAATAAGAAACAAAAGAAATTATGAAAAATTTACATTGTCATTTTTCTTTCAGTTGTAACCAATGCACACAAATACAATACCCTTTTGTGTAAACAAATAACCCTAAAAAGAATCATTAATTTAAAATTTGAGTAACTTTTTTTTAGGTCACACAAACCCACTAGCTTAGGCTAGGGTTTTGGAATAGAGCATCTTAAACTTTCCAAAATCATTTAAATATCGAAATCGTAGTAAGACTATCTTTAGGTAAATACACTTTTTTGGAGGTGTGCTAGGAAGCTCCACTCAAACCAGAGCTAAGCATGAGGTTGTGTGAGGTTGATCAGTCGGGGATACCCCCCCCCCTGCCACTTTTTAATCGAGCATTTACCAGAATTGCCACATGTACGTGGATCCATTAGTACCATGTGTGCTTTTGGATTTCGGGCTTAGTTACCCTGCCCATATGTGTCGGTTCGACCTACGACTGTCCCCTCGGACTCTTTCTACAACTGTGGTAGCCTTTGTATATTTCACCTATAGGGATTTACATAGGTGATGGTGGAAGGAAATTTTTACTGTACGTAGGACAGATGTGGGAGGAAACCCCTTGCAGTTATTTGGGAGGGAGATTGGTGAATCAAATGCTTGCTCCCGAAGACTCTGTATTGTGGACCTTGGGTAACTGTCCTTCACTACTCTACTAGTTTGTTATGGGCCCTAACCATCCCAGACTTCCCTATGAGAGTATCATCTTTGTTTTCCTGGCCTTGATCACCATAGGAAAATTTTTATAGTTGTGTAATGTTTGTTTCTTGTTGTTCTAGTGGCCCCTAAGTTGATCACTTAGTATATATTTATTGCAGTTGTGGATGATCAACCTCCTTGTAGGTCACTAAGGTTGTAAAACCTTCCTCCAATCACCATGGAGCCTCCACCACCACCTAAGCGGTGTAGAACAAACTCATGTGGTTCTTTTGAACTCATAGGTACAACTGAACCCCCTAGAGAGCCTCATCTTATCTCTCAAACTCAACCGGTTCAGGAACCCATCGAGGTTGAATAGTTTCCTACAAAAGAGTTCACGAGACCCTTCAACCCTCCACTAACTGGACCTAATGACCCTTTGTTAGAAAGAGTTGTCTCTTTAGTGCTTCCTGAGTTAAGTGTATATAGGTTTACACCTATTTTTGATATGGATAACATAGGGTATGCATCGAGAGTTACTCATACTCCCACCATAGCTATCATGTCGAGAGGTTTGTATTGCCCACCCTTAAACACATCTATACCAAGTTCGTTGCAGTTCACTTCTACTTCTATCACCTCTTTTAGTTTCAATGCTGGATCTTCAGGTTTTTCTAGCACCCAAGATGCAATGAGATCTATTTCCTTTGGATCCACTATTGTCCCATCTAGTATTCCTTTTTCAGGGATACCCTCGATGTCCTTTACATCTTCTCCTTTTGTTCAAGAGTTCAAGGTTAATCCTAATCCTGCTCCTTTCAATCAAGGATTTCCTTGGCATGAAGGACGCATTGCTCCTTCTGCACCATTTGTAGGCTCAATTCTTGCATCTTCCATTGCATCAATGTCATGCTTTAAACCCTTTATAGGCTTCAATGCACATTCTTCTAATATACAAACCTCCAATGTGCGTGTAGGGAGTACTCTCTTTTCACTATTTGGTGGAGGGGGCAGTAACAATTATACTAACCCTCAAGTCGGAGGTACTTATACCCAACCGCAATGGACTGACCAACCAGGAAGTAATCCGCTATCTTATGGCTGGAGAAACTTTAACAATGTTTTTTCTTCACAATCGATGGCTAGGGGCATCCAAGAAAAGCCTTATAGGAATCAGGTTTTGGGTGGTTCCCCTTACTAGACTCCTCCAAATTACACGCCATCGGCACGACCCCATTTTCCTTTTTTGCAAAATTTAAATTTTCAAGACCTTTCAAAACTGATGAATTACCTGGTGCGACACAACCCTTCTTGGCCTCCAGTCCCAACCAAACTTCCTTCGGACATTCCAAAATTCGAAGGAAAAACTAGTGAAGAACTTGGAGATCATGTCACGACTTTTCACCTCTGGTGCTCCTCTAACTCGTTAAATTATGACTCGATTTGATTGATTCTCTTTCATAGAACCGTAATGAGCATTGTAGCTAAGTGGTACATCGAGTTGCCTGCTGCACAATATAACAATTTTTGGAATTTAGCAATAGTTTTCTTGAATAATTTCTAGCTTCCCGTCCGATTTGATGCCGGTATGGATCTTCTCTCTACCTTTAGACAGAACAAAGCCACCCATATTTCTTATCATATTTAGGAGTGGCAAAGATGGAAATGACTCATTAAATCTAAGATCCCACCAGAATTTATTTTAGAGTGGTATTTAAAATCACAACTACCTTACATATCTAAGGATGTTTCAACTTCTGGGGTCACTTCTGAAGAGAAAGCAATTTTAAGGACCCAACAACTCGACTTGATACATGCTTAGTCTGGGATCCTTTACGAGATAATTCTTGACACACCTAGGTCTAATATATTTCATTGATATTGTTGTGCGGTTTAATAACCTATGACTTACAAGATCGCGCAGGGAGATCATCCATATATGGTTCGACTACGTGTTTGATGTCATGGAAAGCAAAGTTCATGGCTCGTTGGAAAGTGGCTCCAACATTATTCAATCTGAATGGAATTTTCCCATAGGAAAAGTTACCCCAGGGACAAATAAAATCGGTCTTGTGTTGGTCTTCAGGTTTAATTTGGATTTGGTTATATCCCGAAAAATAATCCATGAAAGAGAAAATTTCATGGTTTGCACGCGCATCAATGATTTGATCTATGAATGGTGTGGGATACTTATCTTTTGGACAGGATTTATTAAGGTCCCTAAAGTCCATACATACGTGTATGGTCCCTTTATTTTTATCGACCAGGACCAGGTTATAAACCCATTCCGTCATGTCGATAGGATAAATGAATCTGGCCTTAAGGAGATTTTCGAATTCAAGCTTAATGGTCACAACATTCCTAGGGTTAACTGGATGAATTTTTTGTCTTACTGGTTTCATGTTCGGATAAGTGATGATAACATGTTCAACAATAGAGGGGTCGATGCTTGGAATCTCCTAGTAAGACTAGGAAAAAACGTCATAGAAATCCTTAAGTAAATTGCCGTACAAAGTGATCTCCTGCGGAGAACAATTTGCTCCAATTAAAATGTCTTCCACAACATTAGGTTTGGTGGAAATATTGATCGGTATGGTCGTCGAAATGTTTTCCATATCAACTTCAGCATAAATCATTTGTTTTGTGGAAGGAGTGATGGACAAATCAATACTACCACCAGGTCTCCTTGAAAACTCTCAATTCTCAATATTGTTCAAATCTAGAAGAAAATCGGATCTGTGATGCATGTGTTCCCATGGATGGTCCAAACCTACCATAGCTTCCAATATGGCTTCATCAGAAGGAAAAACAATATCTAAACAATCAAAAGAATGTGTGGAGTTAACTGACCATGCAAGTGCATAATCAATATATGACTTTGTTGAGACTGACGGATTCAAGATATAATCTATTGCAGCATTTTGTGATGTTTGGTAAGCCACTTCTGCGATGGATAAGGGCACAATTGGTTCTTGTTGAGTGGGGAAGATCCACGGATCAGTTATTTGACTAACCGTAAAAACCTCCTAAGACGATATGTCGGTGGTACTCATTAAACATATATAGTTTACAAGAGAGGGTAGGTCAAATGTAACTATCAAATATGAATACATACCTACTCCTAAGCTCTCACTGGGAAGATGAGATTGATCAATCAAAGGGATGTTTGAATCTGGCGGAGTTGTGTTGTTTGTCCAAGTGAAGGATAATTGATCAATTGTGATGACCTTAACTTCATGAGGGAACATAAGTACTCTAAAAATAGACAAGGGCATGGCTTGCATAGTGTACGTCCAACTTATTCCCAACAACAGATTATAGTTGAGAGAAGCGTCCACAACTTCTACCTCCACTGACACTACTTTACCAGCAAGCTGAATATTGAATGATGGTAAGACTCCATGAGGAAGGAAATATATTCCGTCAAAAGTAGTAAGTATTGTAATGGAAGGGGCTAACTTAGGAGAACCCAAGGCTTTCCAACAGGATATAGATATTAGGCATGTCGACGTGCCTTCATCTATTACCGTTCGTCCAATGGTATTTGAACCATGTACTTCATTGATCTGAAAGGCCATGTGATAGGGAAATCAAGGTTTGATATCTCACATATCAAATCTAGCAAGCATACTCGATGAATCCATGCTACCTATTGCCACTATAAGTGCATTACGATGCGACGTATAGCTTTTCAAGACTTCTAGGGTGGACATAGCACATGGATTTTGGGCTAGATCTTCTATAATGGAGTATTTTAGAGAAGTCCGGGCATTAGGATTGTGCATTGCCCGTTTATAGACACCGTTTGGTATCTTCGGAAAAGGGTCTGTTGGTCTCTCGATGTGGAGAGGAACAGAGGACTCAGGAAATTCTTTGTCTTTCTGTTGCATATCTGGGTTATAATTCCAGGATCTCGTCTGCAGTAGAGTGTGTGAGTTAACCATGTTAATATAATATTGATAAGTTGGTGTAACACGATGAGTGCCCCCATTATTAGAGCTTCTAGAAGCTGAAACTTTTCCTTTGGGAAAAGGATCCTTTAGAACAACGGGTTTCTTCTCACTTAACAACTTCTGGTCTTCATCGATAAGAGGGCAGTGATGAGTAAAGTGATCGTCTTTACAAAGTTTGAAAGGAAAATTCACCTTCTTCTTATATTTATTTCTCTCCTCGACATTTTCAGTGTTCTTGGGATTTTGTTGGTTCCCATCCCCTTTCTTACCCTTTTTCTTGTTGTTGGGTTGTCGAGGACCCTTTTGGTTTTTCTACACATTTTGTACAGATTCCATTTGTGAAGGGGATGGTGCAACCATAGTTGCTTCCGAAACAGATTGCTTTACTGAAAGTGCATGGACTTGTTTCGTTAAAGATTCTAGCAAAGATGATTCGGTTGAACCAACGATGCCATCGGCATGTGGTCTAGTTTTAGGCTTACCGAGATCTACATTAGGCCTAGTTGCGCCAATAATTATCTCGTAAAGGATCCGAGACTGAGCGTAGATTTGGTCGAGATGTTGGGTCCTTAAAATTGTTTCCTCTTCAAAAGTGACCCCAAAAGTTGAAACATCCTTAGAGATGTAAGGCAGTAGTTATTTTAAATACCACTCTAAAAGAAATTCGAGGGGGATCTTAGCTTTGATGAGTCATTTCCGTCTTCGCCACTCCTGAATATGATCAGAAAGATGGGTGTATTTGTTCTATCTAAAGGTAGAGAGAATATCTGTACCGACATCATACCATGCAGTAGGAAACTAGATGTACCACTTAGATGCAATGCTCATTAAGGTTCTCTGAAAGAGCCTTGATTGAATCAAGTCGTCGTTGAACAAGTTAGAGGAGAACCAGAGGTGAAAATTCTTGACATGATCTCTAGGGTATTCACCAGTTTTTCCTTTGAATTTTGGAATGTTTGAAGGAAGTTTGGTTGGGACCGGAGGCCAAGCAAGGTTGTTTCGCACCGGTCATTCATGAGTTTTGAAAGGTCTAGAAAATTTAAAGTTGCTAGAAAAAGAAAACGGGGGTCATGCCGATGGCGTGTAATTTGGAGGAGTCTGGTAAGGGGAACCACTCAAAACTTGATTCCTATAAGGTTGGTTGGGGATTCCCCCAACCATCAATTGTGAAGAAAAAACATTGTTAAAGTTTCTCCAGCCATAAGATAGCGGATTACTTCCTTGTTTTTTATTCCATTGCGGTTGGGTATAGGTACCTCTGAATGGAAGGTTAGTATAACTGTTACTTCCCCCTCCATTGAATAGTGAAAAGGGAGTACTCCCTACAGGAACTTTGGAGGTTTGTACATTAGAAGAATGTGCATTGAATCCTATAAAAGGGTTAAAAACTGACATTGATGCAATGGAATATGCAAGCATTGAGCCTACAAATGGTGCAGAAGGAGCAATGTGTCCTCCACGCAAAGGAAATCCTTGATTGAAAGGAGTAGGATTAGGATTGACCTGGAAATGCTGAATAGCAGGGGAATATGTAAAGAACACCAAGGGTATCCCTGAAAGAAGAATATTAGATGGGAAAATAGTGGATCCAAAGGGAATAGATGTCATCGCAACTTGGGTGCTAGACAAACCTAAAGATCCAGCATTGAAACTGAAAGAGGTGCTCGGAGCAGAAGTGAACTGCAACAAACTCAGTATCGATGTGTTTAATGGTGGGGGAGATAAACCTCCCAACATTATAGCTGCAGTGGGAGTATGAGGAACTCGTAATGCATCCCCTATGTTATCCATAGAAATACCAGGTGTAAACCTATATACGCTTAACTCAGGAAGCCCTAAAGAGACAACTCTTTATAACAAAGGGTCGTTAGGTCTAGATAGTGGATATTTGAAGGGTCTCATGAACTCTTCTATAGGAAAATATTAAACCTCGATGGGTTCCTGAACTGGTTGATTTTGAGATATAAGATGGGGCTCTCTAGGGGGTTCAGTTGTACCTGTGAGTTAAAATAACCACGTGAGTATGTTCTATGTCGCTGAGGTGGTGGTGGAGGCTCCATGGTGAGTGGAGGAATGTTTTCCAACCTTCGTGACGTATGAGGAGGTTGGTCCTCCACAAATGAAACAAAGATATACTAAGTGATCAACCTAGGGGCCATTAGAACAGCAGGAAACAAACAACACACCACTACAAAAAATTTCCTATGGTGATCAAGGCCAGGAAAACAGAGATGATACTCTCAAAGGGAATTTTGGGATGGTTAGGGCCCAGAACAAACTTGTAGAGTAGTGAAGGATAGTTACTTGGGGTCCACAATACAGAGTCTTTGGGTGTAAGTGTTTGAATTACCAACCGCCCTCCCAAATAAATGCAAGTGATTTCCTTTTGCGTCTATGCTAAGTACAATGGAAATATCCTTCCACCATCACCTTTGTAAAGCCCTATAGGTCAAATATACTAAGGATACCACAGTTGTAGAAATATTCTAAGGGGACAGTCGTAGGTCGAACCGACATGTATGGGCAGGGTAACTAAGCCCAAAATCCAAAATCACACAAGGTACTAATGGATCCCCGTACACGTGGAAATTTTGGTAGATGCTCGATTGAAAAACAGGGGAGTATCCCCAACTGATCAACCTCACATGACTTCATGCTTAACTCCGGTTTGAGTGGAGCTTCCCAGCACACCTCCACAAAAGTGGATTTACCTAAAGATAGTATTACTACTTTTTCGATATTTAAATGATTTTGGAAAGTTTAAGATGCTCTATTCCAAAACCCTAGCCTAAGCTAGTTGGTTTGTGTGATCTAAAAAAGTAGTTACTCAAATTTTGAATTAATGATTCTTTTTAGGGTTATTTGTTTACTCAAAAGGGTAGTGTATTTGTGTGCATTGGTTACAACTGAAAGCAAAATGACAATGTAACTTTTTCACAATTTATTTTGTTTCTTATCTTTCAAAATGTAAAATCGCAAAGTAAACCTAAAACAGATTAAAAGAAAAAAAATATTTTTCACAGAAGATAGCATATATGTATACAACTACTTCGAAAAGGGAAGATTCTTGTTATAAATCAAATGTTCTTTTGATTTGATTTTTTCTTTAAAAAGGAAAGAAAAGGAAAATAAATATGAACAAACAAGAACAATCAGATGTGCAAGCAAAGGAAAGATGAACTTAAAGCTATAAAAATCAGACTTTGACCCTAGCATGCATCCGCCAATGGGTTCATGCCACTTAGTAGATTGTATCTCACCCTCTACTCCATTCTGATGCCTATACTGCTGATGTACCTCCATGCAAGGCATCTCAATCATGGAGGACATCCTAAGATACCATAATCTCTAATAGAAGAGACCCGTGAGAAGGAATACATTAAGGTATCCTTCATCATCTCACACGAGGAACACTTGGATATTAGGTTTAAATAAGACTGATGAGATACTGATGTAAGGGATGGCCGACATGAGGAGTCAATATGAATGTAGAATGGCCGACACAAGGGTAATGAAGCACCAAAATAAAGTGGCTTATGAAGCTTGGACATACAGGAAACATGATATAAGTTTGTTATGGATGAGACACAACAAACTCTCCATATGATTGGAAGAGTAACCAATCGGAGGAGTAAACAACTCTGGAATCAGGTTAAATCCTAAATCCAAAACTAAGACCCATTGACTCAAGAAAAGTGATGTGTTCAAGGAAGGATTAAACTTTCTTCCATGTTATGAATGAATAATGGAGACTTTATTTTCCCTTCTCTTTTTAGATGTCTCTTCATTTTTTAATGGGCATGAAAATATTAAAAAGGAAGCTCGATAATACCTTTCCTGTTAAATTTTAATCATTCCAAGAAAGTAAACTCAAAACCTTCTTCATTTTGTACAAGCTTGAATAAGAGAGAGAAGAATGCTTGATAAGGGTCCAACCATGTATAATTTAATGAGTCCATGGGAGGGAAACTCACAACTTTCTTTATTATTTTTACGAGTTTGAAGAAAAGATAGATTAATACTCGATAGGTTATTGATATGTGGATTTTAATATCGAGCCCGGATTTGTTCATGCCTGCCGGTGTTTTCTTATTTAAGGAGTCTGAAAAACTTCAACAATAACTCCATACACCTATTGTGGATTTTAACATCGATCTCGATTTGGTATATGCTCATTAGTTTTTTCATATTTAAGGAGTTTGAAAAACTTAAACAATAACTCCATAAGGTACTTTTTCGTAAAGTTAGTCTCTTCACCCAAAAAAGGGTAAAAGTGCACGAGAGAGAACTCTTCTAGTCATAAATATACTAGAGTATACATTTTTCGTAAATGATCCACTAAGGTCTGGAAAAGGGGTAAATTTATACCTAAGTGGATGTCCTTTCAAATCCCTTAACAAGTCTGACAAGGGACAAGTATACTCGGAAATCTTTTCAATTTTAAGGAGTCTAGCAAGATCATGAAGAAACTCCATTGGGACGGGAACTTGATAAAAGGCGGTTAATAAAGTTATGCATGATAAGTGACAAATTCCCAAAGTGGCAAGTAATGGAATGGGAACCAATATGACTCAGGGTATTTTTTAAGGATTGTAATATTATACTAAGTATAGTTTTCTAGGCGATTATTTTGGATTGAAAAAAAATATATATAGATAGGTAGGAAAATATCAAATATTAAACATACAATTTAATACTGAAACTTGTAAATTTTGGCGAATATTATGGTAAAAAAACATATTTTATGTATATATATATGCGATAATAGAGACTAAAAATGACAAAATAGCGAATTTATTTTTTGAAAAAAACTTAAAAAATAGCCAATTGGCAAAATTTCGCCCCTAAAAATTACCCTGGTATGACTGTGTTTGCTATCTAGGGTGACCCATGTGAAGGTAGGTCCTAACCATGGAATAACAACGATAATGGAAGGTTAATGCCGTAGTCCATGGTGTAAAAAAACAGGGGTCCTAAAGCATAAAAAATGATCAGGTATAGATGCAATGTAGAGACCTAATCGATATGCCATAAGAATCCAAGCCTTTTAAAGAACATCAATGTGGACATAATTGTGAAAAAAACTCCTTTTTGTGCCATGACCTAGTCAAAACAACTCAATTAGTTATTAAGATTAAGAAATATGACAAAAAGGGGTTAAAAAACTATGTAAAGTGGATAAAAATCAAAAGAAAATGACCATAAATAGTGAAAAAGAGTCCAAATTAACTCATAGTTACCATTTTACCATTCCAAGAGAGAAAAAAACTCTACGACTTGTTGCATTGTGTACGATCAATCTGAGGACGATTTTCGATTCTATCACTTGCAGGTAACATCTATCTCTCTACTTTGCATTTTCAATGGTCTTTTTAAAAAATTTCATGGAGTTTTGAGTTTTAATTTTAATTTTAAAATTTAACTTGGTGTACCTGTGGGTATCCTTTGTTAAAGTCATGGGTTCACGGAATAACCATGAGGGGAGAGATCTCCACTCATGGGTTGTACACAACTGTGCTAACAAAGACTCATGGGTGGCACAAGTTAGTAAAGAAAACTCAATGATCATGGAAAAATAATGACTGAAATGCAGGAATGGTGCTTACATGGAGAGAGAGGGAACATGAGGCAATGGATAGGGAGGAAATCAGAAATCCATTGACTCTTAATTTGTTGCGACAATGTGTCCTTTTGAAATTCTTTCGCACATCAAATATGAGGGCTCAATCAAATTTGCTCCAAAGCTTATTACACTTGTGGGATCCCGATCAAGGAGTATTTAACCTTCGGGATGAAACTCTAGACATCACGGTGGACGACATATACTTTATTACTAGATTATCCTAACAGGGAGATGGATTTACCTCAAAGGCACATTTCAGGGCGTGGGAGCCTTATAAGTGCAAGACTATATATGTGATTCTGCCAATTCTCTAAAGCGTCATCAGATTCGGAAGACGCAGAGCTGAAGCTGCGCCACCCAAGCTCACCATTGACAGTCGGATGAATATAATCTTCTGAAATATTGTATGTATGGTCCCATACACTGGGAACTTCATTCTTTACCGGTTCAATATACCTGCATCCTCCAGCCAGATCCAATGGAGCTATGACCCTGAGGTTGTGGTTTTCAAAAGTCATCATCCACTTCTTAAAGTTGATTACTACTGCACTGTCATTATCCCACCCAATCCCCAGCAACATAGGATAGGAGCTTCCCCCTTCAACTACTTCAATAACATTGAAATCAATGTATGTCTTCATTCCCTCAATGTCCACAACCAGGCGGGGAACTCTCCCAATCGGTGTCACCTTGGCCTGATTAGCCAGACAGAGCTATACAGGAGACCAGCTCAGCATTGGACTCCCCATGTTCTACTAGGCCTGCTTAGTTAGGATGTTGAAATCTAAACCAAGATCTAGAATAACTGAATCAACCTCATAGTCTCCAATTTGAATGTTCATGCACATCTCCTTACCTATCTTGTGCCTCTATAAGGAGTTTACTGCGGACTCTTGTCGTCCCCTGGCTGGTTGCTGCAATAGCCCTTCGATCTCAGCATGAGCATCAGGATCCCTTTCCAATGATAAACAAGTTTCAAAAAAGTTTTGTAATGTCCCAGACTGCCACGATGGACCTTCCTCTGAAGTGGCATAAAAAACAGGAAGCATGTCACAAATAATGGCCTTACCGCGATCTTTTTCCATCACACGACGTGCTTGAAAGAATGCATCCCGCTCAGAATCAATGTCAAATTGCACCTTCTTCTGCCCTGCTAACCGGATGAGAGGATGTGGACCACCTTCTCCTATCATCTCACCTCCACGAGTGATAACTGCAACATCAACGTCTTGTGTCCTCGGCTCTGCAGAAATTGTCGTGATAGTTGCACCCTGAGTCTGATTCAGTGGCGGATTCCCAGGTTCATTCACATTCTGGTTGGCATTCTGATTCGGACGTTGGTTTTGGTTCTACGGTGATTGCTATACTTGATTCTGCACTGGTTGCTGCACCTGATTCTGATTTTGTAACTGTTGAACATCCCCCGCTTTCCATCGCACAATCAACTGTGGATAGTTTTCAACAGTTTGATTGGTAACAAAACAAAACATAGACGGTGTCTGCAATTGTGGGAAATTTTGCTGGTAGTGTCCCCACACTTTGAAATTACAACACTGGATATTCCTCGAAGTCCTTGTCCTTGTCCTCCTCTGCGACCAAAGCCTTTTCCGCGTCCTCCCTGGAATCCTCCATGGAATCCCCCTTGCTGCTAGTATTGCAGTTGATTGAACTGTTGCTACATGGGATTCGGTTGTAGTTTCACACATTGCCCAGGCTACACGTACTGTGGCTATTGTGGAGACATTTGCATCAGAGCATATTGAGGCATAAACTATTGTGGTTGCTGATGCGGTACAAACTGCACCTGCGATTGAGGTAGCGGCTAGGCTACTTGTGGCTGTAGTTACAGTTGTTGTATGGCATGCTGTCGTCCTTCACATAGAATGCATTGTGCATTCATTCATGAAGTAACCCATACGCATGGAAGTCCTTGTCTTCATGTCCCACGGACTTGCAGAAGGTACAATACAGATTCATCAGTTTTGTGACCATCTTCTGTATGTATTGACACTCCTCAATTCAATGCCCATATACCTGACAGATGCGACACCACGACATACCGCCGCCACTCAATGGATTCAGTGCTCCTGAAACTAGATAATTGTGGAAGTCTGGGAAATTATCCTTAGTATACCCCTCTCCACGACATCATGTGCACCATACTTCTTCACGTTGTTCTTTACCCTTCTTGAGGTCTTGTAGATTTATTTTAAAGTTGGCTAGCTGCGTCTGAATCTGCCGCATACTCGCAACGTTCTCACCAATTGGCGAAGCTTCCAACCACATCACAATCTCTAGAGATTCACTGGGTGTTGTAATGTTTTGTTTCATCAGCGATATTCGAATGTGAGGGAGCAATGTCGCAATGAACCATTCTTTGTGCTAGACATTGCACATGTCAAAGCTGACCCTTGCCATCAATGTTTTGAATCGCTGGTCAAAATCTCACACAATTTCATTGGGGTACTGCTTAATTTCTTTTAGTTATGTAATATACTGCGCTTCAGATTTGGGTTTTCTGAACTCTGCAATCAATCCAGCTCGAACTTCATCCAGTGTCTTTTCTAGAGTGCCTACAGGAACCTGCACAAACTTCATGAACCAGTCTAATGCGCGACCCAGAAGGGTTGTCTCCAATTGTCCTTTCTTGGAATTATCATCAGTGATTTGCTTCACAGTCCATATTGCTTCACATAAGAACCAGTACTGCTCGAGATTATCTATTTCATTTTCTTGGAACAACAGTAACTTTGCATCCTCTCCCACCATCCTGGGATTCCTTCCTGTAGTCGTTGAGCTACTAGCAATTAAATTCTATTGACTTGATGAAAGGAGGTGTGGGTACGTTGCTGTTCGGGTTTGGTCCTGCCTCTATCCTGGGCGTAGCCTGGTCGTCCTTGTCGGAACTATGAGGTTGCTTCCTCATGTGTGGTCTTCCTTCACAGCCTTGCATTTCGATCGTAGCAGGACCTTCTCCTGTCCTCTGCCTCTTTTCATGTCGAAACCTTTCTCCTCCCCTTGTAAGACCACTCTCTTCCTCTGCTTCCTTCACAGTCTTTCCATAACATGCATTCATATACCCCTTATCATTCCATGTACTGCCCCCCTACCTTCGCAATATCCACAGCCTCCGCCCACTAGGGGTCTTACAGATCTAGGTGCATCTTCAATATGCCCTTTTGGCAAATGAGCATTTTAGTGGACAACTGTAGCGACAACAGAAACCTACCCCTTGGCCCATTGAAGAATTTCCTTTCTGCCTCACTGTAATACTTTATTGTATCAACTGCAAACTCAGTGATATATCTTTCCTAAATGTACTTCGCCAACCACCAATCTATTGACAACCTAGGGTTCTTATTTTCTTTTTCAGTGAAGTATCGCAACTTTAGGTCGAACGAATCTTGGATCTCCGGTCTTGTCGGATGCCACAACATATCCTCCTTTCACTTCTTGCTACGGTCCCGACAATGGAACCATTTGTTGACATAGACCCAGTCGACAAGGGTTCTTCACGCTATCGACACCCAAGCCACTACGATCTCCCCGAGCATAGGCCCAGGCAGGTTTAACCCTGTCCAGCAACACCTGCAGAGCAGATAAGGTCTCACCCAAGATGTTCAAGGGGGATTTGATGGAACCATGTTTCCGCCAAATGAAGGAGGATGTTGTGCATCAATTGATTAACTTATTGCAATATTCAGAAATAGATATAAGCATTCAACTCAGGCATTACGCATAACCGTGACATCATTCAACAAATCTTATCGTTGACAGAACCATTATGGCAACAGATATAACAGTAAATCATTAATCGCAACAAGGAAACATCGCATCATTCATAAATTCATATCACAAAATGCATTTACCATAGATAAACGGGAAAGACACAAGGATTTTTCTAAAAAACTCTATCACATCATATTTATCTCCGAAAAAACCCAAATACAATAAGATATTCAATCATCTCAACTGTCTCCATATTCTTCAATCTCTTAGATATCTCTTCGCTATCAAGACTTACAAAAGATGATCTCAACACTTACAAACCTAAATCTACTTATAGGCTTGTGCCTTTACATTTGTGGTCCACTTAGGCAACCGCCTAACTACTTCTTAACACAATTTACAAAAACTAACCCAAAATCCCACATAATGCGGTCAAAATGACCCAAACTACATATGACGCGGTCCAAATGACCCAAAATACATATGACGTGGTCCAAATGACACAAAAACTACAAAAAGTACTATCACCATGCATGTTGATTTCCTCCTTCCATGGTACCTTCGGCCTTGCGCAGCATCCACGATGTTGACTCATCAAACCACCTGCCAACAGACATCATGGTGGACGACATATAATTTATTACTGGATTATCCCGATAGGGAGAGGCAGTTACCTCAAAGGCACGTTTCGGGGCATGGGAGCCTTATAAGTGCAAGACTATATAAACACATACTGCGTGGATGGAACAGAGAAGAGTGGAAGTCAGGTGCCAATTGGGAAAATAGCAAGCTTCCCACTGAAATTCATATTCAGTACTGTGAAAAGGATAGGTGGTAGCATTGTTCAACACTTAGCTTCTCGTAGCTACATGCAAATTGGGGTGGAGTGCTTGAGAAATGTGATATTTGACTGGTGTTCAGTATTTTTGGTGAACATGAAGCACCAACTCACCGAGTGTAGAAACGGGAAGAAAAAAAATTTCAGCTACGGGAGTATATTATGTGCCTTCTTTGAGAGAGAGTTCTAACCTTGAGTCCAAGAGTGGATCTCCTACCTATTAGTCCCTATGAGTCCATGATGAATCGATGGGGTGATATATTCTTACGGCAGGGAGGAGTGATATATTCTTATGGCAGGGAGGAGGATATACTAGTACCTCCTATGAGGATGAGGACTTCTTAGGTTGGTGGAGCTGCCAGGTTCGAACATTTGAGAAGTTTCCTTATGCCGGGATAGACTTCCGTGGTGATCCGGAACACATGCTACCTCCGAGAGATACTTGGGGAGAGATAGTTATCAATTTTACTTTTAATGTTATTTATTTTTTATAAATTTTGTTAAAAAAGATGTACATATGTTTTTGGTGAATTAAGTATTAACAACATACTTCATGCAGATATTGGTCCAGTGAGGCTAGCTGGACACCTGAGAATGTTCTTACGACCAACAGAGCCAAGCGGAACAGAGTCCATGCTACGAACCATTGAGGGAAAGATGAACCAGCTAACTCATGATATACTTGCATATCGCATAGAACGTATGCCTATGGATATGTAGGAACATGTAGTGGGTGTGCCCCCGGCATGGATTAGGATACTCTGGAAAGTAGCTAGGATGTTTATTTGCTACAGAGAGGTTATAATAGAGGAGGTTGAGGATCTTACCTCCTCTTAGGGATACCTACACCACTTTCAGGATATCATGCCCAATTTTGTATATTGTTATATATCTTTGATAGAGGTTGATACTCAAACTCACTGATTATTTTTTGGACTTATATATATACACCTATTGATTATATACATGTTGCTTTATGTGTGTGGTGATTTATTTTACTATGTATGATATGAATTCCAGTCGAGTACGTAGTTTGCATATGCATCAACTATTGTGTTTTTATTCCTTGAAATGTGTTGATATAAAATGTGATCAAACTGTCTTTCAAGTAATTTAACTTTAAAAAACTGACATAATAATAAAGAATATCTAACCCGATACTCACCTGTAAGCTAGAGTACAACTAACTGAGAATCAAGCCTAACTTCCAAACATGAAATGTTGTGGTGAAGAGCATATCAGAGTAGCTCAATAACAACACTATACTTGGCCATATTGTTCGTTGCAGGCCTTAGTCAAGAACCTCTTGACAAAACAAGTTGACCCATAGGTGAATAGATCACCCAAGCAACTAAAGCAATATTGCGAGTGTGACGACTAGCGCCATTGGAAAATACTACAAACCACTCGGTTTCCATATGAAACAAAACCATAGGACACATAAGCAATGCAAAAGAATAACTCTACATTACTGTAAAACTATATACAAGAAAAATTATATGTGTTAAGCGTATACTTTTTCAAATAGAGCCCATTCCTAGGCTTAGGAAACTTGACTCCATCATAATCAACTAGTTCATATGACCCTTTATCCAAAACTCTAGAAACGATATACAGACTGAGCCACATAGACTTAAAATTTCCTGCCCCCAGGGAGTATTTATCCTGATCATAGACCAGAACGAGGTCTCCTTCGGAGAAAACCCTAGGTTTGATAGACTTATCATATTGACTTTTGACTCACTTTTTGTGTGTTTCATTTTCTATAAGCAAATCCCCGCACTATTCATCTAGATGTTCAACATGAAGCAATCATTCCTCTAAAGTAGAAGTTTCAGGTAATATTTGGATGGCCAACTTTAATGATGGTATTTCGCACTCAATAGGGGTGACTGCCTCCAACTTGTGGACAAGCTGGAAAGGTGAAAATCCTATAGCAATCTTAACATTGGTACGATATGCCCAAAGAGCTTGATATAACATGATATTCCAATTTGATCTACTAGCATTAGTTGTACATTGGAGAATGGTTTTTAAAGTCTTATTAACTGCTTCGACTTGTCCATCCTCCTGCAAGTAGAAAGGAGATGAATTCTAATGTCTAATCCATATCATAGTAGTCAATTCTGTCATTATAGGGTGAAATCGTGAACCTGGGAAACACTTCTGATACAAATGAAGTGAAAAAAAACGGAGCACGGGCGGATGATCACACAAAAATAAGTCAACCTCAAACTCTAGGAAGAGAGTTTAAAAAACTCTAGGCCGAAAGTTTAAAAAAACTCTAGGCCGAGAGTTTGAACCAATCGCCGCACTGTATTTTAAAAAAAAATCTCGGATGAGAGTTTGAACTAAAATCTCGGTTGAGAGTTTGGAAGATATTTTTTCGCCTGAGAGTTTATGGTCAACAAACCTGGGAAAATGTATCGCATCTTTCTGGAACCTGCAACTTCAGCAAGGAAAAAACCCTTAAAATTCTAAATATTATTTGTCGGACTTGGTAGAAATGGATTCATCTCCAAATCTAGTTTCCAATGATATAATAATTGTTTCATTTCGACTTGAATTTCTATTTATTAATATTTTTTTTCTAAACCTTATCCCTTAAGAATTTTATTACTTTGAAAATCACCCGAAATGAAAATTCAATATCATAACAAAGACAACACCAAAAAATTTGAAATTTCATAGAGATCATAATTGGCTTGTCCTCTTCAAAAGGGTACTTTTAGTTTTTCTAATAAGAGTCACATTTGAAAGAAAATGTGAAGACAAAAACATGTGTCGATAATGCACCATTTTCTGAACATACGTTGTTTCGATAAATAATAAAAAATAGTTCCCAAGTCTTAAAAAACTCAAAATACAGTCCAGGATCCAGTGTAGTGTGTGTAGATTATGAGCGTACAATTGTTTTCCCTAAAATGAATAACCATCTATAAAAAAACCGTCGTCAACACAGGTCACTCATTATCCATACCTAAAATTTTCAAGTATATGCCATCTGTTGACAACAAATTTGTCCCACGATATGTCCATAAAAAAATTTAAAAAAATACGAGTAGGAAGCTAGTTCAATTCTCTAAAACCTTTGTGTTTACTTCAAGTTGAAATTCCTAAGGGAGATATGGGTTTTAAGAGGTTGAAGTTGAAAAACATAAAATTTAGCGGTTTTGTTTGTCAAAAACAAGCCAAAATTGTTTCCCAACTTCATGTTTTCACCCCATATTATTCTGAAAGTGTCTACCATGATCGGTTACAATCTCCTTGGGAATTCCAAACCTAGCAATAATATGATTGAACACAAAATAAGCTGTAGTTTCACCATCTTCCCTCACAGTAGGCATTGCTTCTTCCCACTTAGTAAAGTAGTATACAACAACGATGATATATTGATGCCCCCCAAAGGAAATTGGGTTGCAAGTCATGTAATCTACTCCCACTTGGTGAAGGGACCTGCTGTGATGACGGGGTGAAGAAGAGTAGGGTTTTCTTGCATATTTTTGGTGAATAGCTAACATGGATGACAATGTTTCACGACTTCAACAAAATCCTTGAAGGTGGTGGGCCAATAATAAATGGCACAGAGTATTTTCTGGGTTGTTTCCTATCTAGAAAGATGACCCCCCCCATGCTCCACTGTGGGCATCATTCAATACTATTTCAGCTTCTTCCAAAGTCAAACAATGACATAAGATGGAGTCCACCCCTTGTGTGTACAATGTATCAGCAATTATGAGGTAGTTTTTAACGTGGTGTTGAATTTTTCGTCGTTCTTCTCTAGAAAAAGTTGGTGGACATCTCAAAGTCTAGAGGTAAATCAAAATATCTCCATACCAAGGATCGGAGGTTGCAATGAGAAAGATATTCTTATCAGGGAATGAGGTATCTTCTATGTTAAACTCTTCACCACTAGGAAACTCGGATATGAGTTATGCGAATACTAGGGACTTTTTCGACTTTGTAGATTGAAAAGTGAGATCAAACTCTTGGAGAATAACAATCCATTTATTAAATTTACCCCCGATTATGCGTTGGTTTAAAACATATTGAAATGGATTGAGGTCTGCAATTACTGTATTAGTTCATAGTAAAATGTAGTGGTGTAGTCTCTGAATGACATATACAGTGGCAAGTTCCAACTTATCAATGTGTGAATACTTTAGTTTAGGTTTTATTAATGCGTGAGAAAGGTAATAGATGACATGCTCTTGGATCTTATCATCCCCGTGAACCAAAACTACACCAGCCGTGGAATCAGATGTGAACAGCTATTAAATAAAATCACGGGTATAATTTGGCGGACTTAACAAGGGGAATGATAATAGTGCATTTTTCAAAGCCTCAAAGTATTTTTGTGCGTCCTCATCCTGGAAAAAGAATAGGGTGTCTTTTTTAAGTAAACGCATGCAACCTTTGGTTATTTTCCATAGTTGACAATGAAACGTCTGTGACATTTGGACATACCTTCCAGACTTTGAAGTTGTTTAATGCTATGAGGAGGAGGCAATTTGACAATCGCCTCAAGTTTTAACGGATCGACCATGATCCCTTTACTTGACATGATGAAACCCAATAATTGTCCAGACTCAACACATAACACACATTTATGGGGATTCAACTTAACTTTGTAGTGTCTGCATCGTTCAAACACAAGTCGTAAATGTTTTGGATGATCTCTTCTCTTTGAAGATCGTGCGAGTAGATCATCTAGATAAGGTTCTACTACATGTTTGATATCATGAAAGGCGAAATTCATTGCTCGCTAGAAGGTGGCACCAGCATTTTTTAAACTGAACACATATTTCTATATGTGAAGGTACGCCAGGGACATATAAAAGTTGTCTGATGTTGGTCTTCGGGTTTAATTTGAATCTTATTGTACCCCGAAAATTGTTGATGTATATGTAACTTCGGAATGTATTTCATATATATTTATTATACCCTTATAAGAGATGTGTTATTCCTCTATAAGGAAGTGTCATCATGTGGATTGACAAGTGTCACAAGTGTGTGTACTTGCCGATGGGTTATTAGACCACCATGTGTGGGGTCGGCCCTAAAATATATACTATATTGTGGATGTATCTAGATAGACAAGTCGGCCCCATAAGGTCACTGGGCAAACAGGTTACGTATAAATAGAGATCGGGAGATCTCTATTTGGATCATTCGAAAAGACACGCTTCTCTCACTCAGAAAGTGGCACACTAGTGAGGAGGAGGATCATCTTCTCTAGGAGACTATCTCAAGTGTATTTTGGTTGTACTTTGGTTGAGCCATTGCTCTCTCTATCTCTGAGGAAGTTGTGGGGTTTTTCACCTTAGGGTTTTCCCCATGGAAACGTCTCTTGTCTCTCATGCTTTTGATTCTTGTGATGCTTGTCATGCTTATTGTGATTGTTATGCATTGATATACTGTATATGTTATTCTCTTAGTAAAGATCCAAGAGTATTGTGAATTAATGCTCAAATTTTAACATGGTATCAGAGCTAACCTGAGAAGAAGACATTTTGCAGTGACGAAAACTTGAGTTTCTTGTTTATTGGGTTTCTCTCCACAGTTTTTGGAAAAGTAGTATAGTAGATTGACTCTACTCATCAAGGAGAATCTATTTGTCCAATCAGAATTCAATTCTGAGCATTTTCAGATTTGGCCCTAAAAATTAGGGTTTCCACAAAAATAGGAATTTCTGAAATCTGAAGCCATAGCTGAAAGCTCCTTGCAA
Source organism: Larix kaempferi (assembly GCA_027924585.1). Lineage (NCBI taxonomy): Eukaryota > Viridiplantae > Streptophyta > Pinopsida > Pinales > Pinaceae > Larix > Larix kaempferi. Next base: position 2,138,449 of record BSBM01000379.1, read on the forward strand.
AAAACAAATTTTAGATCTTTGGATCAAGATTTTTGGCTAGGTAGATCTCCGGGAAACTCAAACCCTAATTTAGGGCTCTCCCTAGTGAACCCAGGAGGACAAAAAGGCAAATCTGAAGGGTAAAGCTTTGTTGATCCCAAATTCTGAATACACCAGGCTGATCAGCTCATCAAGGCGCATCTTTCTAACCTTTCAGAAAGTTGAAATTCACATTTTGAATTTTTAGGGTTTTTTCGACAAACCCTAATCCAGGACCAGATCCAGTTTTTAGCATTTCAAGTGATAAGACCTAAATCTTTTCTATTTCATTTGAAGTACTCTTTAAGATGTCTCAACACACCAAGCTTGAGGATAAGCTTGAAGGGGCTGATAAATTCTGAGCTTGGAAGTATAGGATTGGGTTAATCCTGGAAGAGAATGAGTTGGACTCATATATAAAAGAAGACATCCCTATCCCAGAGGATGAAGAGGCTAAGGTATTGCATAAGAAAAACTTGGTCAAGGCAAAGAGAATCATTGCTGATTCTATCAAAGACCATCTCATACCCCATGTGTCTTCTCTAAAGACACCCAAGGCTATGTTTGACTCTTTGACGAAGCTATTTGAAGGAAAGAACATAAATCGGAAGATGACCCTGCGGAATCAATTGAAAGGGGTGAAGATTTCGAATGGAGAAACCATTCAATCCTATTTCTCCAAGGTCTCTCAGATCAAGGAACAACTTGAAGCTGTAGATGAAATGGTGGAGAATGGTGAAATTGTTATGACTACTTTGAATGGCTTACCTAGGTCATGGGACTCTTTTATCTAGGGGATCTGTGCCAGAAAGAAGTTAATCTCCTTCAGCAAATTATGGGAGGAATGTTCTCAAGAAGAAGCAAGGCTTGTGGCAAGAGAAGAGAAGATGGGAAATGAAGATCAAGCTCTCACAGCTCACACTAAGAAGGGCAAGTTCAAGAGGGAGCCATCCCATCACAAAAAGAAATCTTCTCATTATTTTCACAAAGGCAAGAAAGATCTAAGGTGTTTCACTTGTAATGAGAAGGGTCACTTTGCTTCAGAATGTCCCAAGAACAAAAGGGACAAACACAACAACAACAACTCAAGCAAGAAGAAGAAGGGTAACAAAAGAAGGTACCATGCTCATGCTGTCGAAGATGATGAACCTCCAAAGAAGAAGGCTAGGGAAGAAAGTGATGATAGTAATGATGACTCATAAAGTGAAGAAGAGTATGTTCTAATCTCTGCTCTCACAGGTACTATCTCCCATAGTTGTAATGATTGGTTAATTGATAGTGGGGCTTCCAAACACATGACTGGGTTTAAGAATCCTTTGTAAATCTGTCTGAACATGAATCACCCCATAAAGTGAAACTTGGGGATGATTATCAATATCCCATCAAAGGAAGTGGTGAAGCCTCCTACAACCTAGATTCTGGAAAATCTTTGAAGATGAAAGAAGTCCTTTATGTAACTGGACTCAAGAAGAACATACTCTCCATCTCTGCATTGGATACAAAAGGTATGAGGGTTGCATTTGTGGATGGCCAAGTCCTAATGTGGCCAAAGGGAAAGACCATATATGATGCAGTTGTGATTGGAGAGCAAGAGGGAGGTTTGTATAAATTAAAAGGACAACCTGAACATGCCATGGTGCATGAATCCATGGAGCCAAGCGAACTTTGGCATAGAATACTTGCTCATATTCACTATAGGGCACTTCCAATTGCAAGCAAGGTTGTAGAGGGTCTTCCTGAAATCAAGACCAAACATGAAGGTGTTTGAAAAGGATGTGCAAAAGGTAAGAACATTAAGGAGGCTTTCCCAAGCAGTGAAAGCAAGGCAAAAGATATCCTGGAAATCATCCACTCAGATGTATGTGGTCCTATGTCATCCAGTTCTCTAAGTGGGTATGTTTACTATGTCTCATTTATTGATGACTTCTCCAGGAAGACTTGGGTATACTTCTTGAAAAACAAAGATGAGGTGTTTGATAAATTCAAGGAATTCAAAACCTTGATGGAGAATCAAATTGACAAAAAGATCAAAACATTCAGATGTGACAATGGTGGAGAATTCACCTCAGGTGACTTCAAGAAGCTTTGCAGTGATTCAGGAATTAAGAGGGAGTTGACTGCTCCTTATAATCCTCAACAGAATGGAGTTGCAGAAAGGAAGAACAGAACAATCATGGAAGTAGCAAAGGAAATGTTGCATGACCAGGATCTACCTATGCATCTATGGGAAAAAGTAGCTAGAACAGTTGTATATGTGTAGAACAGAACACCCCACAAGATATTGGACAACAAGACACCATAAGAGGTCTTTTTTGGTAAGAAACCTGAAGTCAGCCATCTCAGAATATTTGGTTGTCTAGTATACACTCATGTCCCAAAGGAAAAGAGGACCAAACTAGATCCTTCAGGAAATAAGGGTATCTTTGTGGGTTACAGTGAAAGCTCGAAGGCTTACAGAATATACTTTCCAGGGTTCAAGAAGATTGATGTCAGCAGGGATGTAACATTTGATGAAAACTCAGCATTCATCAAATCAAGGAAGGCACCTATCGAAGTTTATGAAGAACCTAAGGAAACAAGATTTCAAGACATTACCATGACTAAAGTAATTCCAGAAGTTGTTGGTGAGTTTGAAGATCCGCCAGAACCTGTAGATCCACCCCGTGAGGATAAATCTCACAAGAGGAAACCTGCATGGGCTAGAGAGCTCATTCAAGATGCAGAAAGATTTGGCATTCCAGAAGAAGAACACGGAGCAAAGAAGAGAACCAGATCACATACCAGCTATGTTGCTTTACTCTGTGACATTATGAACAAAGAACCTTCCAGTTATGAAGAAGTAGCGGAAAAGAAAGAATGGAAGGATGCCATGGTTGAGGAATACCAATCAATAATGAAGAATGATGTTTGGGATGTTGTCCCAAGACCTAAAGAGAAGTCTGTTGTGACTTCCAAATGGATCTACAAAATAAAGCATGCTGCAGATGGCAGTGTAGAGAAATACAAAGCAAGATTCATAGCTCGTGGCTTCTCTCAGAAAGAGGGAATAGATTATGAAGAAAATTTTGCACCTGTAGCCAGGTATACTTCCATCAGAATAGTACCTGCCCTGGCTACAGCAATGAAATGGAAAATACACCAGATGGATGTCAAGACTGCTTTCTTGAATGGTTTAGTTGAAGAGGAAGTATACGTGGAGCAGCCACTCGGTTTTGAAATACACGATAGGGAGTCATATGTGTGCAGATTGAAGAAATCCTTGTATGGCTTGAAGCAAGCTCCCAGAACTTGGTATGGTAGGATGGGCAGTTTCCTATCTAGCTTGGGATTTACCAAGAGTAAAGCGGATTCCAACCTCTACTACAAGGTTGAGGAAGGGAATCCTGTTATTCTAATCCTGTATGTGGATGACTTATTTGTAACAGGAGATGATAGATTGATTGCAGATACTAAGAGGAAGCTTGCTGCTGAGTTCGATATGAAAGATTTGGGAATGATGCATTATTTCCTAGGTATGGAGGTGTGGCAGAATTCAGGTGGGATCTTCCTTGGTCAATGGAAGTACACAGTAGATATTCTGAAGAGATTTGGGATGATGGATTGCAAGGCCATGGCCACACCCATGGCATCGAATCTAAAGCTTCTATGTGATGCTTCATCTGAGCCGATTGATGTTTCTATGTATCGTCATATGATTGGGTCGTTGATGTACCTGATGAACACAAGACCAGATATTTGCTTTACAGTGAACACATTGAGCCAGTTCCTGACAGATCTGAGTAGTGTTCATCTGGTTATTGTAAAGCATGTTCTGAGGTACCTGAAGGGTACAGTGAATTATGGGCTCAAGTATGAAGTGAATCAAAAGTTTAACTTGCAGGGTTATGTTGATTCAGATTGGGCTGGCGGTGCTGCAGATAGGAAGAGCACATCTGGGTGCTGCTTCAGTATGGGATCAGGTGTGATCTCTTAGCTCAGCAGGAAGCAGTCCTGCGTAGCACTAAGTACAGCTAAGGCAGAGTATGTTGCATCCTATTCAGCTAGTTGTGAGGTAGTATGGCTACAGAAGCTATTGTCTGAGTTATTTGATCTCCCATTGGATGCTACTGGTATATTCTGTGATAACTAGAGTTGTGTGAAGCTGTCTGAGAACCCATTGTTTCATGACAGGTCGAAACACATAGAGATCAAATATCACTATATCAAGGATATGGTGCAGAGAAGAGCTGTGAAGCTCTTGTATGTTGCGATGGACAAGCAGATTGCAGATGTGCTGACGAAGCCACTAGCCAGGGTGAAGTTCGAGTACTTCAGGGAGAGGCTTGGTGTTCTTCATATCAACGACACTTCGAGGAAGAAGTGATGGACACATTTGTTGAAGCCATCCCAAGCATGTTGTTAGGAGGATCATTCGCATGCCTGTGGATGTAAGCACTGGATGATGAGTATCAGGACGATGCTCCAGTTACTGCTTTGTATATGCATCATGTTGGATGCTGGATATGATCAGTTGGATCATTTATATTTGTATGTATGTACACATCGTGTTGATGAAAGATATGATCAGTTGGATCATTTATATTTGTATATATGTACGCATCGTGTTGATGTTGGATATGATCAGTTGGATCATTTATATGTATGTATGCATCATGTTGGATACTGGATATGATCGGTTGGATCATTTGTATGTATTTGTATATGCATCATGTTGGATGCTTGGACCATGTATCTATATCAGGTGGATACATTGTATGATCAGGTAGATCATGTATGTTGATATATATCATGTATTTGTATTTGTATCAGGTGGATACACTGTATGATCAAGTGGATCATGTATGATGATATATATCAGGTAGATACTTGGTGTGCATTAGGTGGATGCATTGTATGATAAGGTTGATCATGATGATGAGCTTCAGGATGTTGCTCCAGATGATATGTACTAGGATGGTACAAGTGATGATGATCAGTATGATCATGGGCATTAGGATGATGCTTCGTGCGATGATGATCCATTGGATCATGAGTATCAGATTGATACTTGGAGGTCAGAGATGATATGTGGTAGGTTGTGCAAATAGCATGTAATCAGTCATGCAAGATCTTGTCGGTCGTGCTGCGGCACATAAATGTTCCTGGGGTACTCTTTCCGGTATTTCTATGTAGTATGTAATCAGTCCTCAGATATCCGATAGGTTGAGCTGTGTGCTCGCAATCAGTCCTGGGATGAGGTATTACTACGGAGACATGTAATCAGTCCTGGAGATCCGAGAGGTTGAGCTGTGTGCTCGTAATTAGTCTTGGGATTCTCTTTATAGATCTTGCTGGTCATGCTGCGGCACATAAATGTTCCTGGGATTCTCTTTAAAGGTTTTGTCTATCCACATGTAATCAGTCCTGGAGATTCTAGAGGTTGAGCTGTATGCTCATAATAAGTCCTGGGATGCTCTTTAGAGATCTTGTCGGTCGTGCTGTGGCACATAAATGTTCCTGGGATGCTCTTTAAAGGTATTGTGGAGGAGATGCATGTAATCAATCCTGGGAGATCTTGATGGTCGTGCTTAGGCACATAAATGTTCCTGGGATACTCTTTTCGGTATTGCATCCACACATAAAATTAGTCCTAAGAGGCCACCTCTATCAGACCATTCGCACAGATGATGAAGACCTACAGGTGGTGGGCCTACATCCAGTATGAAAAAGGATTGGCTCTGTAGAACTTCCTATGATGAGTAGAGTCAGATATTGGTTGAGATAGCAGCAGCAGTGATGATGATGATGACAATGCATCGATGACGATGATCCCGAGAATAAGACTTGTCTAGAAGAACTGTGTTGAGAAATACCTTCCTAGTTAAGAGGGAGTGTTGATGTATATGTAACTTCGGAATTTATTTCATCTATGTATTTCATATATATTTATTGTACCCTTATAAGAGATGTGTTATTCCTCTATAAGGAAGTGTCGTCATGTGGATTGACAAGTGTCGCAAGTGTGTGTACTTGCCGATGGGTTATTAGACCACCATGTGTGGGGTCGGCCCTAAAATATATATTATATTGTGGATGTATCTAGATAGACAAGTCGGCCCCATAAGGTCACTGGGAAAACAGGTTAAGTATAAATAGAGATCGGGAGATCTCTATTTGGATCATTCGAAAAGGCACACTTCTCTCACTCAGAAAGTGGCGCACTAGTGAGGAGGAGGATCATCTGCTCTAGGAGACTATCTCAAGTGTATTTTGGTTGTACTTTGGTTGAGCTATTTCTCTCTCTATCTTTGAGGAAGTTGTGGGGTTTTTCACCTTAGGGTTTTCCCCACAGAAACTCTGTGTCTCTTGTCTCTCATGCTTTTGATTCTTGTGATGCTTGTCATGCTTATTGTGATTGTTATGCATTGATATACTGTATATGTTATTCTCTCAGTAAAGATCCAAGAGTATTGTGAATTAATGCTCAAATTTTAACAAAAATCCATCCATAAAAGAAAATATTTCATGACCAGCACACACATCTATGATCTGATCAATAAATGGTGTCGGATAACTATCCTTAGGACAAGATTTGTTAAGATATATGAAATCAATACAGACACATATGGTACCTTGTTTCTTATCGACCAGGATATTGGAAATCTATTCCTTCATATCGATAGGATAGATAAATCCAGCTTTAAGGAGCTTTTCGACCTCAGCATTAATGACTGCAGCCTTTTGAGGATTGACTAGACAAAGTTTTTGTCGAATTGATTTCACATTTGGATATGTTTTGATCACATGTTCAACTATGGATGGGTTGATTCCTATCATATCCTCACATGACCAGGAAAATACATTGCGGAATTCTTTGAATAGGTCGGTATACAAGTGGATCTCTTGAGGAGAACAATTTGCACCAATGAAAATGTTTTCCACGATATCTGGTTTGATGGAGATATTAATTGGAATAGTTTTCGATATGTTAGCTATGTTGTCCTCGGAAAAAATTCCTTGTTTCGCTAAAGGGTTAATGGATAGGTCAACATATCCACTGAGTCTCATAAGAAACTCCCCATTCTCAATTATGTTTAGATCTGGAAGAAAATAATATCTATGATGCATGTGTTCCCAAGGTTGATCAAGACCTGCCATTGCTTCCATAATAGCTTCATCTAATGGTTATAGGTCAAATTGGCACTTCTCCGTCCGTGACGACACTGCAATGTCATTCACACAAAAGGAAATTATGGATTGAAGAGCCTAATTGGATTCCTTAATCATACATCATTTTCTCCAGATTATCCATTTTTGTGATACATTTTTAGGACATAACCGTGACTATTACAACTTCCATCCCGCAGGTCACCCGCTGGTGCTCCACTGACAACCTGCGGTTTTTCCAAAAAATGTTGCACCCGCTACTTGCTGGCATAATACTCGCAGGTCACTCGCTTGTTGTCAAGATTCATACCCACGGGTGCCTTCTAAAATCATGAAAAATCAAAATCAAAATCGAATTAGAGATAGTTATGGTAGTTTTCCTAAACACATGCATCAAAGGAACTACAGAAAAAATCACAAAAAATATTAAGAAGGGAGATATTAAAGTGGTTTTTGCATCATAGATCTAAACAAAAGGGAGATATTAAAGTGGTTCTTGATCAACCTTGGGAACACATGCATCATAGATCTTATTTTCTTCCATATCTAAATAGAATTGAGAATGGGGATTTTTCTGTGAGACTCGATGGAGATGTTGACCTATCCATTAACCCTTTAGAGAAACAGGGAATTTTCGCAGAGGGAAACATGGCTAACATATCGAAAACTATTCTGATTAATATCTCCATCAAACCAGATATCATGGAAAACATTTTCATTGGTGCAAATTGTTCTCCTCAAGAGATCCACTTGTATACTGACCTGTTCAAATAATTCCATGATGTCTTTTCCTATTCATATGAGGAGATTCCAAGCATAGACCCATCCATAGTTGAACACGTGATCAAAATGTATCCAAATGTGAAACCAGTTCGACATAAACTTCATCTAGTCAATCCTCGAAAGGATGCAGCCATTAACGTTGAGGTTTAAAAGGCTCCTTAAAGCCATATTTATCTATCCTATCGATATAACAGAATGGGTTTCCAATCCGGTCCCAGTCGATAAGAAATAAGGTACCCTATGTGTTTGTACTGATTTCAGAGATCTTAACAAAGCTTGTCCTAAGGATAATTATCCCACGCCATTTATTGATCAGATCATAGATGCGTGTGCTGGTCATGAAATATTTTCTTTTATGAATGGATTTTTGGGGTACAATCAAATTCAAATTAAACCCAAAGATTAACATAAGACAACTTTTAAATGTCCCTGGGGTACCTTCACATATAGAAATATTCCTTTCAGTTTAAAAAATGTTGGATCCACCTTCCAACGAGTAATCAATTTCACCTTTCACAATATCAAACATGTATTCGAACATTATCTGGATGATCTACCCGCAGGATCTCAAAAGAGAAGAGATCATCCAAAACATTTACGACTTGTGTTTGAGCGATGCAGACACTACAAAATTTGGTTGAATCCCCATAAATGTGTGTTCTGTGTTGAGTCTGGATGATTGTTGGGTTCATTGTGTCAAGTAGAGGGATCATGGTTGATCCGTTAAACGTTGGGGTGATTTTCAAATTGCCTCCTCCTCGTACCATTATACAACTTCAAAGTCTGCAAGGTATGTCCAACTTTCTCAAATGTTTCATTGTCAACTATGCGAAAATAACCAAAGGTTGCATGCATTTACTTAAACAATACACCCTATTCTTTTGGGATGAGGCTGCACAAAACTCCTTTGAGGCTTTGAAAAAAGCATTGTTATCATCCCCCTTGTTAAGTCCACCAGATTATACACATGATTTTATTTTATATATGGTCACATATGATTCCATGGTTGGTGTAGTTTTGGTTCAGGAGGATGATAATCTCCAAGAGCACGTCATCTATTACATTTCTCGCGCGTTAATAAATCCTGAACTAAAGTATTCACATGTTGATAATTTGGCACTTGCCGCTGTATACGTCGTTCAGAGACTACACAGCTACATTTTACTATGAACTACTACAGTAATTGCAAACGTCAATCCATTTCAATATGTTTTAACCTGCCGCATAATCGGGGGTAAATTTAATAAATGGATTGTTATTCTCCAAGAGTTTGATCTCACTTTTGAATACGCAAAGTCGAAAAAGTCCTTATTATTCACAGAACTCATATCCGATTTTCCTAGTGGTGAAGAGTTTAACATAGAAGATACCTCATTTCCTGACAAGCATATATTTCTCATTGAAACCTCTGATCCTTGGTATGGAAATATTTTGATCTATCTCCATAATTTGATATGTCCACCAGCTTTTTCTAGAGAAGAATGACGAAAACTTAGACACCACACTAAAAACTACCTCATAATTGCTGATACATTATACAGACGAGGGGGAAAATCCATCTTACATCATTGTTTGACTTTGGAAGAAGAGGAATTAGTATTGAATGATGCCCACAGTGGAGCATGTGGGGGTCATCTTTCTGGATTGGAAACAATCCATAATATACTTCGTGTCGGTTATTATTAGCCCACCATGTTCAAGGGTTGTGTGGAAGCCGTGAAACATTGTCATCCATGTCATCTATTCACCAAAAATATGTGATTACACCCTTCTCCTCTTCACCCCATCATCACAGTATGTCCCTTCACTAAGTGGGGAGTAGATTACATGAAGTTGCAACCCATTTTCTGTCGGGGGGCATCAATATATCATTGTTGTTGTAGACTACTTTACTAAGTGGGCAGAAGCAATGCCTACTGTAAGGGAAGATGGTGAAACCACAGCTTATTTTGTGTTCAATCAAATTATTGCTAGGTTCGTCATTCCCAAGGAGATTGTTACTGATCATGGTAGACACTTTCTGAATTATATGATGATAGAATTGACTACTATGCTAGGGCTTAGACAAGAACATTCATCTCCTTTCTACCCGTAGGCGAATGGACAAGTCGAAGAAGTTAATAAGACTTAAAAAAAAAAATCTTTAGCGTACCATTAATGATAGTAGATCAAAATGGAATATTATGTTATATCCATCTCTTTGTGCATATTGTACCAATGTTAATACTGCTTTAGGATTTTCACCTTTCCAGCTTGTCCATGGGTTGGAGGCAGCCACCCCTATTGAGTGCGAAATACCATCATTAAATTTTTCCATCCAACCCTTACCTGAAACTTCTACTTTAGAGGAACGATTGCTTCATCTTGAACATCTAGATGAACAACACAGGGATGCGCTTATTGCAAATGAAGCACACAAAAACGAGTTAAAATTCAATATGGTAAGTCTATTAAACCTAGGGTTTTATCCGAAGGAGACCTCGTTCTAGTCTATGATCAAGATAAAGACTATCCCGGGGCAAGAAATTTTAAGTCTATGTGGCTCGGTCCGTATATCATTTCTAGAGTTTTGGATAAAGGGTCATATGAACTAGTTGATTATGATGGATTCAAGCTGCATGAGCCTAGGAATGGGTTCTACCTGAAAAGGTATTACGCTTAGCACATATACTTTTTCTTGTACATAGTTGTACAGTAATGTAGAGTTAGTATTTTTTGTTTCTTATGTGTCCTCTGGTTGTGTTTCAGATGGAAACCAAGTGGTTTGTAGGATTCGCCGATGGCGCAAGTCGTCACACTCACAATCTTGCTTCAGGTGCTTGGGTGATCTATTCACCAATGGGTCAACTTGTTTCATCGGGAGGTACTTGTCTAGGAAATGCAACGAACAATATGGCCGAGTATAGTTTTGTTTTTGAGCTACTCTGAGATGCTCTTCACCACGACATTTCATGTTTGGAAGTTAGGATCGATTCTTAGTTAGTTGTACTCCAGTTTACATGTGAGTATCGGGTTAGAGATTCTTTATTATTACGTCAGTTTTTGAAATTTAAATTACTTGAAAGACAGTTTGAGTACATTTTATATCAACACATTTCAAGGAATCAAAACACAATTAATATGACAACTATATACTCTACTAACATTTGTATCATACATGGTAAAATAAATCACCACACACATAAAGAAACATGTATATAATCGATAGGTGTATATATATATTAGTCCAAAAAATAATCAGCGAGTTTGAGTATCAATCTCTGTCAAATATAGATAAAAATATACAAAATTGGGCATGATAGCCTCAAAGTAGTGTATGTATCCCTAGGGGGAGGCAGGAGCTTGAGCATCCTCTGCTATCTCCTCTTTGTAGCAAATAACCAGCCTAGATACTTTCCAGAGTAGCCTAATCCATGCAAGGGGCACACCCATTACATGTTCATGCATATCCATAGGCATACATTCTATGCGATATGTAGGTATATCATGAGTTATCTGGTTCATCTTTCCCTCAATCGTTCGTAGCATGGCCTCTGTTCCGCCTGGCTTTGTTGGTTGTAAGAACATTCTCGGGTGTCAAACTGGCCTCAGTGGCCCAATATCTAAATGAAGTATGTTGTTAATACTTAAATTCACCAAAAACATGTGTACTTAGTTTTTAACAAAATTTATAAAAATTAAATAATATTAAAAGTAAAATTGACACCTATCTCTCCCCAAGCAGCTCCTGGAGGTAGCATGAGTTTCGGATCACCACGGAAGTCTATCCCAGCATAAGGAAACTGCTCAAATGCAGGAACTTGGCGGCTCCACCAAACTAAGAATTCCTCATCATTATAAGAGGTAATAGTATCTCCTCCTCCATGTCGTAAGAAGATATCACCCCATCAAGTCATCATGGGCTCACGGGGACTAATAGGTGGGACAGCCACTCTTGGACTCAAGGTCGGAACTCTCTCTCGAATAAGGTCCATAATATACTCTCGTAACCAAATTTTTTCTTCTTCCTGGTTCTACACTCGATGAGTTGGTGCTTCATGTTCACCAACAATCCTGAACACGAGTCAAATATCACATTTCGCAAGCACTCCACCCCAATCTGCATGTAGCTACGAGAAGCTAAGTGTTGAGCAGTGATACCACCTATCGTGTTCCTAGTACTCAATATGAATTTCAGTGGGAATCTTTCTATTTTCCTAATTGGCACCTGAATGCCACTCTTATATGTTCCAACCATGCAGTATGTGTTTATATAGTCTTGCACTTATAAGGCTCCCATGCCTCGAAACGTGCCTTTGAGGTAACTACCTCTCCTCATCGAGATAATCCATTAATAAAGTATATGTCTTCCACCGTGATTTCTAGAGTTTCATCCTGGAGGTTAAATACTCCTTGATCAGGATCCCACAAGTGCACTAAGATTTGGAGAAAGTTTGATTGAGCCATCATATTTGATGTGTGAAAGAATTTAAAAAGGCCACATTGTCGCAATGCATTAAGAGTCAATGGATCTCTCATTGCCTCCCTATCCATTGCCTCATGTTCCCTCTCCCTCCATGTAAGCACCATGCCTACCTGCATTTCAGTCATTATTTTTCCATGAGCATTGATTTTTCTTTACTAACTTGTGCCACCCACGAGTCTTTGTTAGCACAGTCGCGCACAACCCACAAGTGGAGATCCCTCCCCCTTGTGGTTATTCTGCGAACCCATGACTTTAACAAAGGATACTCGCGGGTACGCCAAGTTAAACTTTAAAATTAAAATTAAAACTCAAAACTCCATGAAAAATATTTAAAAAACCATTGAAAATGCAAAGTAGAGAGATAGATGTTACGTGCAAGTGACGGAATTGAAAATCGTCCTCCGGATTGATCGTACGCAACGAAACAAGTCGTAGAATTTTTTGCTCTATTAGAATGGTAAAATGGTAACTATGAGTTAGTTTGGACTCTTTTCACTATTTATGGTAATTTTATTTTGATTTTTACCCAATTTACATAGTTTTTTAACACCTTTTTGTCATATTTCTTAATCTTAATAACTATTTGAGTAGTTTTGACTAGGTCATGGAACAGAAAGGCGCTTTTTCACAATTATGTACACATTGGTGTTCTTTAAAAGGATTGGATTCTTATAGCATGTCTATTAGGTCTCTACATTGCATCTATACCTTATCATTTTTTATGCTTTAGGACTGCTTTGTTTTTACACCTTGGACTACGACATTAACCTTCCATTTTTCCTCCATTGTCGTTGTTCTTCCATGGTTAGGACCTACCTTCACATGGGTCACCTTAGATAGAAAACTATGTCATATTGGTTCCCATGTTGTTACTTACCACTTTGGGAACTTGTCACTTATCATTCATAACTTTATGAACCGCCTTTTATCAAGTTCCCGTCCCTATGGAGTTTCTTCATGCTCTTGTTAGACTCCTTAAAATTGACAAGATTGCTGAGTATACTTGTCCCTTGTCAGACTCGTTAAATGATTTGAACGGACATCCACTTAGGTATAATTTTACCCCATTTTCTAGACCTTAGTGGATCATTTATGAAAAAGGTATACTCTAGTCCTTTTATGACTAGAAGAGTTCTCTCTCATGTACATTTACACTTTTTTTAGTGAGGAGACTAACTTTACGAAAAAGTACCTTATGGAGTTATTGTTTAAGTTTTTCAGACTCCTTAAATATGAAAACACCGGCGAGCATATACCAACTCGGGATCGATATTAAAATCCATGAGTAGGTGTATGGAGTTATTTTTTAAGTTTTCAGACTCCTTAAATAAGAAAACACTGGCAAGCATGAATAGATCCGAGATCGATATTAAAATCCACGAATCAGTAACCTATCAAGTATTAATCTATCTTTTCTTCAAACTCGTAAAAATAATGAAGAAAGTTGTGATTTTCCCTCCCATGGAATCATTAAATTAGACATGGTTGGACCATTATCAAGCATTTTTCTCTCTCTTCTTCAGGCCTGTACAAAATGAAGAAGGTTTTGAGTCTACTTTCTTGGACTTGTTAAAATTTAACAAGAAAGGTATTATCAAGCTTCCTATTTAATCTTTTCATGCTCCTTAAAAAATGAAGAGACATATAAAAAGAGAAGGGAAAATAAATTCTTTGTTATTCATTCATAACATGGAAGCAAGTCTAATATTTCCTTGAACACAACACTTGTCTTGAGTCAATGGGTCTTAGTTTTGGATTTAGGATTTAACCTGATTCCAGAGTTGTTTACTCCTCCGATCGGTTACTCTGCCAATCATATGGAGAGTTTGTTGTGTCTCCTACATAACAAACTTATATCATGTTTCCTGTATGTCCAAGCTGCCTAAGACACTTTATTATGGTGCAAAATATTCAAGGATTACCCTTGTGTTAGCCATTCTGCAGTTCATCTTGACTCCTCATGTTGGCCATCCCTTATATCAGTATCTCATTTGTCTTATTTAAACCCAATATCCAATTGTTCCTCGAGTGAGATGATGAAGGATACCTTAATTCCTTCCTTCTCACGGGTCTCTTCCTATCGACTTCAACACATTTTTCTCTAGGAAGTAGACTTAGAGTTTCAGATAGTACCTTGAGATTTGCAGTCATCAATGGTAGATCATCTCGCTGTTGAGTTACGGGATCACATCAATGTCCCTTCCTAGACATATTCTTCAAGTGTTCGACTTCAAGACCCCTTATTCACACTTGTAAGAATGTACTAAGTACCTTGGACCCCATTTTCATCATTGGTGGGTGTTCTCGCGTTTGTTAATGGTTTCCATTATTGACCAGTAATCAAACGAAATCCTCCATGTTCGAATTCAACTCCTTTATTCACATAGTTTAGGATTTGTACTTATATCGATGGTTGGTTTGAATACCTTGGGCCTATAATAATGCTCCTTTGTTATTGCCCAAGTTGTGCAAGACTGAGCCCTAATAATTTTGGATCCTCATGAGACATAGATCCAGTTTATTGAAATGGCTATGTTCTCCTTTTTGACATGAATCTACGCTTGTATTTCAATGGTCATGCTATATACATATGTTTTGCATATGTATTGGAGACCATGTTCTGTCATTCTGAACATGTCATTATGTTAAGATTGTATTGTACATTGACCTTGTTTTTGTTTCAGATACTGATTGAAGCTCTGTTTCTGTGGCTCTAGCGCTCCTCCACTTCCTTGTTTGTAATGCATTTCAGTCATCATTTACCCTTCTGACCTCATATATTATGGGGCATATGTTATTAGTCAAATTGGCACTTCACCATCCGTGACAACATTGCAATGTCGTTCACACAAAAGGAAATTATGGATTGAAGAGCCTTATTGGATATAGATGCATATGACCTTAATCATAAATCATTTTCTCTATATTATCCATTTTTGTGATACATTTTTAGGACATAACCGCGACTATTACAACTGCCATCTTGCGAGTCACCCGCCGGTACTCCACTTACCACTTGTAGTTTTTCCAAAAAATGTTGCACCCGCTACTTGCGGTTCGCTCGCTTGTTGTCAAGTTTCATACCCACGGGTGCCTTCTAAAATCATGAAAAATCAAAATCAAAATTGAATTAGAGATAGTTATGGTAGTTTCCCTAACTACTTACCTCTCGAACCTACCTTCTCAAACTTTTTTATAAATACAAGGGGAAAGCTATAGGGAAGGGGAGAGAACCCTTTGTGTATTGAAATGCTAGAGAAGTATATGTAGAAGGAGAGGAGCAAGAGCCCAGAATCAGGTTTCAACAGTGCTTGTTGCATAATCATGTATAACTTATTGTCATTTATATGATTAATACAAGAGATTATCTTTTCCCATAAACAGTTGTATCTATTTTATTAATTAAATCTAGTGAATCTGTCATGCTTACTTTATGTATGAGTTTCATGTTTGATTGTTCATGCCTATGTATTCAAATCTTTTGAGGAAGGTATTTCTTATTTTGCAGGATTCTTCACTCAGGAGTGCAAATCGAGGACTCATAGTTTCAAGCTTGGATTGAAATTCTTGTATTCAAAGCACTCTTACTTAACGCGTTACCCTATTTATTATTTGTTAAGGAAAGGTATTGGTGTATGCTTGCATATTGATTACATTCTGTAATTTTTTAATAGTACATTCATGACCTCTATAAATTTCCCAGTCATAGGTTAAAATTCTGAACAACAATTATCAAAAGGATTCTCTTCTTCTAGTGAAGATATTTCCTTTCTTCTATGCCTTGTTCCAATCTCGATATTAATTGATTCAAGAGATCCTTCTCCTCGTTTGATCTTGGAAGGCTAGTTAACATTCACACTTGCAATTATTTAATTATACCCACTCTAATACCAAACATGCTCTGGAAATAAATCTTGAATTGCATGTGAATGATATTAAACAACTAATTTGAAAGGATTAAGAAGAAAATTTAAATGAGATCTCAAAAATTGAAGTGGAATAAAACAAAGAGAAACAAACTATGAAAATGAGAAGAAGATTGATAATGAATTTCACCTTGAATGAGGTACATCTCTGGGTCCACTTCCAATGTGAGACCGATCCATTAATATTCAAATGTTTAGTTTACAATGAATTCAGAAGTCGCCTTCCAAATTTTATGGTTAGATGCAGAAACAGAGACTGCCACTGAACTCCTCTCGAAATTTCAAGAAAAACGAGTATAAACTTGCTTATATTCTGTCGAGGTGCACAAGGACCCCCCTTGGAACACAAAACATGATAGAATCTCTACACATTGTACTTTATCCCACCTCGTGAACTATGTTGTACCGACAACTGTGAAAACCTAAACCCTGAACTTCATACTATGTACCTTGTGGACAAAAACAGGTGCTTTATATAGTGAAAATCATAGTTTCATACCCATGGAGAGCACGCCCTTTTGGGGATTAGAAATCCGGTCTAATTTAAGAATAAATAAAATGGACACCCTTCAAACAACGAGGCATTGGCCCATTAGTAACATGTTATTGTATCGTTGGGGAGGTCACGGGGTCAAACCCTGTTGACCCCACTTTTCGCATGAAGTGTTACATTACATGGCTTATATATAAAACCTTTGCAATATATATGGCATGCATGTAGCATCGTTACATCGCCGATCCTATTTTATATATTATATGCCACAAGGAACCATATCATAAGCTAAGAGGTGTAATAGTGCTACGGGAATTCCATATATACTGCAAAGGTTTTATATATAAGCCACGTAATGTAACAATGCGTGCGAAAAGGTGGGTCGACGAGGTTAGACCTTGCGAGCTTCCCAACAATACAACAATGTGTTACCAATGGGCCAAATACTCATTGTTTGAAGGGGATCCATGCTATTTATTTTTAAATTACACTGTATTTCTAATCGCCAAAAGGGTGCTCCATTCACAGGTGTGAAACTGTGGTTTTCACTATATAAACCACGCATTGTTTTCCACATGGTACACAGTATGAAGTTCATAGTTCAAGTTTATAGAGTTGATGGTACAACATAGTTCCTGAGGTGGGATAAAGTACAGTGTGTAGATATTCTATCTTGTTTTGCATGCCAAGGGGGGTCCTTGTGCACCTAGGTAGAATATACACGAGTTTATACTCTTTTTTCTCGAAATTTCAAGAGGATTTCCTTGGCAGTATTTGTTTCTGCATCTGAACAACATATTTGGAAGGTGATTTAAGAAGTCATTGTAAACTCAACATTTGACGATTAATGGATCGGTCTCACACTGGAAGTGGAACCAAAGATGTATCCCATTCAGGGTGAACTCCGCTATTTTCATGGTTTGTTGCTCTTTGTTTTATTCCACTTCAGTGTTTGAGTTCTCAATCAAGAAGGACAAAAAAGAGATGGGGGGTTTTCATTCTAGAAGAGGGGGAAGTAAAAAGATGGCTAAGGGAAATATGATCCTAATGAATTGTTAACCTAAGTCATCATTCCTGTTATAGAATTTTCAAACTCACTAATGCTAAACCCCCCTATAGCCCTCTTGCACAACCAAAATGTGAGAAATATTTCAAAAAACTAATTTTTGGCTTACATACACAAGTTATCTATTAGCCGCATGCATGTCCATGTATTACCCTTTAGTAACACACATATGCCTCTTAAAAGTTCAAAAATAAAAAATAATAAACAAGTGTGCTCACAAGTGTGTTTCCAGTGGTTGAAGGTTGTTTCTAATCCATGTGTACTCAATTACACCTGACCCAATTCCCTAAACCACTTTTTTCAAGCATAAAATCAAGTCTTAAACTTGAAGGAGGATACCAATACCACATTATACCTATATGTTGGAGGGTTGGAATCCGAGTGCCCTAATATTTTATAGTGCACGTCTCCTCAAAATTCCCTTATTCTGAGTTTCTCTTCTTTCTAGAGTGAGTGAGGGCTTTATTAACTATGATCAACCAATATTATTCCAATATCAAACAAGAGATTTGGATGAAGACATATTAGTGGTTTGAGCAAGGAGAATCCACGCCGGTGATGGAGGAATTGCATCAAGGACTCAAGTGATACATTATTCTTTGTTATTGTCTCGTAATTATATGTATAGGATCACTCTTGTTTCCATCCCAAAAATATTGTTTATTGTGTGATTGTTTTTATGTGGCATTTTGGAAAGAATTGGTTTTGACATGAGAAATCAATTTGCTTATTTAATCATGAGTTCAATGTTGAAATTTGGTCTTTTAAATTAATAGACAAAGTTGTTTGAGGAAGGATTGTGATCTGAAAATATTTAGTTACCACTTAACCATTAGCTCTTCATGTTAACAAATCCTTTTCAGTGTTAGGATATTTTAAAATGACAATGCTTCATCCACATATATACATTTCACAAGTATGGTGGTACTCGACCTTTCCTTTCATAATCAAACGAAACATTATAGTACTTACCAAATACTTTAGAATCCTTCATTGTACCATATTCATGGGGAGATATTATCTTCATTCCTTCTTCTGTATTGAAAGAATAGACTCGGAAAACATCATAGGATCTCCTCCTTTCTACGATGTCATCAAGTTTTTCTTTGAACTTATGGATTGTAACTAAAATTTTTGCATTCTCCTTGATTTAGCTTAGCTCTTGTAAGCATCCACTTAACAATCCTACTCTTATACCACTTGATCTGAAAATATTTAGTTACCACTTAACCATTAGCTCTTCATGATAACAAATCTTTTCAGTGTTAGGATATTTTAAAATGGCAATGCTTCTTGCAGCGTTATGCATGCGGATTACTTTTCACTTAACTAAACTCTTGTGCTTATGGAAATACACTTACTTATTCCATTTTCCATAAGAGAATGGTGAGAACATAAACAAGAGACTAAAGGAGCACAAATCAACACAAACACACAAAAGCTTTGTTAACGAAGTTCACTCGCTTCGGAATATGTCTCCGGGTCCACTCCCAATAGTGGGACCACTCTTCATTAGTCTCAAAATGCTTAACAATATACAAAAATAAGGCTAAATATAAAACTTTGATATCACTTTTTTTTATGTTGTTCTAGAGCAAAGCATCTGAGCATCTAATCAAAAAAGTGCTTTTAGGACCCATTCAGCTATTGGTGATGTATGTTTCTGCAACAGAACAAAAGGTAATATCATAGGGTGATATTTATCCTTCTTTTTGTATATTGTTAAGAATTTTAAGACTAATGAAGAGTGGTCCCACTATTGGGATTGGACCCGAAGATGTATCCTGAAGTGAGTGAACTTTGATAACAGAGATTTGGTGTGCTTGTGTTGATGTAAATTTTCTATGACAGACTGCAAAAAATCAATGAGACATTTTGTCAAACACTTGGCTGAAACACTTGAATTTGCATTCAACTAAGTTATTAATGAACCAACTACACCACATTCATTTAATGAATTGGAATCAAATTGAAACCGAAATGAAAGCACCAATCAACCAAGTAGATACTACTGAAAGCAATTGACATGGGAAATTAGGCTTAAGTTAGGGAAAATACTCACTGACTGTGAGGCAACCCAAAGATAGAGAAAATATTCTTATTTCAAGTACAAAATACAATCATTCAATCTGTACTTATCTCATTATTAACCATCATTTGTCATCAGAAACTGTATAGACTGTTACTGATCCTCTTCTGCCAAATTTGTACACTGTACAGACTTTTCTAGATCTGCAATAAAGTACATAAATCTGTCTAGAAATGTGTGCTTACAATATGCAATAGTACGGACGTCATTATTGATTGCATTGACCTCGGTTTGTATGCTCGAAATCACTGTATGACCCAAAAATAATAAATGTGCCCTCTAACTTTGTATACAACAGTATGACCCAGAAATTATGCTTCTTGTTGTATAGAATTCTGTCTTGGAAACTGTGCTTGAAATCTTCTCTTACTCTACGTTTATTCAATGCATCAATTGCTCTTTCTCTTCAATTAATGATGATGTGACTTCAATAATGTTGTCTCTCCTTCCCTAGATGTCTTTTTATATTTTCCTTTCCCGAAACCATAACTAATTAACCTCAACTAACTCATCAATGGTTGAGATCAATTATATTGAAAGGATCACATTAAATGCTCATTCAATAATACACTTAATTATTAAATGCTCACAAATATTTTGGGATCCACAACTTAACTTTTCACTTAAGTCATTTAAAAAATATAAAGTCACTTTTATAATATAAAACATCCTAGGAAAGTTAAACAAATGGTTCCCACCATGTAAACATTACAAAATCATGGTGGGACCTCATGAGTTACATTTCTAACCGTTGATTTGTGCTCTTTTAGTCTCTTGTTTATCTTCTCACCATTCTCTTATTATGGAATAAGTAAGTGTATTTCCATAATCACAAGATTTTATATAAGTGAAAAGTAATCCACATAACACTGCAAGAAGCACTGTCATTTTAAAATATCCTAACACTGAAAAATATTTGTTATCATGAAGAGCTAATGGTTAAGTGGTAACTAAATATTTTCAAATCAAGTGATATCAGAGCAGTATTGATAGGTGGATTCTTACAAGAGCTAAGTTAAAGCAAGGAGAAGGAAAACTTGTTAGTTAGAATTCAGAAGTTCAAAGAAGATCTTGCAAACAAGAGATGACCTCACAGAAAGGAGGTGATCCTATGATGTTTTCCAAGTCTAATCTTTCAGTACAGAAGAAGGAATAAAGATAATCTCTCCTCATGAAGATGGTAAAATGGAGGATTCTAAAGGATTCGGTAAGTACTCTAATGTTTCGTTTGTTTATGAAAGGAAAGGTCGAGTACCACCATACTTGTGGAATGTATATCCATTTGTTTTATATGGATTTGGTAACCTTCATATGGAAAATATTGGAGACAATCCTCGTAGGGACCGATCATGCCATCCAAGAAGGAGGAAAAAGGAAAATGTCATTTTTCCAAAATAGAATAGGGAGAATGGCATGCAAGGAGTGTAGTTCAATAACATGAACCATAATTCTTGCACTCATTGTCGTATGAGTGGATTCTTGGATGCAAAGTTAGAGACAGAGATATGCGAGGCTTCTTCCAGAAGAAGAAGAGGCCTTAATCCATGAAGGATCCAACAAATTTTTCATTTTGGGGAAACATTTTGAAATGGAACATTCATGGCCATCATTTTAGGGAAGCAACCTGAAATGGAATGGTTATGGTCATCATTTTGGTTATCATAGCTAAGTTAGTCCTTAGCATGCATATACATAGTCCTTCTAAATTATTTTCCATTGTTGTAAAGTAATATGGAAATAGTTTTCTTTGTGAGTATGAAGGTAGAATTTACTTATTAAAATAGTTAAATAAGTATAAATGGTTATTGTTTTATGCCATGTAAAGTGTATGCTTTATGCTATGAACCTCTGAAAATTGGTATGTAAATGCCATGTTAATGTATTATGTATGTCTTGTAAAGAAGCAAGTCAAACAGTACAAATGTTGTGGAAACATGTTTGGATTTTTCTTTCAAGAAAGCGAGTGAAGGAAATGGACAAGAAGTGGATTCAGAAACTCTAATAGGTACACCAAGTAGTACATGAACAATTACGCCAAGATGGGAAAGGCATGAAAGGCACCAGAAAGATCAAATCCGAGATGGAGATCGAATCTGAGATGGAGATCTAAGATGGGGATCCAAGATGGTGATTCAATATGGAAATCCAAGATGGAGAGTCAATATAGAAATCAAAGATATAAATCCAAGACAGAGACCGATCCCAAGATGGAAATCTAAGACGGAAGATAGTTCCAAGATGGAGATCAGTTGTGGTGCAAATTATCAAGGTGGATAGAGGCAGCCCTATCTACCAAGTGAAGATCCTTTTGGCATCCAAAAGGGATTTTAGTGGGTAGGTGTGATCTAGGAGGATCTAAAACGATAAAAAATTGACAATAGCAAATGCTGATGGAAATGGCTGTTGAATATTGTAACTTCAAAGAATATTATATTTGTACTTTATTATTCTGGAGATGTTTCATCCCTCCGAGGTAACCCTATTATGTATCCAGAGATGTTTATTCCTCCGGGGGTTTGTATTAACTAGGGTTATTAGACCCACCATGTGGGGGTCGTCCCTGTGGTTATATTTTTGGGGTTATTAGACTTCTCCAGGAGAGGTCGGCCCCATTAGGTCTTTTAGTCAGTTGGGAGTCAGTATAAATAAAGGAGGTGAACTCCTCATTAGATCACTCACTCACTTGTGGAAGAGTGCGCACTTGTCTAGGAGATCTGCTAAGGAGACAAAGAAGGAAGGAGCACATCTTGTATTTTGGTTGATCATCTTATTGAGGAAAGCTTTGCTGGGTTTTCTACCCCATGAGGGTTTCCCAGGGTATATTCTGTGTCTATCTTGTGATTATGTTTCTTTCAGTGATCTTGCTAGTCTATTTGGTTTAAACTTAACATGGTATCAGAGCTAGACTGAATAGGACATCTTTCACAAGGTAAGAATACCTCTCTCTCTCTCTCCGGTGAAGTTAGGGTTTCAGCCCAAAGTTGGTATTATTGATTTTTGGTTACATGGCTGGATAGCTCTTTTCAATACCTTTCTTTTAAGTCCTAGATCGAACTTTTTGGTTGGGTAGAACTCCGGGAAATCCAAACCCTAATCCTACCAAAAGTGCGATACGTTAGAATTTGGTTTCATACAACAGTATGACCCAGAAATTATGCTTCTTGTTGTACAGAATTCTGTCTTGGAAACTGTGCTTGAAATCTTCTCTTACTCTACGTTTATTCAATGCATCAATTGCTCTTTCTCTTCAATTAATGATGATGTGACTTCAATAATGTTGTCTCTCCTTCGCTAGATGTCTTTTTATATTTTCTTTTCCCGAAACCATAACTAATTAACCTCAACTAACTCATCAATGGTTGAGATCAATTATATCAAAAGGATCACATTAAATGCTCATTCAATAATACACTTAATTATTAAATGCTCACAAATATTTTGGGACCCACAACTTAACTTTTCACTTAAGTCATTTAAAAAATATAAAGTCACTTTTATAATATAAAACATCCTAGGAAAGTTAAACAAATGGTTCCCACCATGTAAACATTACAAAATCATGGTGGGACCTCATGAGTTACATTTCTAACAGTTGATTTGTGCTCTTTTAATCTCTTGTTTATCTTCTCACCATTCTCTTATTATGGAATAAGTAAGTGTATTTCCATAATCACAAGATTTTATATAAGTGAAAAGTAATCCACATAACACTGCAAGAAGCACTGTCATTTTAAAATATCCTAACACTGAAAAATATTTGTTATCATGAAGAGCTAATGGTTAAGTGGTAACTAAATATTTTCAAATCAAGTGATATCAGAGCAGTATTGATAGGTGGATTCTTACAAGAGCTAAGTTAAAGCAAGGAGAAGGAAAACTTGTTAGTTAGAATTCAGAAGTTCAAAGAAGATCTTGCAAACAAGAGATGACCTCACAGAAAGGAGGTGATCCTATGATGTTTTCCAAGTCTAATATTTCAGTACAGAAGAAGGAATAAAGATAATCTCTCCTCATGAAGATGGTAAAATGGAGGATTCTAAAGGATTCGGTAAGTACTCTAATGTTTTGTTTGTTTATGAAAGGAAAGGTCGACTACCACCATACTTGTGGAATGTATATCCATTTGTTTTATATGGATTTGGTAACCTTCGTATGGAAAATATTGGAGACAATCCTCGTAGGGACCGATCATGCCATCCAAGAAGGAGGAAAAAGGAAAATGTCATTTTTCCAAAATAGAATAGGGAGAATGGCATGCAAGGAGTGTAGTTCAATAACATGAACCATAATTCTTGCACTCATTGTCGTATGAGTGGATTCTTGGATGCAAAGTTAGAGACAAAGATATGCGAGGCTTCTTCCAGAAGAAGAAGAGGCCTTAATCCATGAAGGATCCAACAAATTTTTCATTTTGGGGAAACATTTTGAAATGGAACATTCATGGCCATCATTTTAGGGAAGCAACCTTAAATGGAATGGTTATGGTCATCATTTTGGTTATCATAGCTAAGTTAGTCCTTAGCATGCATATACATAGTCCTTCTAAATTATTTTCCATTGTTGTAAAGTAATATGGAAATAGTTTTCTTTGTGAGTATGAAGGTAGAATTTACTTATTAAAATAGTTAAATAAGTATAAATGGTTATTGTTTTATGCCATGTAAAGTGTATGCTTTATGCTATGAACATCTGAAAATTGGTATGTAAATGCCATGTTCATGTATTATGTATGTCTTGTAAAGAAGAAAGTCAAACAGTACAAATGTTGTGGAAACATGTTTGGATTTTTCTTTCAAGAAAGCGAGTGAAGGAAATGGACAAGAAGTGGATTCAGAAACTCTAATAGGTACACCAAGTAGTAAATGAACAATTACGCCAAGATGGGAAAGGCATGAAAGGCACCAGAAAGATCAAATCCGAGATGGAGATCGAATCTGAGATGGAGATCTAAGATGGGGATCCAAGGTGGTGATTCAATATGGAAATCCAAGATGGAGAGTCAATATAGCAATCAAAGATATAAATCCAAGGCAGAGATCGATCCCAAGATGGAAATCTAAGACGGAAGATAGTTCCAAGATGGAGATCAGTTGTGGTGCAAATTATCAAGGTGGATAGAGGCAGCCCTATCTACCAAGTGAAGATCCTTTTGGCATCCAAAAGGAATTTTAGTGGGTAGGTGTGATCTAGGAGGATCTAAAACGATAAAAAATTGACAATAGCAAATGCTGATGGAAATGGCTGTTGAATATTGTAACTTCAAAGAATATTATATTTGTACTTTATTATTCCGGAGATGTTTCATCCCTCCGAGGTAACCCTATTATGTATCCGGAGATGTTTATTCCTCCGGGGGTTTGTATTAACTAGGGTTATTAGACCCACCATGTGGGTGTCGGCCCTGTGGTTATATTTTTGGGGTTATTAGACTTCTCCAGGAGAGGTCGGCCCCATTAGGTCTTTTAGTCAGTTGGGAGTCAGTATAAATAAAGGAGGTGAACTCCTCATTAGATCACTCACTCACTTGTGGAAGAGTGCGCACTTGTCTAGGAGATCTGCTAAGGAGACAAAGAAGGAAGGAGCACATCTTGTATTTTGGTTGATCATCTTATTGAGGAAAGCTTTGCTGGGTTTTCTACCCCATGAGGGTTTCCCAGGGTATATTCTGTGTCTATCTTGTGATTATGTTTCTTTCAGTGATCTTGCTAGTATATTTGGTTTAAAATTAACATGGTATCAGAGCTAGACTGAATAGGACATCTTTCACAAGGTAAGAATACCTCTCTCTCTCTCTCCGGTGAAGTTAGGGTTTCAGCCCTAAGTTGGTATTATTGATTTTTGGTTGCATGGCTGGATAGCTCTTTTCAATACCTTTCTTTTAAGCCCTAGATCTAACTTTTTGGTTGGGTAGAACTCTGGGAAATCCAAACCCTAATTCTACCAAAAGTGCGATACGTTAGAATTTGGTTTCAGAAAAAAGTTGGAATTTTTGAATTCTGATTACATGGATGGATAGCCCTTCTCAAGAGCATTATTTTGAGCTATAGATTGAAATTTTGGGTTGGGTAGAACTCCGAGAAAGTCAAACCCTAATTCTAACACAAGTGCGATAAAATTATGTTCCAGATTCCGGAAAAGTGAAAAGTAACTTTCCAGGTAAGTATACTCTGTCTCTTGGACTCCCCCAAGAGAAGATGGCTCCAAACACTAAGCTTGAAGAAAAGCTAGAAGGTATAGAAAATTTCCGGGCATGGAAATACAGAATTGGTCTCATTCTTGAGGAGAATGATCTTGCTCATTATATCAAGGAGGAAGTTGCAGAACCAGAAGAAGATGAAGCCAAAGAAAAACATAGGAAGGATTTGATTAGGGCAAAGAGAATCATAGCTGATTCTATTAAAGACCACTTGATTCCCCAAGTGGCTTCCAAGAAGACTCCAAAGGAAATGTATGATGCCCTAGGAAGAATGTATGAAGGAAAGAACATCAATAGGAAGATGAATCTAAGGACTCAGTCGAAGAGTACCAAGATGCACAAAGGAGAATCCATTCAAGACTACTTCTCAAGAGTCTCTCTAATCAAGGAGCAACTAGATGCCATTGGTGATACTCTTGATGAAGATGAACTTGTGATGACAGCTCTAAATGGTCTCACTAGATCATGGGAATCTTTCATACAAACCATGTGTGCCAGAAAAGAAAGCATGAAGTTTGATATAGTATGGGAGGATTGTGTTCAAGAAGAAGCTAGGGTTGCCAACAGAGAAGCATTGCTCAAGGAAGATGACCAAGCCTTGGCCACCCATACCAAGAGAAGAAAGAATCGATCCTACCTTAAGAAGGATATTCAAAAGGATTCCCACCCTCCACAAAGATTTCAAAAGAAAAGGGGATCCTTCCAAGGAAGAGATTACTCCTCATTCCAATGTTTCATTTGTCACAAATTAGGACACATTGCCAAAGACTGTCCTAACAAAAAGAAAAAGGGTACTTACCACAGAAGACATCATGCACATCTTGCAGAAGATGAGAGTGAAGAAGAAGTTGAAGAGGAAGAAAGGCCTCTCAAGAAAAGATCTAGAAGAGAAGAAGAAGATGAAGAAAGGACCTTCCCCAAAAGAAGACCTAGAAGAAATGAAGAAGAAGATGCAAAAGAGTATGTTCTTTTCTCTGCACTCTCTGGATCTATAACACCTGGAGAAGGTACATGGGTCATTGATAGTGGTGCCTCAAAGCACATGACAGGACAAAATAAGACCTTATCAAATCTTGAAGAAAAGACCTCTCCACTAAAGGTATCTCTTGCAGATAACTATCAATATCCCATTAAGGGAATTGGTGAAGCAAACTACAAACTTGATTCTGGAACCCCCATGAAGATGAAGGAAGTTTTGTATGTTCCAGGATTGAAGAAGAATTTGCTTTCAATCTCAGCATTGGACAAGAAAGGCTATAGAGTTGCATTCATTTATGGACAAGTGTTAATGTGGTCCAAAGGCAAATCTATTAAGGATGCAATTTTCATTGGTGAAGAGGAAGGAGGTTTGTATAAACTCAAGGGTCATCCAGAAGCTGCCCTTGTTCATGAAACCTCTAGTCCCAGTGAGCTATGGCATAGAAGACTAGCTCACATTAACTACAAAGCCTTACCCTATGTAAGTAAGGTGGTCATAGGACTACCAGATTTGAAGGTTGATCATGATGGCTCATGTAAAGGATGTAAGAAAGGGAAGAATGTCAAGAACCCCTTTCCAAAGAGTGAAACAAAGACTAAGAGTATCTTGGAGCTAATACACTCAGATGTATGTGGTCCAATTCCCACCACGTCTCTAAGTGGATTTGAATACTATCTTTCATTCATTGATGATCATTCAAGGAAAACTTGGATATACTTTCTAAAAGGTAAGAATGAAGTTTTTGGAAAGTTCAAAGAGTTCAAGGCTCTAATAGAAAATCTCTCAGAAAAGAAAATCAAAATTCTCAGAACAGACAATGGTGGAGAATATACTTCAAAAGAGTTTGAAGAATTTTGTAAAGAAGTTGGAATCAAGAGAGAACTAACCACTCCCTACAATCCCCAACAAAATGGGGTTGCAGAAAGGAAAAATAGAACCATCATGGAAGCTATGAAGACTATGATACATGACCAGGATCTTCCCATGTATCTATGGGCTGAAGCAGCCAAGACAACAGTATATGTTCAAAACAGATTATCTCATAGTGCTCTTGATTTCAAAACTCCAGAAGAAGTGTTTACTGGAAAGAAGCCCAAGGTAAGCCATCTTAAAATATTTGGGTGTCCTGTATACATCCACATTCCAAAAGAAAAGAGAACCAAGTTGGATCCTTCTGGTAAGAAAGGAATATTTGTTGGTTATTGTGAATCATCCAAAGCTTTCAGGATTTACATACCAGGCTTTCATCATATAGAAATCAGTAGAGATGTAACTTTTGATGAAGAAGCAGCTCTCAAGAAATCAAGAAAATGCCAACTTGAAGAAATCTATGAAGAAGATCCTTCTTCTAGAAACTCATAGGCTGTTCACATCCCTGAAGATAATCCACCAGAGGATCATGACATGTTGTAACCACAAGAACCTCCTATCTCAGATTTATCAAAGAAAAGAAGGCCAGCATGGGCTAGGATATTATCCAAGGGGCTGAAAAATATGGTGCTCCTGAAGGCTCCATTAGAGAAAGAAAGAAACCAAAGCTAGTGTCCAACTATATGGCCTTGATGTGTGATCTTGTGGATCAACTACCTACTAGCTATGAAGAGGCATCTCAAAAGAAAGAATGGGTAGAAGCAATGATAGAAGAATATCAGTCGATAATGAAAAATGATGTTTGGGATATAGTTCCCAAACCAAGAGATAAAAGTGTGGTTTCTTCCAAATGGATTTTCAAGATAAAACATGCTGCAGATGGTAGCATTGAAAAATACAAGGCAAGGTTTGTAGCCAGAGGATTCTCTCTAAAGGAGGGAATTGACTATGAAGAAACATTTGCACCTGTTGCTAGGTATACTTCAATTAGAACTATCATGGCACTTGCATCCATGATGAAATGGAAATTGCATCAAATGGATGTTAAGACAGCTTTTCTGAATGGTGTAATTGAAGAAGAAGTATACATAGAACAACCTCAAGGTTTTGAGGTCAAAGACGGAAGGACCCATGTATGCAAACTGAAAAAGGCATTATATGGATTGAAGCAAGCTCCCAGGGCTTGGTACGGAAGGATTGACAGTTTCTTAACAAGCATGGGCTTTACCAAAAGTAAAGCTGACCCCAATCTTTATCTTAAAGTGATGAATGATGAACCTGTTATATTGCTATTATATGTAGATGATCTATTTCTAACCGGAAATGAGAAACAAATTATTGAAAGCAAGAAGAAGCTTTCTTCAGAATTCGAAATGAAAGATCTCGGATTAATGCACTACTTCTTAGGCCTAGAAGTGTGGCAAGAGCCAAAAGGAATCTTTCTAAATCAAGGTAAGTATACTGTGGAGATTCTCAAAAGATTTGATATGTTGGAGTGTAAAGCCATGGCCACTCCCATGGACTCCAACCTGAAACTATTAGTTAATGATTCATCAGAACTAGTGGACATAACCCTATATAGACAAATCATTGGATCATTGATGTATTTGACAAATACCAGGCCTGATATATGCTTTGCTGTAAATACCCTAAGTCAGTATCTAGTAGAACCTAGAAAGGTTCACCTTATAGCTGCAAAGCATATAATGAGGTACCTAAAAGGTACAGTGGACTTTGGCCTATACTATCTTGGAGGCAATGAACTCAAGTTACATGGTTACTCAGATTCTGATTGGGCAGGTAGTGTCTCAGACAAAAAAAGTACTTCAGGTGGATGTTATGGTCTTGGATCTGCCATGATCTCCTGGTTCAGCAAGAAACAATCTAGTGTGGCCCTCAGTACTGCTGAAGTAGAATATATAGCCGCTTGCTCTGCCAGCTGTGAAGCAGTGTGGCTTTGGAAACTTTTATCTGGAATTTTTGACTTAGAAATGGATCCCACTGTGATTATGTGTGATAATCAAAGCTGCATTAAGATGACTGAAAATCCTGTGTTCCATGATAAGTCAAAACACATTGAGATCCGTTACTTCTATATACGAGACATGGTGCAGAGAGGAGCCATCAAGCTCGAGTATATAAGCACTGAGGATCAGATTGTCGATATCCTGACTAAACCTTTGTCTCGAGTAAATTTTGAATACTTCCGAGACAAGCTTGGTATAGTCCAGAAGGACCCTCCTCAAAAGGGGGAGTAGTATAGTATTTGATAACAATTATGTCCCTTAAATTTTTGTTTTGTTGCACTTAGCTACTTACAATTATTTAGATTTAGAACTCTTATATATCTTTTATTTTAGATGTATACATGTTTTGATGTTAGATGTATTAGTGAGAATACATGCTAGATGTATACATGTTTTGATGTGATGTATACATGTTTTGATGTTAGATGTATTAGTGAGAATACATGCTAGATGTATACATGTTTTGGTGTGATGTATACATGTTTTGATGTGATACATGCTCTTGGATATTTGTACCTGTATAGATGAGAATACAGATGGGGATTGGATCATCCTTGAACTTAAGTTCTAAAGTGAGCCGTAGACGTGAGGTCTCCGAAAATGAAGTCCTTAGTGGACAGTTGAGGGGATTGGATCATCCCTGGACTTTCAATCCTAAAGAGAGCCGTAGACGTGAGGTCTCCGAGAATGAAGTCCTTGGTGGACTTGAGGGGATTGGATCATCCCTGGACTTTCAGTCCTAAAGAGATCCGTAGACGTGAGGTCTCCGAGAATGAAGTCCTTGGTGGACTTGAGGGGATTGGATCATCCCTGGACTTTCAGTCCTAAATAAAGTCGTAGACGTGAGGTCTCCTAGAATGAAGTCCTTGGTGGACTTGAGGGGATTGGATCATCCTTGGACTTTCAGTCCTAAAGAGAGCCGTAGATGTGAGGTCTCCAAGAATGAAGTCCTTGGTGGACTTGAGGGGATTGGATCATCCTTGGACTTTCAGTCCTAAAGAGAGCCGTAGACGTGAGGTCTTCGAGAATGAAGTCCTTGGTGGACTTGAGGGGATTGGATCATCCCTAGACTTTCATTCCTAAAGTGAACCGTAGACGTGATGTCACTGAGAATAGAGTCCTTGTTGGACAGATGAGGATTGGATCATCCTTGAACTCAAGTTCTAAAGAGAGTCGTAGACAGGTGTCTCCGAGAATAGAGGATAGGACTGCATCGTCCCTGGACCTTGGTTCAAAATGCACGTGATTGGATTAATCATCCTTAGACAGTAAATCCAGGAAGGATAGTCTTAAATGTGATTGTGGTTGGATTAATCATCCTTAGACAGTAAATCCAGGAAGGATAGTCTTAAATGTGATTGTGGTTGGATTAATAATCCTTAGACAGTAAATCCAGGAAGGATAGTCTTAAATGTGATTGTGGTTGGATTAATCACCTTAGACAGTAAATCGAGGAAGGATAGTCTTAAATGTGATTGTGGTAGGATTAATCATCCTTAGACAGTAAATCCATGAAGGATAGTCTTAAATGTGATTGTGGTTGGATTAATCATCCTTAGATAGTAAATCCATGAAGGATAGTCTTAAATGTGATTGTGGTAGGATTAATCATCCTTAGACAGTAAATCCAGTAATTCCGAAAGGAAGGATAGTCTTAAATATGATTGTGGTTGGACTAATCATCCTTAGACAGTAAATCCAGTAATTCCGAAAGGAAGGATAGTCTTAAATATGATTGTGATGAAATTGATACAGTAAATCTGAAAGGAAGGATCATGTGTATTGATGACGATGCTGATGATCGTGTGATGACGATGCTACTGATCGTGTGATGACGATGCTGCTGATCGTGTGATGACGATGCTGATGATCGTGCGATGACGATGCTGATGATTGTGTGATGACGATGCTGTTGATCGTGTGATGACGATGCTGATGATCGTGTGATGACGATGCTGATGATCGTGTGATGACGATGCTGATGATCGTGTGATGACGATGCTACTGATCGTGTGATGACGATGCTGATGATCGTGTGATGACGATGCTGCTGATCATGTGATGACGATGCTGCTGATCGTGTGATGATGATGCCGATGATCATGATATCGATATTGACATTGATATACCAGTAACTGTTTGAGTTACTGATGAAGAAAAATTGAAGAAAGCTTCCGATGATTTATAGATGTATCATGTATAGTGACTCCTTGCTCTTGCAGATGCTGTTATAATATCCTTCTCGTTAAGGGGGAGTGTTGAATATTGTAACTTCAAAGAATATTATATTTGTACTTTATTATTCCGGAGATGTTTCATCCCTCCGAGGTAACCCTATTATGTATCCGGAGATGTTTATTCCTCCGGGGGTTTGTATTAACTAGGGTTATTAGACCCACCATGTGGGGATCGACCCTGTGGTTATATTTTTGGGGTTATTAGACTTCTCCAGGAGAGGTTGGCCCCATTAGGTCTTTTAGTCAGTTGGGAGTCAGTATAAATAAAGGAGGTGAACTCCTCATTAGATCACTCACTCACTTGTGGAAGAGTGAGCACTTGTCTAGGAGATCTGCTAAGGAGACAAAGAAGGAAGGAGCACATCTTGTATTTTGGTTGATCATCTTATTGAGGAAAGCTTTGCTGGGTTTTCTACCCCATGAGGGTTTCCCAGGGTATATTCTGTGTCTATCTTGTGATTATGTTTCTTTCAGTGATCTTGCTAGTCTATTTGGTTTAAACTTAACAATGGCATTGTTGCGTATG
Organism: Larix kaempferi; assembly: GCA_027924585.1. NCBI lineage: Eukaryota > Viridiplantae > Streptophyta > Pinopsida > Pinales > Pinaceae > Larix > Larix kaempferi. Next base: position 2,171,270 of record BSBM01000379.1, read on the forward strand.
GTTCAGCAAGAGATTTCCAATAGTGCTCGAATCCCCTCAAACGGACGTCATGTGAGGAAGATATGGCCTTCTAAATTTTTGGTAAAATAGAAGGAAAAGGAAAAAGGGGGTGCCACGTGGCAAGCCCACAAGATGCTAACGTGGCATGACTATACATATGACTTGGTAGGGATGACATCATGCTAATGTCATCATGATGACATGGCATCACAAGAGGCTGCCATGTGTCACCCAAATTTGGCCTATTTGGCACATACATGGACCTATCTAGAAGTTCCACGTGGCATGCTAACATGGCAGGTGACATGGAAGGTACAGTTGGAATATAAATAGATGTCAATAGGACACATGTGGGCTAATGGGATGGCACCACATGGAACTGTCAATTTTCCTATAGCGACTTGACATTCAAAAAAATTTGTTCATATAATGAAACAAATTAATTAAAATCTCAACTATATATTATATATATCAATGTGTTGTACACAAGAGAGGAGTCCATGGGATTTGATCCCATGACCTCCCACCACATAACCAAACGGTTCCACTAGTGCACCATGCACGACCTTTCTTAAGGGCCATAGAGTAATATGTATTGAAGTTTGATCTAATCACCCAAAAATTTTAGGGATGGCGGGTTAGCCCTACCCCTCCTATATAACCACATTCTTTTTCCATGGGAGATACAATTTTGGAGTTCCTATTTCAATTCTGCATCTATTTTGAGCCCAAGCCTGGGCACATATCTCGAGGAGAATCATAGTCCAGGAGTTGTACTATTGCATTTTTTTTCATTCCATAGTTGCTGGTATGAGTGCCAAGGGGAGTCCTTAAGCACTTGAAGAAAGCATAGGTAATTTTATAGTCAATTTTCTCAAAATTTCGAGGGGATTCTGATTTCGGGGTTGATTTTGGAATCCAAAAAGTGGATTTTGAATTCTTTCCTTGTTGTGCATGCCAAAGGAGGCCTTTGGGCATTGTATAAAAGTATGGTCAAGTTTATACTTGTTCTTCTCGGTTTTTCGAGAGCATTTCAGCTGTGAAGTCCATTTGTGCATCTAAGCCATAGATATGGAGCGTGTCTCCAAGATTGGTATTCTAATTCCATCATTGTAATTTTAAGTATTTAAGCATAATAGAGCGGTCCCACTATTGGGAGTGGACTCGGAGACGTAGCCAGTATGTCTAGTGAACTTCGTTAACAAATATTTTGTGCACTTGTGTTGAGCTTATTCTCTCATAGTATTTTATTTTCTATTTCACATTTCTCTTATGAAATATGGATTAAAGCAAGTTAATGTTCATAAGATTGAATGCTTGGCTTATAGAAATTCTTCCGCATAACATTGCAAGAAGCACTTTCATTAAAAGATCCTAACATTGAAAAATATTTGTTATCATGAAGGGCTAATGGTTAAGTGGTAATGAAATATTTTCATATCAGTTTGTTGGTTGTGTTGTTTACAAATTCGAGAGAGAATTGGTCCAAGTAAAGGACGGGAGTTGAAGTAACAAGTTGTTATGAATATATTTAATTATATTTAAATACTAATATTATTGTATTTATGAAAGGTGCCTTCTTAAAGACACGACCTTATATGAAAAGTTACCTTAAATTCCTATAAATGTCAATTCTATTTCTCATTGTATAATCATCTTATCATCTATTATTATTCAAACAATTATTACATATTTCAAATATTATTTTTATTTCATTTAATTGAGAAGTTTAAGGCTCCATTGGTATCAAGCTATACACATCATCATTGTTCAATATATCCAATCAAGCAATACACATCCACCATGGATCCATTTTATGAGAAATTTATTGTGATTCTTGATCAATCAAAGAGAGAGCTCAAAATGAAATACTCTATGAATGGAAAAATATGTTGATAACATAATTGAAAAAAACATAGCCAAGGTAATAGAAAAAACCACTAAAGACTAAGACTTGGATATTGAATTCAAACCAATTTTGAATGGGAGGAAGAAAAAAAAAACATTGTGACTAAAAGAGAATGTGAATCGATAGCAAGGGAGAAAAAAGTGACAAAAAAAGTTCGTAATTTAATAAATGATGCAGAAACGAGTTTTGAAAGCATAAAAGATACCATTAAAGATTTGAAAATCGAACCTCTCAAACTATGACAACAAATAGAAAACCTGGAAATATCCAAGGTTGATATCTCCAAGGTTGAGATTGGACATAAGATAATAATAAAAGAAGCAAAGGAATAATTTAAATTTGACTTGAAGGCATGTCCTAAAGCTGCACAGTGGAAACATATATGAGGTCTACATGGATGTGGAAAAAGTTGCAGGTGGTGTCAAATTGTTGCAAGTCTGCTATGACTTACAAATAGTGAGATCGCGAATTAGTGGAATTCTTTCATCAAGAAGAAGCTCAACTTGAAAGAAAGGCTTTCCAAATCTATTATATCATCACAATCGCATCCTACCTGCAATACCAACCCAATATATTCCCATCATTATGTTCCTACTCCTGTTGCTTATACCTCCTCTCACTCTACCTAGCTATTAGACATTTTTCCTCAAAGGTACCAACCACATAATAACACATTTAATGTAGAGACTATTGCAGAAAAATCAACACTTTTTCTATAAATCACGATTTTAATTTCAATTGATCAAGAACCCATAAACAACCAACTTATTTCCTCTTCTTAGCTATGGCTTAATTCGATTTGTACTTAAAGTATCCATAATATTTTTTCAAGTCTACAATCACAAGACCATACTTATAAGACTACAAAATCATCATAATTCCATCAATTAATAGACTCGTGGGAAACACCACCACTTCATGAATCACCTGGCTCTTCCAATGACTCTCTTGGTTGTACCATTGCCAATGCCATCCATTTGCTTCTAGACATTAACAACTTATTGAAAGGAAAATTTGAAAACTAGCAAGATCGTGATCAAGGTTTCTCTCATGAAGTTTTGATTGTGGGTTATCTTCCTCCCAGATTCAAAGAGAATCCATATAGAATTTCAATCTAATGAACTCCAACTTCACAAGCAACCAAATTTCCCTCGCACTTAACATGCGTTTTCACCATATCATTCTCAATGACCAGCCTATACCCCTTTCTAACAGATTTCTATATTTGATTGCAAGTAATCAACCCAAATACCATTCACAATTAAACCCTAATCATCACCTTGATTTATTGATCAATGTATCACAAACCTCAAATGATAGACTTTCCAGCACAAATATGAAGCTTCATAATAGACTTTATGATTGTATGATTTGAACAATTATGGTTAGGCCATCCAGATTTCAAAAAAAAAGTGGAGTAGTGGTGGGATGATCTAAGCAAATGGTAGGGCCAAAGTATGTATAAGTTCCAACAAAAACTAAAAGGACTAAAAGAAAAGATAAAGAAATGGAACAAGGAGGAGTTTGGGAATATCTTCGCAGATAAAAAATTCCTAGAATCCAGGTTGGAGGAAATACAGAAACAAGGCATGAATGTAGGATACACAGCCGAGCTTTAGGAAGAAGAATCAAGTGTGTGTAATAGGATTTAGGAGAAGGAATGACTGGAGGAAATTCTGTGGCACCATAAATCTAGAGTTAATTGGATATAAAGATTGGGAAATAAACACCAAATTCTTCCACAAAGGTCATCCAAAACCGGTCGCAAAATAGAATTCTCGCAATCAAAAATAAAAATGGAGAAAGATTGGAAACTAGGGAGGAGATTGTGGAGGAACTTGGCCACCACTTTCAGGATATTATGACTGAACCTATCCAGGACAGGGGTGAGAACATTGAGCAAATAACACAACATATCCCCGCTCTGGTGTCGCAAGATCAAAATGATCTTTTAATGAAACCAGTGACCCTCCTTGAAGTTGAATAAGCAGTGAACCAAATGGTTGATGGAAAAGCACCAGGGCCAATGGATTCACTACCAACTTCTTTCATCACTTTTGGGACCTCATCAAGACAGAAGTTTGACATATTGTGGAAAATTATAGACTCTCCAAGAAAATTCTCCCTGCTTTCAATGCCACCTTGTTAACTCTTATCCCAAAGGGTAATGGGGCAGATTCTCTGGGTAAATTTTGACCCATATCCCTCTGCAATGTAATACCCCATTTTGACCCTTGGGATATGTTTGCTTTTAATGTAAATATTGTATACATGCGACGTATGTTTTCCTAGTGTGGAGCTCAAGGCCAAGGCCATGCTAGTAGATGCTCGGATTTTATTTAAAAGGGAAAGTATTTGATATTATGGCATCCATGTGCTATTAAGCCATGGAACATTGTAAAATGATGTAAATATTAATATTGCAATAAAATACCAAAAAAAATTGGTTATGGAAGCAACTAATAAGAGGGGTCCATGTATTCCACTAGGGAGTGGTGAGGGGGTTGTGGGGTTGAACCATATGTTTCCAAATGTCATCTTGAGAACCCATTTGACTTTCTTTGATGAAATTTAATTTAGTTGTAAGGAAGTGGTTGAAGAAATCAGTCCATGGCTTCAATGGAGCATGGGAAGCCCAAAAATTCGTATGGAAAGTATGGGCTCTGTTTTCTTGACCCACAGGTCACTCTACCTAATGGGAATTCATTCTTCCTCATTCCCATTCCTTTGTTGAACATCTAAAAATCAGTTTTCATCCATTACATAGTTCCAGCAGTGAGAAAAACCAGAAATCGCAACTTTGAATCAAGCCATGTTTTGAAGTGCCAAAAACACCTAAAAATTTGTGTGGACAGTGAAATCCAATGGGGGATCCATAGACTTGAACCTTGGGGCAATTTTGAGAGTGTTAGATTCCCATAAATCCATAGGAAAACCCCAATTTGATAGCCTGAAAATCTAATTACAGGACAAAGTCATTTGGTCATAAAATTGAGAGAATCCAAGCATGATTGACAGAGAAGAAGATAGAACAGAGGTTGGGATTGTTTGACAAACCTAGTGAAGGCTAGAATCTCAAGGAATGAGCAGCTGGACCTCTCTATTCCCACCCTGAATAGCACTGAAGCGAAGGGGCACCTGAGGGACTGTGTAGTAGAGAAGGGGACCTTCCTTATGTTGGGTGTGGTAGGTATTATGGGTGCCAAGGTTGTTTGTATTTAGTTGAGATGCCTGTAGCTCTATGGTTGAGCTCACTGGCTTAGCATTCTCCTCCTTTGTCTCTTGAATTCTTGATAAACCCAATGTGTGTTGGATTAGCATGATGGTTTGTGTGAAACCATGGTTGTGAGTGATCCTGCTTAGTTCCTCCTTAGTGGATACACAGCCCAGCTCGGGGGTGGTCTCTCAGCTGAAAAATTATAGGCTAGAAAGAGACCTATGGTTGGGTGGAATGTTTCTCTCACATAGCCAGTTGCTTGGACAGATTCATCTCAAAGATAAGTATTACTTGTGTGTTTTTAATTATGCAATGTTTTAATTATTGATGTTTGTTATGATTATATGTTGAATGCATGATGCACTTGTGTGTGGATGATGTTTAATTCCATTGTGTATATTTTAATTAGGCATTTTATTAAATCGTAAATTTAGTCATATGGCTTGGGGAAGAATTAGACACCCGATATTGCGTTCATGCTCTCTCTCTGCGGGTCGAGATGATGGGAGGGGACGTGACATGCAACATTATCTATAAAATTGTTACCAAGGTAATAGCTAACTGTCTCAAACCCATGCTTCCCTCTCTGATATCCCCTGAGCAATCAATTTTTGTTGAAGGGAGGCAAATCATGGATGGAATCATCCTTGTTCATGAAGTTCTCCATTCCCTCAAAAAAGAGAATATCCTAGGGGTGATGTTGAAACTTGACATAGCTAAAGCCTACGACAAACTTAACTGGAAGTTCATGAGAACCATGCTCAGATCCTTTAGCTTTGCGGAATATTGGATCAATTGATTATGAATCTCATCTCTATAACCTTCTTCTCCATTCTTCTTAATGGAGTACCGATGGGTCTAATGAAACCAACAAGGGTAATAGATAGGGAGATCCTTTATCCCCCTTCTTATTCATAATAATGGTGAAAGGACTAGGAAAAACAATCAAGGCCATGCAAGGTAATCAATAAATGCAGGGGATTCTTATCCATCTGAGAGCAGATCTCCAAACACACTAGTGGTTCGTTGATGATAAAATGTTGATGGGGCACCCTTCTGTTCAAGAGGCCGAGAAGATCAAAATGTGTTTAGACAACTTTGGTAAAGCTTCGGGTCTAGAAGTTAACAAACAAAAATACTAGGTCTTCTTCTTTAATACCCCAAGGATTATTAGACACAACATTTGTCGAATCCTAGGATTCCAAGAGAGCTCCCTTCCATCCAAATACCTCAGAGCCCTTTTGGTGGATTCGAAGGTATGTAAAGGTTCATGGTCTGAATTGTTGGACAAAATGATGAAAAAATTTCAAATTGGACCTTTAGGCCTCTAAATCTTGCAAGCATACTGGTCTTGATAAAGGTCGTTTTGCAAGTTATGCTTGTTTACCTATTCTCTGTCCTGGCAACCCCGAAAGCAATCCTGAAGGAAATAAGGAACATACAATGAAACTTCCTGTGGAACGGCCGAAGTGAACACCGTAAATGGGCCCTGGTGAACTAGGAAACTATATGCTCTCCTAAGGAGCAAGGTGGTATCAACCTACAAGATCCAGAAAAATTAAATTATGTCAGTGGGGCTAATATATGGTGGAGATGGACCAACCACAACCAAGAACCATGGGAAAAACTATGGTATAATAAATGTGTTGAGGGATGGGAGAAGGGTAATCTCATCCGATTCTTAGAGGAAATTCCTAGGTCGCATATATGGAAAAATGCCTCCCAAGGGAGAAGACTAATCCAAGCCAACAGTTTTTGGGAAATTAGAAATGGGCAGATAGTTATGGCATGGAAAGATTCATGGCAACAATTACCTCCTCTTGAAATAATCTTAGAAGCTCCCCAGCTCATCCAGGAATGTATTAACCAAAACAAAATAAAGGTAAAGGATATATGGGTAGACTCGAATATAGAGCAAGATTACACAGTTTTGGCACCCCGAGATTGATGGGAGCATCTTGGTCCAAAGGAGGAAGTCGACGGAATCGAAGAAGCCCTAAACAATAGAAGAATTAGGATTCAAATGGGGGAGGACAAACTCCGATGGGGATTCGAACCAAAAGGCATTTTCACCATCAAGGAAGCGTATAATATACGGGCGGTTCATAACAACCAACCACCCGATAAGAAATGGAAGAAGTTGTGGGATGCAAAAATTTGGCCCAAAATTTCCATATTCATTTGGTTAGTAATCAGAAGACGCATCCTTACGGAAGAAAATCTTTAGAAGAGAGGTGTGCAAGGCTCTTACCGTTGTTGTATGTGTACTAATGAGGAAGAAACAATGGATCACCTCCTAGACTCGTGTCCTTTTGCATTGAACTTATGGGACTGGAGAGCCACTGCTTTCAAAAGATCAGATAGGCATAGAAACTTCTTGGACCAGACCATCTCCTCGTGGACAAACAACCCGTTTCAGAAGCCAATTGTTAATCACCTATGGAAGATACTTCCATATTTTGTGGTCTGGGAATTGTGGAGGGAAAGAAACTCCAAAAATTTCCAAGGGAAATATGGAACTGAAGACAAGGTTTGGAACTCCATCCAGAATAAGATGCTTGAAATAGTGAAAATGGAATCATGGGAAAATGCAGATTCAAAATCAAATACCTCGGAGTCCTTAATCCTGAAGGCATGGGGGATATATGGGCTAATGCAGTGTTTTGGTAGACCTAGAAGGTTGTCCATGGCGAGTTCTATCCCAGAATTCTGGTCTCCTACCCCAGTTGGTTTCTTCAAACTCAACTTCGACGGAGCTTCGAAGGGAAATCCTGGCCCAGCAAGGTTCGGATGTGTTATCAGAAATCACCTTGGAGAATTGCAAGGTTTCAGAACTGACTTCATTGGCACATACTCCAACAATGCAATGGAAGTGGAGGGTTTACTTCATGGAATACAGATGGTGGATTTACATAACTGGACTTCGCTAATTGTTGAAGGAGACTCTCAGGTAGTCTTACACATGGAAACTAAGATCCAACATGGAAATTCGAGCTCCAAGTTGGAATCATCTTGGAGGTTAGAAGGGAGGCTGGAGAAGTTGGTGGTGATCATGCATCCCAGGTTGGCACTTACTTTCAACCACGTCAAAAGGAATGGCAACAAACTGGCTAACCTGGTGGAAAACCTTGGGACTGAGACCCATAATTCTATTAATGCCAACACTTGGGCGGATCTGAACAATGAGACTACCCAAGACAGACGCAGCGAAATTATGCTTTAGGACATGACGTGATATCATGAAGTGGAGGAATCAAGACAACAGGTGGGCCCTCGCCCAACCACATGAAGGTTTTCTCCACATGCCAAATAGCTAAAGGTTTAAGGAGGAAGCAAAAGGGCCTTAACCAACATTTAATACGGCTTATCTTCAGTCTTTCCAAAGCTTGAGGTTGTGGTTGCAATTATGATTGAAGGAAGTGGAGGATCTAGACATCATCTTGGGAGATATATCCAAAGGACTACAGAGCACGAGAAGCTTTTGATGGAAGGTACGAAGTTAATTATTGCTCGGAGTGGAAATTTCCCTTATAAGGAATGGAAAGGTGGTGGCTTCATACATGCCCGCAAGGCTCTTTTCAGCATGCACTTGGCCATTACCATTTTGTTAATAGGAAGAGAAGAAGTCCATGAGATTAGTAAAATGGGGGGCCATCATCAGAAGGAAGGCGAGAGTATCACATACGAGCAACGATTAAGTAGGAAGAGGGAAGAGGATCCTATGGATGAGGGCCGCGGGGTCACCCAAGTGCAAAAGAAAGCTAGGTGGGAGGCTCATATGTTTGAATTGGGTTTACCTTCGGTTGTTCAGCAGGAAATACACGGGGTGGAACAAAATCTATGGAAAGAGATTGTGGAAGATTGGGTTATGGACCCAGAAAACAACGCTTCCTACCTCATCCTTTACGAACAGACAATTTCTCTCTACTGGGTGATGAAGAATCTGATGGGGTATGTGACCTGGGAGCGACTGGAGAATACTGGGGGAGAGGAGCTGATAGAATAGTGGAAGAACACGCTACAAGCAGAAACAAAAGAAACACACTGGAAGATGGACTTCATGCTGCAATCCATGGGCATTCACTATCCCATTGCTTAGACATCTTCTATTGGCGGTAATCAACAAGGGCACTTTCCATACCTTCCTTACATTCTGATTTTGAGGTTCTTTGGGATCGGGGTCTATTTTTTTGGATAGGTTTTGGTTTTCGAATATCTATCAATGCGGTCTATTCGATGTTTTATGTTCGGAAAGTTTAGAAGTCTTAGTGTATGGGTTATATTAGGTAGTCTAGATTATATGAAGGTTTGTCGCAACAACAATTGTAATTTTGGCTTAATGATATGGGTTGGACAGTCATATGATAATTCTCATGTTGTAAGGTCGGAGAAGAAACGCAGAAGAACAATAGAGCTTCGGCCTATTTTGCATAGATGTAATTGTTCCCTTTTTATATAATACAATTTTTTTTTTTACATGAGATGACCCTTGAGTTCAACTTCTCAAATGGTCTATTGGAATCTCAAGTGACTCTTCCCATTCACCTATGACCTTTAGTCTTCTTCTCACATAAATAGGGAGTTAATAACACAATATTTTCTTGACACCAAGGATTAGGTTCCAACAATTCCGCCCTTAATCCAAAGGGGTGTATGCGAGTCCAAGAAAATAGAGTTGAACAACTAGAAGTGGACAACTACCACTACTGAACATTTCCAACTCAAGACAATTCGAATTTCCAAGCAAGTTAGCAAAAGATGACTTCTCCTACTAAATACAAGTGCTCTCTGAAGAGGTGGTTTTGGATGACCACCAACCAAAGGGGCTAACATAAGTTGAAATCTTCTACCAAGAATCGAAACTTATAGGGGGGAAATCAACCCCTAGAAATACCCACTCTAATCAATATATATATTGTATATCACCAATTTATGCAATATGCCAGACCCTTGGGATCAATTGTGGTTGCCCCAAATGAATGTAACATGGGAACGATAGCGAATGGAACTATGGAATTTCTCAAACTCTTATGATAATGTCGATCTGTGATCCTCATGGCTTTCGTTCAATGAATGCCATTTGATCTCTATTGGCGTTCACCGATGGAAAATTATACAGTGTGCTCATTAATATATCAATATTATTACCTAGTTTTCATATCTGAACTGAAATTAATATATTAATGTTATTACTTAGTTCTCATGCCTTATTAGGAACCAGCTGTAAAATCAATGGGCTAACTTTCCAGTTGACCCCTCCTTTTCGTATCATAGTAGGATTTATTGATTGAACCTCAATTTAGTTAAATGGAATCTTAAAATTATGTTAATTTTAATTAATAGAAGCTTCAATTGTTTCTCAAAGTTAAGGAAGCTTTCTTCATGAACATCGATTATGCATTTATTATACCAAGACTGATGGATTAAAAGACTAATGAGGGATCTTTGTTGATGTATGCGGACTAGTTCTTTTATCTCTTTGCTCCTTTTTTGTGGTATGCAGAGTTTTTTTGGTGGACCTGCTTGATGATAAGTTTTTGTTTTTGTTGGGGAATTGCAAAGTTTTTTTTGCAGAGACATGCATTAGCATATGTTTTATTGTTGATAATGAACTTCAAGATTTTGAATGCTAGAAATGTAATTTCGCTTCTAAGTAATAGCAAAAGTACATGGTTTTCTTCTAAAAAAAAAGATATGTTTATTCCTCCTTGCCTTCTAGGGAATATTGTAATCAATGTGAATAGGGTTTATGCGCTTTGATATATACTTCATCATTTACAAATATTTTATTATCATTCTTTTAGGGAAAATATATTCAACCATCTTATTGCAAACTCTCTTATATTTTTGTCAATTAAAAATCTATGATGATTCATTTACTAGAGTCAATGTCTCACTATAGTCAATGTCATTGCAATTGATGTCTCTACATGCATGGATCCACCCTCTACTTGGAATCTTACATGCACCCTCCACCTAGAATGGCATTTTTATCAACCCGGAACGGCATGTGTGTCTCTATATCATTCTTCCTGCTACGAACATAATAGTAGATTAATAATAAACATAATTAATTGTACTTAAAGAGAGTGGCAATGCTACGAATATAAATGACATATTAAATAAATAATACTTATTAATCATTAAGTAGTTCATTATTAATGTGAAGGGACGTAACCCTTCACTACGAGTGTTCAAGCCATATATAAGGCGAGCTATGTTGTATTATTAAATCATCTTCTTATCTATCTTCTTATCTATCTTCTTATCTATTCAAATATCAATATATATTTGCCTATTAATGGCTTATCTAATATTCCAGGTGTTCTGGTAATATTTATTGTGTGAACGAATAAATATTCGCTTCAGTGGTATCAGAGCTTCGTTTCTGATCCGGCTATTAGCCATCATCTCAGAGATTCTCTGAATCTTGGAATTTTTCCATTAAAAACTAGCGTTTCCCTAACTTGAGATTTTTTATTTTTGAAAAGAGTAAAAAAGAAGAAGAAGAAGAAGAAAAGAAACAAAGAAGTAAAGAAGTAAAAAGAAAAGAAACAAATAAAGAAAAGAAAAAGTTTTAAAAAAAAGGAAAAAGAAAAGGAAAAGGAAGACATAAAAAAGAAGAAAGCAGTAAAAAAAAAAGAAAAGTAGAAAAAAATAAAAAATAAAAAGAAGGGAAAGTAAGAAAATAAAAGTGAAAAAAAAACAAGAACATAGTTTTATAAAACCATTCTAGTTTTATTAAAATTCTATTCTTCACAACCTTAGATATATAAATTTATAATAATAATATTTATTATTATAATTTATCCAATTCAATTTTTTATAATAATATTGTTATTATATATAATAATTATTATTATAAATCATTTTTAAAATCCTTATTTTACCTCCCATCTAAAAAAATCATATTATTATTATTAATATTATAAATAATAAATAATAATAATAATTATTATTATTATTATTTAATAACTGTATTAAATACAATTATTATTTTATAAAAAGGGAAAAGAAGACCAATTATTGTCGAAGGAAGGAAGACAAAAATCAAAGAAGATATTAAAAAGAACATAAATCAAGTCTCAGAAGATATTAAAGAAATTATGGAGGACATATATAAATTCAAATTTTGGACTAAGTGTCCTTATTGCTCTGATACCACTGAAGGAACTAAAGTTCCCACTAATATAATAGTAAATACAAGTAATGCAGAAATGCCATGTAAGGCTAGTAAATAATGGAAAGTAGAATAGATGTAAGATGTAAGATGATTTACAAGAATTAATGTCGTGTAATTTATACCTAAGTGGGAAGGGAGGTGACTTTTCAAGTCACCTATTGAGTAATTAATTAATTACCCTAATTAACCTACTTAGTATTAAATATTAATATTTATAACATTGATGTTTGTTACATTGCCTTCCCCTTAAGGGAAGCTTTGTCCTCAAAGCTGTATTGAAAACAATGTATGAATTCCCTTGAACTGTCGTCTCGAGGTCCTTTCCTTTTTGTAATTTCGACTCTTGATGAAATGAGATGATACGAGTTATGGATTGCCAAGGAGAATTGTCGCATCATATCTATTGTGGTCTATCCCAGATCTATTTTTATCGGAGCTCTGAGATCATTTTGTGGGACGAGCCGTTTCAATTGTTGCTTAGTATGTTGATCTTTTTTCCTGTCAACATAATTCTTCTGTGAGTGCTCATTTTGACCTTGTCATTGGTCAAAATGGAAATTATAATTGGGATGTCTGTAAGGCGTATTTGTTGTTTTTTTCTCTTTCTTTTGAACTACGTCAAGGACTGCCTTCACTTCCTCAACTTGATTTTTGGATGCATCTTCCTACATTTTCACTTCTTGGTTCTCCAGTAGATTTTTATGATTCTGAATATTTTCAATTCTTTCATCTCACGAATTTTTTTCAATTTCTAACTTCTTGATTTGATTCTCTAGTTCCTAATTACGATTATTTAGACACTGGTTTTCTTCTTGCTTTTCCAGTATTCTCCATTTGAGGTCTTCATTGGAGTGTTCCCTCTTGCTACCGTTTTTCAATTTTTTGATCTTTGTAATCAGTGTTTTGTTATGATTTCGTAGTAAAAAAATCTCTTCGGTATTGATTGATAACACCTTGTTGATTTTTGTCAATTCCAACTTATGTGTTTTCTTACTGTCGGCATACTACTGCCGGAGTTTTTCTTTTTGTTGTTGATGATGACGTAACTCTGTTTCTTGATTTTCTAACTTTTCATGTACTTGAGCTAATTCATCTTCTTTGTCCATGACGACTTTGTTTAGACAACTAATTTCCTCTTCTAAGTCGACACTATTTCCATACGGATATTCTTCGACTTTGTTTGGTTTTTTTATTTGGTCTTCAAGTTTTTGAATGATACCTTACAGATGTGATATGTTTTCATCCTTATCCGATAATTTTTTTGTGAGGTTTTCTCTACAATCTTCCAATGATCGAATTCGTAATTATGAGGTAGTAATCTGTTCTTTTTGAAAACCATTAATTCATTCTTGATTGTCGAAGTGGAGTTGTAGAACACTATTAGCTAGTTCGCACTTTTTTAGCTTGGCCGAAACTGCTCGTAACTGTGATTGCAGTTGTGAGTGACCTGGATCGTCCCTGATAATAAAATGTTTATCACATATTGGACAAGATTGATCGTAATTTTTAAAGGCTGTTGGATATTGGAATTCCATTTCGCAATAAGGACACTTAGTCCAAAATTTGAATTTATATATGTCCTCCATAATTTCTTTAATATATTCTGAGACTTGATTTATGTTCTTTTTAATATCTTCTTTGGTTTTTGTCTTCCTTCCTTTGACAATAATTGGTCTTCTTTTCCCTTTTTATAAAATAATAATTGTATTTAATACAATTATTAAATAATAATTATTATTATTTATAATAATAATAATAATAATAATAATAATATGATTTTTTTGGATGGGAGGCAAAATAGGGATTTTAAAAATGATTTATAATAATAATTATTATATATAATAACAATATTATTATAAAAAATTGAATTGGATAAATTATAATAATAAATATTATTATTATAAATTTATATATCTAAGGTTGTGAAGAATAGAATTTTAATAAAACTAGAATAGTTTTATAAAAGTAGAATGGTTTTATAAAACTAGAATGGTTTTATAAAACTATGTTTTTATTTTTTTTAACTTTTTTTTTCTTACTTTCTCTTCTTTTTATTTTTTATTTTTTATTTTTTTCTACTCTCCCTTTTTTTTACTCATTTTTTATTTTTACTTCTTTTCTACGTCTTCCTTTTCTTTTCTTTTTTTTACTTTTTCTTTTCTTTATTTGTTTCTTTTCTTTTTACTTCTTTACTTCTTTGTTTCTTTTCTTCTTCTTCTTCTTCTTCTTCTTCACTTTTTTCAAAAAAAAAAAAAAAAATCTCAAGTACTTAGGGAAACCCTAGTTTTTAATGGAAAAATTTCAAGATTCAGAGAATATTTGAGATGATGGCTAATAGCCGGATCGGAAACGAAGCTCTGATACCAAATGAAGCGAATATTTATTCGTTCACACAATAAATATTACCAGAACACCTGGAATATTAGATAAGCCATTAATAGGCAAATATATATTGATATTTGAATAGATAAGAAGATGATTGAATATTACAACATAGCTCGCCTTATATATGGCTTGAGCACTCGTAGTGAAGGGTTACATCCCTTCACATTAATAATGAACTACTTAATAATTAACAATTATTATTTATTTAATATGCCATTTATATTCGTAGCATTGCCACTCTCTTTAAGTACAATTAATTATGTTTATTATTAATCTACTATTATATTCGTAGCACTTACTTTCTCTTCATCTCCCAAAACTCCATTCTCGATGCGTCATCTACCCACTATTCAAAATGTGAACACCACTACACTCATGTCCCATAGCTCCATGCTCATTGCACCATCTTCCCACTATTCCAAAATGTGAACATCATTCCACCATTCAAGAGGAGTGGACAACATCCTCATAAATGTGTCTCATTGCTTCAACAAATGTTTCATCCAAGGGGGAAAACAATGCAAGCCATCGATACCATGTTGAACTCCATTCACATTTTGCAAAAATTGTTGATTTAAAATAATCTCTTACTTCATTCATTGTGATTAATTTTGACTTTTTCGTAGAGGCAAAGTGGGCATCATATGTTTCTATGATATAGCACATTCAATTGCAAAACTAATTAGAAAAATGTAGTGTTAATGCATTTGATTAGAGCAATTTTGAGGTAAAAAATGGACCTCGAAACAAAAAAAATGTATTGTCAAAATCGTGAATACGCACTTTTGGATACAGTGAATATGTAGTAAGTAAGTTTCTTGGTTATAACGTTATAATCTATATGTTTATAAAATTCTTGGTTATAACTTTATACCAATGCGAATAAGATTATTAAAACTAAAACTTGTTATAACATGGTATGTTATGTTATAATAAATAAAGTTATTATAACTTCTTATAAACTGTCATAATAACGTTATATTATATTATAAATGTAATGTATGTGATTATAAAGTGGTATGATAAATTTATTATAATATATATTATATTATATTGTAAAAAATATAATACGTGTGATGTTAGATTTAATTAATGAATATAGATTAGAATTATATATTGAAAATATAAATATATTTTAAAATAAATAATTATTAATGTGAATTATTTTATATAAGTATAATTTAAAATTTAATTACAAAAGTTTAATTTAGGTTTATAATTCAAAACTAAAATATTTTACCTAAACATTATGAAGGAATCTTAAACATGGTCTAAACACTTTCAAAGTAACTCAAAATTTAACATTCCTTCTTTACAAGGAAAGTGTTTATATCAACACCTATCTTCTCCTTATGTAACTCCACCAAAACTAACACTTGTAAATGTGTAACTATTGTAGTAGTCCCATAATAAACAATTGTCTCTTGCAAAGAAACTATGACCCATGCTATCATAGCATCTTGATCCTCCAAAGAAAACTAACCAACAATGAATCTGAAGGAAAATAACCTTGGAGCAAATTCAACCTACCAAAATCCAAGTTAACACCAAGGGTACCAAACTCCAAGTTAACACCAGGGGCCAAAATCAATGAACACCACATAATTAGTTGTCTAGGACATCATGTAAATAAAATCACATCTCCAGAAAATACCAAGACAAATGGATCACATCTATTAAAGTCACAAAGATATTTAAATGTGCACAAGCTAACTCCTTGATCCTGAAATACCAAGCCCATGGTAAAGGTAACTACCCATGTGGGGCTATCAACAACCTGCAAACATGAGAATCCCTCTCATGCACCTCAAACCCTTCAGTAAATAAAACAATTTGAACTAGATCAAATCCCTAATATCGAGAGATCCTAAAGCAAGAATAACATCATGGTCAACTCCCTCTATCTAAGAGAATTCATCAAACCTATCCATCTACTATGTAATACTCCCATCAATGACAGTCATGGTGTGGGGATGTCAACAACCTGCAAACATGAGAATCCCTCTCATCCACATTAATCCCTCTAGTAACTAAAACAATATGAACTAGATCAACTCCCTAATATTGAGAGATCCTGAAGCAATAATAACATCATGGTCAACTCCCTCTATCTGATAGAATCTATCAAACCTATCCATTTACTCTACAATACCTATCCATTAATGATAATCATGGATTCAATATCAACATCATCATCCATCAAGGACATATTTCCTCTAAACAATTAATAAAAGGCTCACATATGGAAGAAACTAATGCAATATGACTAGCATATCTCCTAGACGGTATACTCACCCTCATTGAAGATATGGGTTCTCCTATATGCTCGTAAGCCTCTTGCAATGTCTAAGTGATCTATCTCAACCTCCTGTGTGTTGGCATAGAAGGCGAGGGAATATGCAACCCTAATCTCATGTTATCTCCCTTTGAATTTGACTCATCTTGAGTCTCTCAATCAATCTCGAGAAAAACAATCTCTACATTATCCTTAATCACTAAAGGAGAATCATGTAAACTAGAAGATCTCACATCCCCGTCAAATATCACATCTCTACTCACCAAAATCTTTAGTTATGTGTAGAAGTATCATTATATCCATTAACACAAAATGTTATCACAACATCTATAATAGGTTTTGAAACTATCTCCATGACATATCACCATGTATGTGCCTCCTTAAAGCTAGAAGGTTCTTCTAGCCTCCCATTGGAATGTGCAAGTGCAATAGGACCATCGAGTAATTTGTAAAAGCCACTATCTCTACCCCCTCTAGCCAAAGTCCTTAGACTAGGTACACTACAATCATTAAGGGTGCAATGTTGTCCCCCAAATTCAACTCTCTTTTATGAATAAGATAAAGTAATATATAAGTCATAATTGAGGCATCTTTCAAAGGAAGTTTGATAGAAATTGCGACAAATCAAATGGACTTCAATAGTAAAAATAATGAAAGATTCTCTCAATTTTTTAGAAAATGTGTCCTCATGCTAATTCATATTAAGGGTGTTGAATAATCTTTCGAGAATTCATTGTAATTAACATTGTATTTATTTGTTAGTAAATTTTGGTTAATAATCTTGTTATCTAACTGCATATAACAGTTTTTAATTCTTTTATATGTAATACTCTTCTTTGATATTCTAATACATTTTTTTGTTGAGATTCTCCACAGCCTATGTGAGTGGTATGAGTGGTATCAAAGTGAGGCAACAAAGCTTTGGTGAGAAATGCTTGGTGAGAGAGAAGGAGCCTGTGAAGGAGCTATCACCAAGAAAGGAGAGAAGGAACCCATGAAGGAGCTGCACGTAAATTGTTTCGGTAATTGTTTAGAAGTTTTTTTTTACTTATTTAAACAAAAAGATGAGAGCCGCTATTTATATTTGCGTACAAAAATTGGTTTCTTTTAAGTCAATTATCAAATATTTGGAGGGATCTTTTTAGAAAATAAAAGATTTTAAGTTGCCATTTATATTTGCATGCAAGGTTTTTTAAATTGAAATATTAAACCTTTGGGAAAATCTTTTTAGAAGATAACAATATTTTAAAGAATTCTTTAATTTCAATTGTTGGAGCAATTCTCTCTGGTAAAGAAAATTATCATGAATGGTTTCGTAAAGTTAAAAATACTCTTATTTTTAACAATATGTGGGATGGAATTTGTGAAAGTGAGAATTCTGAAGACAACAAAGATGGAGAGGGTATGATAGATGAAGTGGGAAAAGGTGCACCAATACCACCTACTTCTGCAAAAGAACTCGTTGCCTAGAAAAGCAAGGACAAGAAAGCTTATGTTTTGCTCATTACCTCTGTAAATGAAGAAGTAGACATCTAGTCTCTAGCAAGACTGCTTAGGAAGCATTAAATAAAATAAAGATTTGTATGATTCACATTATGAGCTTGAAATCATACAGTTGTTGATGAAGTTATTTAATTTAGAGTTGAAAGATAATGATCCTATAAAACTTGCTTATGAAATTAGAGCCATTTTCCATGATATTGAAGCAGCTGGTGTAAAAATTGACATTCAATTGACTTCATTTATTAAGGCTTTGTACCCCTCTTATACTCGCTATCTATATTATCTTCAAGCTAGTGGCTAGATGAAAGCTATGAACTTTGAAAAACTTGTTGAGAAAATTGCAGAGAGAGAGAAAGCATTTGGGAAGAAGTAGTCTAATCCCAATCAAGGAACGGTGTGCTTCACACATAAAGGACATAAGTCAAAAGAAGAATGCGCTAAAGATGATAACAAAAGTAGAGGATGAGGTAGAATATAGAGAGGATAGTTCATAGGAAGGGGTGGCAGGTATAATCAAGGAGAGAGACAGTGTTATAGATGTGGAAAAGCTGGTCATATGGCTAGTAATTGCAAAATTTCTTAGGAGAAAATAGTTAACAAGAAATAGCAAACACAAGACAAAGGTAACCCTCCTGAATCTACACATTATGTTGTAGCACATTGTAATCTTGGCATTGAAGAAGTTGTTAGTACTTCATTTTCTTCTTGGAATGATACTTGGTTGTTAGATACTAGAGCCACATGCCATATGAAATTTAGAAAAGACTTCTTTGAGACATTCAGTGATCAAGTTGATGGACTAGTTTATTTTGCCGACAAATCACAATTAAAACCTTCAGGAATTGGATCTGTTAGACTTAAGTTACCAGGACTTTTTGATTACATACTTACTAATGGTATTTATCTTCCACAATTGAAAATAAATTTGTTGTCTCTTGTGCATATTAGACAACAAGGTCATTCAATACATGTGTTTGATGGAATTATTGAAATTAGAAGAGCTTCTAATCATGTGATTGTAATGACTAGAGTGGAAGATGGCAATATTTTAAAGTTGAAAGGTATGTCATTCAATTCACAGAATTCTGCAAATTTGGCTCAGCATAATGGTAATTTTTCTTCTAGCTTGTTATGGCATGCTAGATTTGGTCATATTAATTATGGAAGTATCATACTTATGAAACATAAAGGAGTTCAAGAGCTTCCTACTATTCCAAGACAACTTTCCCAATGTGATGCTTGTATTTTAGGCAAGCACAGTAAACAACCATTTCATGACTCTATGTCTCGAGCTTGTAGAAAGCTAGGCCTTATTCACTCATAATTGTGCGGGCCCATGCCCGTTCCATCAACAAATGGTAATAAATATTTAATGACTTTTATTGATGACTATATAGGTATGTGTTTGGTTTATTTATTAAAGGCAAAATCTCAATATTTTGATACATTCAAAAATTTTCATTTGTGGATTAAAAATGAAACTCAACTTAATATTGGAACCATTAGCACTGATAATGGTGGTGAGTACACATCACAGGAGTTCGAAAACTATTTGCAGGACAATGGCATTAAACATCAAACCATTGTTCCTTATAATCCACAACAAAATGGTGTGGCAAAACGTATGAACAGAACATTGTTGAATATGGTAAGATTCATGATGTTTTTTAAGAATGTTAAGTTAATGTTTTGGGGAGAAGCAGTTCTTTGTGTTGTCTACATTAAGAATATATAAGTCCTTATGTTTCACTACAAAATAGAACACCTTATGAAATGTGGCATGGCCATCTTCGAGTTTTCAATCATTTTAGAATTTTTAGTTCCACATGTTATGCTTTGATTCCTGAACAACAAAGAAATAAATTGGAAGCAAGAAGTCAAAATTGCATTTTTTGGGATATTCTAATACTTCCAAAGCTTATAGCTTGTATGATGAAGATAACATAAAGTTTATTATTTCTATAGATGTTGTATTTCTTGTATTTGACAAATATGCACTCACTATTGATAAACAGCTTGCTCATCTTGATAGATTTCACTCTAAAAAATTCTATCATGAAAGGGATAATGAACTTCCAAATATTGAAGGGGGGATTCCTGTTCTAAGTCAATCTTTGGAATTTCCTTCTATGACAACAAGTTCTTCTAATGGACAAGTTCCTGTAGAAATAGAGGGTAAGAAAATTGATGATATTGTTGATGGAATGGATAAGTTAAGTCTAGGAGATAATGTAGAGCCTTCTCTTGAAGAAGAAATATAATAAACACCGCAACAACCAGTACGTAGATTGACATGAACCAAGACATTTCCAAGAAGGTATGTGTATTTTTCCACATCAAATTGTGAATTAAACTTTTATGTTGTTGATGAACCTGCTCGTTTCAAGAAGCAACAACTAGTGATGCATGGAGAAGTGCAATGCAAAGAGAGTATGAAGCTCTCATAAAAAATGGAACTTGGAGGTTGGTGTTAAATAAACAGGATCGCAGAGCAATAACAATAAACAGAAATGCAAATATAATCACACACACATTACAAGAGAGACACATATATATCGTGGTTCACCCCAACTTGGGCTACGTCCACACTAAATTTGCCAGTCCTTATTATTATTACCGTCTAGCAAGGTGAAGGGATACAACCTGCAGCACAGCCGCTGCACTTCCTCTTCACTGTCTCACAGTCTCTCTCCTGATCTTAGAGATCTTTACAATGCATAAAACCTAATACATCAACCCCAGCCATATTACAATGTCTTTCTTTTATAGGGAAAATACAATGGGAAAAATACCACAGGCTACCCAAAACCATGGGCCCGCAAAACAACCCCAAATTTTTTTCTCGGGGGCGTTTCCCCCAAACCCCTAAAAATGCAAAATGGGTGTACAATCCTTCGGGGTGCACGGCTAAGACAATATCATCTATGAGACTGGAAGATCTGGATCCACAACCAACAGTTGGTGGACCCTCCAATTGGAATCAAACCTAATGGTTGCAAGTGGATATATAAGAACAAGTATAAAGTTGATGGCATGCTTGACAAACATAAGGAAATACTTGTGGAAAAAGGATATGCTCAGAAAGAAGGTGTAGATTACATAGAAAATTTTGCTCCTACAGCAAAGTGAGGCACTATTCGAACTTTATTTTCTTTAGCAGCACAAAAGGATGGAAAATACATCATATGGATGTTAAGATTGAATTCTTGAATGGATACTTGAAAGACGATGTATATATGACTCGGAAAAAAGGTTTTGCTATTCAAGGTCAAGAGAAGAAGGTATGTAAATTGGTAAAATATTTATATGGTTTGAAGAAAGCACCCTGAGCATGGTATAAAAAGTTAATTGAACATCTTCTCAAGTTGAATTATAACCATTTTAATCTAGATGATGCAACTTTATTTTTCAAGAAAGTTGGAAGATCAGTTGTATATCTATTTGTCTATGTAGATGATTTGTTTATCATAGGAAATAATGATGATTATATAGCCTATAATAAAAGGTTTTTGATATGACATATTTGGGATTACTACATTATTATTAAGGAATTGAAGTAGATCAAAAACCAAAGCACATTTTCATTTCTCAGAAAAATATATTAGAGAGTTATTGAGAAAATTTGGAATGCGGGATTGTAATTATATTTGTACCCCAATGGAGAAGAATCTAAAGCTTACTTCAAATGAAGTAATTGCATTTGAAGATCCGATAAAGTACATGTGGCTTGTTGGAAGTTTAATTTATCTTACTACTACTTGTCCTGGCATAAATTTTGTTGTAGGAATACTTTCTAGGTTAATGCATCATCCCTGTGAAGGTCATTGGAATGAAGCAAAACAAGTGCTCAAATATTTAAAAGGCACTCTATCTTATGGCATCAAATATTCTAAAGTTTCATACTTCCATCTCACTAGTCATTCAGATTATGATTTTGATGGAGATAAAGAGCATGGGGTGTCTACTTCAGGTTATTTGATGAATCTTCGACCAATAGTTATCACTTGGAGATCACGAAAGAAATATGTTCCTGTTGATTCTACAACTGAAGCTGAATATGTTGCACCAGTTCAAGCCACAAAAGAAATCATTTGGATTCAGAAAATACTTGAAGACTTGCAGGAGAAACAAATGAATTCAATGCCTCTCTTTGTTGACAACTCTTCGGCAATTCAATTGGCCAAGAATACCAAATTCCATGATCGAACCAAACATATCAACACCAAATATCATTTGATTCGACATCATGTTGAGGCCAAAACCATTCATCTGACACATTGTTCTACTTCAAAGCAACTCGCAGATATCTTTACTAAAGCATTGGACCGTGAAAATTTTGAAAAATTCAAAATGCATCTTAGCATGTCAGATGCCCTTCGGATTAAGGAGGGAATGTTGAATAATCCTTCGATGTTTTATTGTAATTAACATTGCAGTTATTAGTTAGTAAATTTTGGTTAATAATCTCGTTATCTAACTGTAGATAACGGTTTTGAATTACTTTATATGTAATACTCTTCTTTGATATTCTAATACAATTTTTTGCTGAGATTCTCCATAGCCTATGTCAAAGGGATTTATTCAAGGGAGGTACATTAACATCACTATTTGTTTAGATAACAACAACAATTACATTAGTGACAACCTGTCTAGTCAATTAGTAATACTAGAGTCAATCATATTCAAACAAAATAACTGGGCTAACTGTAAAGAGTATGGAATCAATAATCTCCAATTGTCAATAAAATATTATACCTACATATCCCAATTCAATGTTACAACTATGTATAGAGAAAAAGTTGACATAGTTCTTATTTCTTCATGGATGGAATCTTTAGGAACCTCCATCTTAAACATGAAGAAAAAAATTGTTGTTCTACAATAAAAAGAAAATGTTAACATTGTAAGATGTCAGTGTGGAGTCCGACTGAAAATATCCTTCATTGGAGGACCTTAAAGACATATAAAAAATGATCCTACAAGACAATCAAAAGCTAGTGCAAAAGATTGAAAAAAAAAGTAGAAAATTCACCGTAGATAAGACAAAGAAATTTCTCGCCTTAAGAATCATAATCAAAACTTGATCGCACAGATTAAGAAGTTAAAAAATGACAAAAATCACTACAAAAGAAGTTAGAGCAACTCACTAAAAATGAAGCATTGATTAATGAAGAAACAATGACCAAACCTATGGAACTAGAGGAGTCGCCGGACATAAAAACCCAAGTTGTGGACAAAGGAACCAATATAGATCCACTCAATGTCACAACTCATAAAGATGAAAATTTAGTTGAAGTAAGGATATCTTCATATGTCGAAGTACAAACGATGGAAAGTCCAAGTGCACTCACCAATATAAATTCAATGATCAACAAAGCAACGGAAGCATATGAAGAGGACTTAATACCAAAAGTGAATAAGGAAAATTCACTATATGTATGAGGAATATTCATGCTACAAAGACACCCCATCAACATCCCGATCACAAAATTCAATGTTTTAACCAATCAATGTTTCAACATCATTCTAAATAGGAAAAAATGGCATATAATCCAAAGGATTTAAATATCAATACAATTAAGTCTCAAGGTACAAGCCATCTTCATAATCATAATACATTAGGTTCTTTCCAAGGAGCTTATGATTGCACATTGCCATAGAAGATTAGATTGGGGTGGTTTGATCCAATTATAGTTAAACAATTATGTTTTACACTTCACAAATCATATCACAGTGTATTAGCAACTACCACAACTATGAGAATAAAAGGTCATGAGAAGAAAATACAAGTCAAACAAGCACATAGTCTTTCCATAAATAAGCTTTGAGGACAAAGCATTTCTAAAAGGGAAGGCAATGTAATGAACATAATATATATATATATAAACAATAAATACTAATAAGTATTATTAATAATAAATAATGATATTTATCTAAGGGTCATAATCCTTCATGAAGAGTAACCAAGGTTTTCTTTAGGAAATATATTATATATTTCCTTTCATTGTAATTTGACCAACTATTTCATCTTTTCATATATATATATATATATATATAAAACATGACATGATTCTTTTATGAAAAATAAGTATCTCTAATACCATTATTCACACATCATGCAACATTTATCTAACAATAGTATATAAGAGAAAAAATAGGCATAATAACCCATGGATAAAATATTGGACATCTTTTGATCAAAATGGAACTATCTAGCAAAATCATTAAAAGTATTGGTTACACTCGGCACCACAAGCATGTATATAATATGTATCCATTTTATTAAGTAGGTTATAACTACACAAAACTTCTAGCAATTTATTTGGATTGTTTCACTCGGAGTAGTAAGAGTAGTATCTATCAAATACCGAGTTGAAACATAACCATAAATGTGGAGGAAAGTTTCTCCAAAGAGTATAATGTTTTACCTAGAAGTCGAAGTCAAAAAGCCAATCAAGAACAGTGCATTAATATGTTAAAGTTTATCGATATATAATATGTTAAAGTTTATAGTTTATAGAGGTGAATTTTGGATTTGAATATGTGGATTACATGGATGCTATCGAGATATAATATGTTAAAATATAATATATTAAAGTTTATAAAGGTGTACTTTAAATTTGAACCTGTAACTTTTTAAGAAGAAATATTGTCAAATTTTTATAAATTTTACTCCATGCAATCCTGTTACCATGGGATCATAAAATCCTCATGCACTGTTGTTACTATGTGGTATCATAATATCCTCAAACTGGTGGGTGATCAATTGGGTTCCTTTAGAAGGACAGATCTAGAAACCCTTGACAAGAATGTAACCCCAAGAGTCATGGTCTTAAATTGTTAGTGGACCGCGGGAATAGATAGCTCGAGGATCTTGAGATCAAAGCTTGGTTTTGATGTTAGACTACAAGACTCTGCCATTTAGTTGCTGGTTATGCCACGTGAATGGGCATATTTTCAGAGATTGCCCTCAGAAGTCTTCGACCTCGAGAAACGCTTCAGAGAGTGGAGATGGAGCCAAGAGGGATGAACTATCCAATAAACCCTCCGTTCCAGTAGGACAATCGGGGCATCTGTGGCCTCTCCTCTCTGCTCTGAAGGTGTGAAGACAGACCAGCGAATTGAGAAGGATCTCGCAATAGAGATGAAGGAAGTAGGGGATGAACCTGTAGGTTAAGGATCGAATGCAATGTTTGGAAGCATCGTGATCGAAAGCCTCGATGAGACAAAGAGGATATGTACATCAATGGAGGATGCAAAGGCTGGATCGATGGATACAATTAGGCGGGTCAGTGAAGAGAATGCAGATCAAGCAAACTTCATATAGATAAACTTCATATACTTCATATAGATAGATGATCTAACACAAGTTTCAGGGGATTTAGAGTGATATCAATCAGTATAGATCCATCTTAAAAAGGATTTATTAAGTTTTTTGAGAGGGATCAAATCTCTAGAGCTGTAAACTGAAATGTTGAAGAAGCTTTTTAATTTATCTAATTTATGTAGTTTTGTATATATGCCTTTGTAAATAATTTTAAATCTAATTTGGGATACCTTTCAGCTCCAAGATGAGCACAAAAAGAGTTACACATCTCCTACTGAGCTGTAAAATGAGTGTCTTTAGCCCAAAAAAACACCCATGAAGTCTTTATCAAGGTAGATGCTATGTCTCTCACACCACTTATGAAAGCAAGATAAACACATAAACCAACATCCCACAAACCAGAAGAAGATGAATCTGATCATAAATTCAAGGGTGCAATCTTAGATAAAAATCAGGTGCCAGAGGTGCAGTCAATGTCACAAGTGAGAGGCAGTGGGCCTTTTCTAGACTCAGCTACAAATCCGATCAGCCAATTCCTCTTTTGAACTCAAAGATGTGTATATTGGCAACAATCTGTCCAACTCAAGGGGCGATTAACTCAGAGTGTCTATCTTTTCATTTTATTGATTATGATATGCCAAATTATAACTCAATATGCATTCAATTTTCAGTAACATAATTTGGGTCGGAGGATAATACTTCATTCTACAATCATTCAAACTACTCTGTTAATAACAATCACTAATACTTAAAAATTAAAAATTAAGCATGCCCACACAGCTACCACCCACCTACGCCGTTATAAAGAAGGGCCATGCCGAGCCTACCAGAACAAATTATTATTCTTATATGGTTGTAATTATGTTTGCAACGTATGGGCACAATAAAATTCCAGAGATCGATTGTTGAGATAGTTCTGAGAACCGTTGACACATCATGAACCAGTGATCAAATTGGTCCACACGATAAAACCGTATATACAGCATGCAGTTGTTATATGTCAGACGTATATAAGAAAAAAAAGAAACACAAACAGCCCACACAAGAAAAATGAAACAGATGTTTTAATCGAAATAAAACCGAAGCAAAATCTTCATTAAAAATATTCGTTAGAGCCGGCACAGCAATCATGGACAGAATATGCACCAAAGCCCATTTTAACTCCACAAAACTTCTACCAGATTCTTTAATTTATTTGACTAAGCTCGGGGAGATCATCAGCACAAATAGATTATATTCAGTGGCTTTCAAATAGATTATATAAGGTGTTACCCGTTGGAAGCCGAAGTTTGAAAGCCGAGAACATTGCGCTGAGGCGGGAGGTGTAGCAGCCCAAGTCTGAAAGCCGAGCAGGGAAGGTGCGCTGAGCCGGGGAGCATAGAAACCGAAGCAAAAGCATGGAACAGATGCATCTCGCTTTGCTGGTATGTGACATTGATGTACTTAATGGTTCGTTGAGAGCGAGTTCTTTAATGATCCATGAATTAGTTCTGCATGTTTCGTTAAGCACGGCGTAATATTTGTTAAATTTAGTTACAACTTTAACACCTGATAACGCCCAGCGTACTATTCGTCACCGAATACTCGAACGTGTTCATATTATTATAACGGATAACCTGTGGTCGACTATGACGTTTTTATTTCACTTAACTTTTAACTTTATTTTCCTCGAATCGACTCCTTATTTTCCCAAGTTCTCAATTTTGTTTATAAGGAATTCTGGTAAATATAAACCTGTAATCTATGACTTTTATATTTTCTAATTTTTTAAAAAGATAGATCAAATTTTTATATTGGTGGAGTATATTTGGGATTTGACATAAATTACTGGAGGAGGTTTTTAATTTAAAAAAAAAAAATTATTTAAAAAAAAAATTCAAGAAATTAACATGTCATAAAAAATTTTAAATATTTTTTTTATTAATTATGTTGAAGGCATTATTTAAGGGGACTGTTCCTCTCAAGGCTTCATTGTTTGTCACGAGCCTCTAAGGAGCCGCCCCCTATCATTAATCCCAATGATTTGGTAACTCGCCCGCTCGTATGAAAGTGCATGGTAGCGAGCATGTCATAGTATGATGGAAAGTCACAAAGGGAGCTAAAGAGAACCAGAGGAAGTTGAAGCAACATAAATGTATTCCAGTAGTGAGATGGCAGTTGGAAGTCATATTAAAGAGTTGAGGAAGTTGAAGAGTGAATAGGAATAGAGAAACAAAAGGATTTTTTCTATTACTAGAGTTGGGTTAAGGGATCCATAAGAAGTCCCAAGAGATAGATACGTAGTGTAGAGAGTTAGTTGAGAACCAAAATAGAGCATTAAGGAACATTTTGTTAATCTATACCTACATCTTAATTTATAATAATGAGAATGAACATATCTTTTCCCAAGATATTATCTTGTTCTTAATGTTGTTTCATTGCTTTGTTTCAGCATGTGATTTCTTATAGTGTACTAGTGTTATGATTTGTTTGCTACAAACCGTTGTGCTTAACTTGGGAAGTTAAAGTTACTGGAGAAACGAGGTCATCATGCTCTTAATTGTGTCGAGATGATGGAGCACAAATATATTGTAATGTAAAATTAATGCATTGAAGATCGAAGATTTTGACACCAACCATACATGGAATCATCCATAAGTATCAACATATACATTGGAGATTGCACCAAACCACATTGACTTCAACTGAAGGAGTGGGGAAGTAATACAAGTTAACACTCACCTACCTACATCGACAAATACATTATCTCACAATCAACAACTTGCATTTGACATAGTCCTACAACATTCACTAACACAAGGAACTAAAGAGCCATTGAGGATGATCATCCAAGGAATTGCAGGCATAGTTAAATCCTACCTTATAAACACCATAAAAAAATGCCTACCTTCTTAAACAACCTCTAGCCATAGGCCACTACTACTCCTCTCCCCTACTGGAGTTGCATCATTTAACATACATGCAACCACTATACATGCAGGGCTCTGGATTCCTATATAAGACAAACCTCTATATGTAGGAGCAACTCTGGGGATGTTTTTGTTGACATACTTTACTAGTGTAATTCGTTTGGAAACAATCTTGGGTCAAAGGGGCATTGATGCCATCCAACTTCATTTTTACGACAACTATTGACAAACATCCACAATGCTACACCAACCTTGGAAGACTAGAGCCTCCTCAAATCTAGAAATAATAGGTTCTTGTCAATAGAGGATTGTTCAAACTTTAACATAACAATCCATCTCTTTGCAATGCACATTCTTGCAAACAATCATAACAAATACATGCTCCAAGCATTGGCTATGCCTATTACATGATCTATTGCCGATTTCACCAATGGTTCATATGTAGAGAAAAATAAATATTTTTATGTGTCGGGAAGTGAGTAATGTTATCTTGAAATTTATTAGTCCAATCAGGAGTATTAAATGGTGCACTTGGAGTGGTCATGCAAATTGTATACACACTTGGATCTATCCCTCCTAATTTTCTAGCCTATGTTGTCGTGGCATTTGATAAATACATTGGCTCTCCATGGAACCAACCTCAACCAAATCACATACCAATTCCACCCATAAATCGAAGTAATAAGAAACAAATCCCCCTTAAGATGGATTTGGGAATTGACTATCTGTAAATCCCAAGGATTGACATTAATAAGGTCAACCATTGACATTGGTAACAATAAACATCAAGGATTGACCTTCACACAATGCCACATGCTACACAACATTAGAAGGAATCTGAATTACACCATCTTTCTCCTTCAAATTGTATGCAAAGATGAAAGACACTTCATAAAAAAAAAGAGGCACACCTTCAATCTCTGTCCCTTTCATACTTAAAATTGCAATCCTCAATCCCTGCACTCCCCCTACCAAATGAAAATACCAATGTTTATTTCCAATATATTTAGAGGCAAAGTTGATCACTACCTATCCCTTTATTGTTTCACTCACATATGTATACTTTTTCATATGACAAATTAATGTACAATTCATTTTACTTGCCATCAATTACATGGGTTTCTATTTATTGCTTATTAGTACTCGCAGGAGATTTTTTCTTTCAATTTCATCGACTACTATCCCTACCATAAATTAGCTAGACTTGCTTTCAAACACATAAAATTTTATTATCTATGTACATACAACTTACTCTCATTTTACAACATATTGAAGTTCTTCTTGTCGTTTCATTTCCCTTGCTTTGGAGGTATGCTAGTAATATTATTAATTTAAAAAATTTGCACATACTTATGGATACATTGGAGGTTACGAACTTATGGCTATGAAATTTTGTGAACACAATATTCTCGGTCCCGACCACTGTCCTTGACATCTTGGGTTTTATAACGGAAACCCTTTAGTCGATTGCTGATTCCTTTTACATGTAGGCGTGGCAGCTTGGTCCCGCATCTTCTCTGTCTCCGTCTATGTAGATGGATGTTGGCCCTCTCTACCTTAAAATGTTGCTTCTATATGTCGGAATGTATGGTCTTCTCAATTGGAAAACCCTATCATGTTGCTTATCAATCCACACCATCCTTCGTAGCAACGTGTGGCTCGAGAAAGCCTCGGTGACAAGCGTTGGTGATTGCTCTAGTGTTGATCCTCCGATGTCAACTTTCAAAGCCACGATGTTTCCTCCAAGAAGGGCGACAATGACAGTGGAGTCGAGAATGCTAAGATTTATCAAGAGGGACAAGAAGTAGATATTCATGGTGAATTTCAGCACCAAGCCTCTGAAACTTATCTCGAGAACTTCAAACACAACCATCAAACATCAGGTTCCTGTCTTGAACCCATGGAAAACGCGTTATAGCGAGCCCACTTGTATACCTTTATGTATTTGTAGGAATAAAAAATTGTAACGAATTTCCCAAAATTTAATCCATAATGATCTAACAGAAGGGATGCAACGAATTTCCCAAAATTTAATCCATCATCCATGCATTCTCTTTTTCAGTTGCTTAAGCGTATTCATTCAAGACTCTGGAACCGACTGTTCAAATTTTCGTTCTCTTTTTAACCTAATCATGCGATGGCCTGGATATATATGGTGGGATGGAATCATAACCCTACCCTCTTTTTAACCAACTCATGTGATGGGATTGATAGATTTGGTGGCGCCTCCCCTGAACTTAGAGGAAGGGATCTCCTAACATCCGTTCAATCAACGATTTGGATAAATAAAACAAAAATTTCCAGACACCTATGATATTCCTCCAGACACCTATGATATGCCTCCGAACCCATATAAATAGGGGTTTTATATAGAAAAACAACATCTGAGAAGCTTTTTCGGATCCATCAAACCCACCTCCAAATATGAAATGAGCAAATCGGGGAATGCACTTTGAATAGTTTTTTTTGCCTCACTCGTCTCAGCTTGGAGCTAAGTTTCCTGCAGAAATCCTTAGTCGTAGATTTATGTCCCGCCTCAATATAGAACTAACTCATTGGTTTGTGTTTGAGCAAGTTTATTTTGGGTACCACCAACAAATTGAGCTCTAGTCGTGACGTTTACTTTTGGGGATTTTGCTCTTTCAAAAAATACAGCTTCAAGCTTACTAGTGTTACAGTTTACTATAAAAGAGAGCTTAAGGGATATGTATTATAATGTAGGAGGGAGTTAATGTATTAAACACAGTTTAGCAAAATTTAAGTATTAAAACAGTTTAACAATTATCTAAAATCTGATAAATCAAAAAATAATAATGAGTTTACAATCGTTTAAATCACTAGTACAAAATGAGAGATAAGTGACCAAGCGACCAAAAAATTTGGTCACCATAGTTTTTTCAAGGAATAAATGACCAAAATTGAGAAATTTCAAGTGATCTAACTAAAAATGACCACATAACAATTGGTCATTTTTTTGGTCATTTATTCTAGGAGGTCTTTGAGTCCATCTACAGTGTTAGAATTTAGTAAATTGTAGACCCCCTCATGTGTCATAGCTCAGCATTAATGTATGAAGCAAATTTTCACCGCTTACATTAATGACCTTATACGTAGTCTTTTGTTCGTGGAGCATAAGCAATTTGTTTATAAACTTTAAATCCTTCCTAAGGTATCATAATTAAGTTTCAATACATCTGTGGTACAAGCATTAATAAAAACCATCCCAAGCTGAGATATCACAAGTACCACATAACTAAACTAAAAATGACCACATAACAATTGGTCATTTATTTGGTCATTTTTAGTTGTGTTACTTCGACAATGAAAAATTACAATTTTAACAATGAATTTGTACAATTTACTAAATTTTAACACTGCCGATGGATTCAGAAGGGGGTCTCTGAATCCATCTAGAGTGTTACCCTTACTAAATTTTAACACTGTAGATGGATTAAGAGACCCCCTATAAGTAAGGGTAACACTCCAGATGGATTCAGAGACCCCCTTCTAGGGGGTCTCTGAATCCATTTGGAGTGTTACCCTTACTAAATTTTAACACTGTAGATGGATTCAGAGACCCCCTATAAGTAAGGGTAACACTCTAGATGGATTCAGAGACCCCCTTCTGATCCATCTGCAGTGTTAAAATTTAGTAAATTGTAACATTGTAGATGGATTCAGATATACGAGTTAGTGTTGAAACATGACACCATAGGAGAACCTGCTAAAAAAAATTGCAAGACCATTTCATCTGTACTGTCACATCCAATTCGATGTGTTTATCATGTCCATATCTTATTTCACCATTTTTGCTTTCATATTATCCCTTCGACAGATACGCCAAGTTGCATCATGTGCATTATCATAATGTGTTTGACTCGAGTCTTGAATATTTGTTCTATTTCCCTCTCGGCATTGTCATGTAATGAAGTTGGATTCATTATGTTTGGTTCGTCATACTGATCACATTCATATTTTGTTTGAACAAAACCATCATCATTTCCCTCTTGGCAATCTATTAAAGTTTCAACAAGTTCATGTATTTTGCGTCATCGTGTTAGCTAAAAACTGTCAATTTCACAACCTCCATTAATTATCCATATGCATCCATTCATCATGGTTCTCCTCGCACCTGAGTTTGAAAAGTTATAAATTTCTCCACGGATCTCTCCCCAGCAAAAAATCGCCAATATCCTCCATTTTGAAAAGAAAAAAAAAATCCTCCCTTTTTGTAAAATTCTTTAAAAAAAAAGAGTTACGATGATTCTAATATTTGCTCACGTTGACATTGAATAAATAAATTGTCAATGGTGTAAAATAACAATCTAAAAGAGAAAATGGATACACGACATTATATCAAGGAATACAAAATAAAAAAAACATTCAATTAGAAACTATTCCTCCTGCCCATCCACTTATTTTCGATTAGAAACTATTCCTCCATCTTTTTTAGTTTTTCAGGGTCACATGTCCCTAGCTCCCACAACACTTGCTCGTCAAATAACACAATTTATATATATGTGCATTCATATGTGCTTCAAGTTTATTCAAGGGCCATGGCTTGGACGAGGTCTGGTAAAAAAATGGATTCTAGAGTAGTGGAAAATGTAATCCAAGTTTGTTACGTCTGACTCGAGTACCCCTTGCAACCGAAATGGACGACTCAATGGGAAGCGTTTGTGTAAGTCATGAAGATCAAGTCCATGAATGGGTATCCAGGACCCATGGGAGCAATGGCTACGGTAATACCTTCAACGAGCCTTTGGGATGGAGCTGGTCCAGTTTTAGTTCCAATTGGTCGCCCCTCCAGATAAGGAAAGCGGCACCTGGTGCCCAGAGTTTGATGCAGGGAAATAGAAGGGCTTCTTTAAGGAGGCTCTAGAAGCTTCGCAAGGTATTGTGAAATTTGTTGAGTGTTTATCAAACTTCATATAGTACAAGATTATTATATACTTGAAGTGTTTGTCAAACTTCATAAATTAATAATTATTATTTTTGGACTCCTTCAAATGATCAAAAAAAAAATTATATACATTGGGAATTCATAAGAATCCATTCAAATATTCAAAAATAATGAACACATTTTTAAGAAAGAAAAGCTAATTAAATTATTTTGAAATTTAAAATAATAAAAATGCTTTTAGATATTGAGTATTTTTGTTATTTTCAAAATAATATTAATATATGTAATAAAAAGATGATATTTTTGTTATCTTCAAAATATTAATATAATGAGAAGATGATATAAATGATAATTTTAAAATTAAATATAATAAAATCACTTTTAAATATGGAGTTTTTTAAAATGCTTAAATAATTTTGTTTTTTAATTTTTAAAATATATATGGATAGAGATTACAAACATTAATGATTAAAAAACCTACATAGAAATCTTTTATTTTACCCCATTAACTCTAACTTTTATAATAAAAAACAATTTAGGGAATGTTAGGAACCCGTGTCAACCCTTCTCTTTACTTTGTTAGTATATTGTTGTTGGACGCATATGATTTGTAAGTCGTCCCATAGTATTTGTTGATCCATAGTTTGTATTAGCCCATGGTATTGAACCATAGTATTGGACACATATGCTTTGTAAATCGTCCCATAGTATTATATGTTCCATGGTATTGACCCATAGTATTGGGCATAGACTTAGTATATAAGTGTGTGTTGAGGCCAATGAAGGCGCCGTGAAGTTATTTGTATTGAGCTTGCTCAAAGGAGGTTTCCCCCTCGAAGTGGCATGTGATCAATAAAAATATTATGTGATCTCATATATTGTGCATTATATCAATTAATTGTTGCAGGTTCTTCACATCTGGTATCATAGCACTTGCTTGGGCTCATTGGGTGGAATTTCTGCTAAAAAAAAAATTCGCATATGTTGCAGGTTTGAATCTGGGAATAATCCCTATCCGCTTAACTGTGGGAAGTACTTGGGTATAACCCCTAAAACTCATTGTGAGGAGTACCACAAGAACCCCAAAGTAGCTAGCCCATTGAGAGGACCTGCTAGCAAAAAGGGAAACGACCTCTACCTGATTGACTAGTTCCCACCCGTCAAGTAAACCAAGAGCTGTCGTTTGTGGGAAAGCGGTTATCAGTTTTACCTGAGCCATGGAGTGAAGGGTATTGGCCCAATACGCAAGCCGTCAGACAACATTGGTGGCCGAGTAAAACCCCTGAACCATTAGGAAGCCGAGCATACCTGGATTCCATATCTATTTTCAGCTAAACTGTTGCCGATCACTTCCACGTCGTTGCAAATCCATCTGTTTCCGATCACTTCCGCGCTATTGAAGATCCATCTGTTTTCGATCCCTTCCATGTTGTTGCAGATCTATTCGTTTCAGATCCATTCTGAAAGTTGTTTTAGATCCAACCGTTTTCGATCCATTCTGAAAAAAAAAAAGTATAATTTTTGTTTTTTCGCCATATCTCTTTTTTTCACTTCGTTTCCATTGAAACTTCACTGACACCCCTGCAATCCCATTCTACATATTTCATTCTTGAGGACCCTATCCCAAATTCCACTTCCCAAAACCAGAAATCCCACATTTGACTATTTTTAGGGTTTGTCATAACTTCTTCGATTTCCACCCAATCACCTTCAAATTTTGCCAACATGTCCATTCCCTATTTCTGCTTCTTTGTCCCTCCGTGACAAATTTTCCCATTTTTTCATCCCACTTCTGAAATCCTCATTTTCTACTTCCTTGTTCATTCAAGAGTGTCAAAACCTAGTCAAACCCCAATTATCCATCAGAGTTTTTCCCAAATCCAAATTTCCCTTTACTAAATAAGCTTTTGCTTGTGTTTTTCTACCTATTCACACAAAAAAAACCTCTTGGTTATGGTTATCACCCACGGAGGAGCACAAATCATGGTGGAAGAACTTGCAACCATCAAAACCAAACTCCAGGATTTGGATAAAATTTTTCTCAGCCTCCATCTTCAACATTCAGCCATGAACACTGGGTTCTCTTCTTCCAGCAATTTTCGTGGGCCGAAGCTTGATTTTCCTCGCTTCAATGGTAATGATACGACTGGATGGATATACCAAGAATAACAATATTTCAATCTGCATAATACTTTTGATGTCCAAAAAGTTCCAGTTGCATCCTTTCTTTTGTAACAGGAATCCCTTCAATGGTACAGTTGGTACATCAAGGCTCATAACAAGCCAAAATGGACAGATTTTTGTCAACTCCTTTTGCAACGATTTGGTCCTAGTGCTTTTGATGACTTCATAGGAGCACTCACTAAACTTTGCCAATTTGGCACTGTGAGAGAGTATCAGACATAATTTGAGAAACTAGCTAATCACACAGAAGGATGGTCTGATGAATTCTATAGGAATTGTTTTATCAGTGGTCTTAAGGATGAAATACGGTTAGAGTTTAAAATGTTCTGTCCCAACACAATGATGAAATTCCTATGGTTGGCTAAGTTGGCGGAGGGAAAGATCACAACCCAACAATGCTCCAAATCCACTTTTGTTCCATTCAGAAATATGGTTTCCCAACAACCTCCCATCACGCCAGCTCCTCGCACAACTCCTATCTTTCATTTGTATGAAGAAAAGATGCGGGCACATAGAGAAAAAGGGCTTTGTTATAATTATGATGAGAAATTCACTTGGAGACATAGATGTGTTGAGCAACATCTCTATCTCTTAGATGTGTATTCTTCGCCTGCCTCTGAACTTGGTGTAGAAGCTCCAGATACACTAGATGATCAGGTCGACATTCAGCAGCCGCCTCTTGACCCTCTGTTTTTGGACGACCACTTAGAGATATCTCTCCATGATTTAGCCGGTGTCACCACCCCACAAAAAATGCGGGTCAGGGGTTACTTCAGGAAGATCCCTTTTACAATACTCATTGATTCTGGTAGCACTCATAACTTCATTGACCTCTGGATCGCCAAACAGGCTAATTGTTTTGTCCATCCTTGCTCCAACTTTGAAGTCATGATTGCCAATGTGGGATCCTTACCTTACAAGGGGAAGTGTCGCAATGTGCATATCTCTATGGAATATTACAACCTTCGCTTTGACATGTTTGCCTTGTCCTTAAGTGGATGTGATGTGGTTTTGGGCATTCAATGGTTATGCACACTTGGCCCCATCTTATGGGATTTTGTTGAACTTTGGATACAGTTTTTAGTCAATGGGAAACAACACACATTTACGGGATTACAACTAGGGTCTATACGCATCATCAGTTCACATTTCCTGGAAAATATCCTTAAGAAGAATTCACATGGTGTCATCGCTTAGCTCCATTCCATTCAAATGCACCCATCAATGATCTCCACTACTTCCTTGGCTAGATATGCAGGTGTCTTTTCTTAACCAGTGGGCTTGCCGTCTTCAAGAGACCTTTCCAGTAAGAATTTAGCCGCATCTACATTTGAGAAGGAAATGATGGCTATTTTGCATGCAGTACAGAAGTGGCAGCCATACCTATTAGGGACTTATTTCTGGATCAAGACTGATCACCAGAATCTGAACAATTTCTTGGAACAACGGGTCTCCTCCCTAGCACACTTGAAATGGGTTAGCTAACTCATGGGTTATGCCTATGCGATCACTTACAAGAAGGGTAAGGACAATCTAGTGGAGGATGCTCCTTCTCGCACATTTGATGACCCAGTTTCTCTTTCAGTTATTTCTATGATTGTTCCAAATTGGTTTCAAACTGTTCAATAGGGCTATGTCTTCTATGAACTCCATGCTTCTCCATCGACAGGGCACACTGGGTTCCTCAAAATGTATGACTGGGAACAGTGTAACTTCTTTTGGCAGGGATTGAAAATGAAAATTCAATAGATGGTGGATGACTTTGATACTTTCTAGGTCAACAAGGGTGAAACAAAACTCCTTCTGAGACTGCTTGAACCCTTTCCCATCCCTACAAAAATTTGGACATCTATTTCTATGGATTTCCTTGAAGCGCTCCGGTGGTACAATACCACATCTAAAATGATACCATATGAAGCAATATATGGACAGACACTGCCAGTTCTTCTTCCATACACCCTCAGCAGTTCCCTAGTTCAGGAAATTGACTTGGTTCTTCGAAACCGTGATCAAATTCTTCTCATTTTGCAGGACAATCTTCGCATGGCAAGAATTCAAATGGCACAACAAGCCGATCAACACCGTTCTGAGCACACTTTTCAAGCAGGTGATATGGTTCTTCTTCATCTACAACCTTCCAAACAATCCTCACTGAAACTCAAAAGGCGTCATCTTCTCTCTCAATCTATCTCAGCGGTATTCATCTAGTGGCACGGAATGCAATCTCAGGATGCTACAAGGGAACCCCTCCTTCAGATTCCACATCAATTTCCACTTCTAAAGCTTTGAGGACAAAGCTTTTTCTAAGGGAGAGGGTATGTTAGGAACCCATGTCAACCCTTCTCTTTATTTTGTTAGTATATTGTTGTTGGATGCATATGCTTTATAAGTCATCCCGTACTATTTGTTGATCCATAGTTTGTATTAGCCCATGGTATTGAACCATAGTATTGGACACATATGCTTTGTAAGTCATCCCGTAGTATTATATGTTCCATGGTATTGACCCATAGTATTGGGCATAGACTTAGTATATAAGTGTGTGTTGAGGCCAATGAAGGCATCATGAAGTTATTTGTATTGAGCTTTCTCAAAGGAAGTTACCCCCTCGAAGTGGCATGCAATCAATAAAAATACTCTGTGATCTCATATATTGTGTATTATATCAATTAATTGTTGCAGGTTCCTCACAGGGAAACAATCATGTACATTAGAAGATAGGGCGACTGAAATATGAACAAGTGCAAGGTTGCTAGGTGTGTTTGAAAAGTTACCATGACAAGTTGGAGTCTTTCAATCAATGGGGTGACTTGGTGGTGGAAATTGGTTGAAGAGGCTTTAGGGATTAGTATGGCAATGTGTGTAAGAATAGGTGGTAGAAGCACTTAAGTTTAACATGAACATGGCAAAGGTGCACTTTCATTAGCATAAGTGTGATGTTGAATTAGTTACTCCTTTCCTTAGTCATGAAGGAAAAAGACATTTGAGGTGTGAGCAATTTGATATTGGGACAATTGCAGCCAAAATTTTTGGTAATGGCATAGTGTGAAGGTCGAAGTAGGTTCCACCATAAATAGATGAAGTGCTTGTTTAATGAAGACAATTTTGAACAATGGAATATTAATTAGATGAAGCAAGTGGGTTTTTGAAGGCTTTATCGAGACAAAAATAGCCTTAAGTGGGGGAGAATGTAAGGCATATTGTGTTTTCCTTTGGAAAAGATGGCAATCCCTTTAGTATTCTTGTAGGATAAGGAAAATTGGAATGATTTGGATGCTCACCATAGCCATGTGCATGTAGAAATTCCTTTGAGGTGAGCCATGCTGCATGAATGTGGGGTGCTTTACTAATGGAATAGAACATGATAGTGAAGGGAAATGTAGGAGGTAGTGAACAATCTAAGATTTGGAATGATGAAGTGACAATTCCCTTGGAGTCTTATGGTGGAAATTGAGGTATAGGGGCATGCCTTATCTAAGAGGAAGGTGTCCTAAGTAACCAACACATGGACATAGTGAAGTTTGGGTGAATTTGTCACGGTGAAATTTTTAGATGATAAGGGTGTGATGTTGTGCATACTTGTTGTAGTAGTGAAGGCCATCTTAGTGAAGTGCATTAGTGAAAATCTCTTTTGAAGAAAAGTTTCTTAGTGGTAAGTGCCTTGGTGAAGCATGCTTGGCATACAGATTTTTGGTAAGAGTGCCTTATGGAGAATTTCTTGGTGGTTGAATGAAAACCTTCCACTAGTAGCACGACTCATGACTTGTATGAGAAAAATATGGAGTGACTTGCCAATGAGCGACATGGTGACAACAAAAATTCATTTGCAAAATGATACATGTAATACTGGAACAACATGAAAATGAAGTGAAGTAGTTTTGTTCTAGTGACATGCTATGGATTCATCGTAACAAGATGGAAAAAGTGAAAAGAAGCTAACATTTCTACTATGTAAGAAGGTTTCTTTTCACAACATGAAGTTTAGATCAATTAGAATGAAGTCAACCTAATAGTAGTTGAAGGTATGTTTTGGGTAGTGGAGGTTAAAAAAAAAACAAATAACAAAAACATATAAAATAAAATAAAATATTAAAAAATACACAAGGTGTCAAATGGGGGCATTTTTTAGGTTCCTATGTGTTTTTTGAGGGCCGCTCTGATATTTGAGGACGAGATTTACTGGAGAAGGTTCTAGGACCAAATATTATGTCTTCATTTCCATAGAGTCATATTCTTGGTGTAGTGGGGGTGTCTGTGTTGTCTTTGAGAAAATGGAATGAATTACGGTCAAATTTTGGGTTATGTCACGTCTTCCTTCTAATGGCGGTATTGGAGTAATATGTTGTGAGGTTTTATGTGGTTTTGCATCGGAATTGTGTGGTGGGATTTCATGTTGGGGAGGTAATAAGCTTTGGGAATGTTCTATTTTGAGGGTTAGATTTATGCATCGGTCCGTCAATGTTGATTTTTGGGATTTCTGTAGGGTTTTCTGTGTTGTGATGGGAAAAAATGCCAAATGTTGCAGGTGGTCTGTCTATTTATGCTTAGAAGCATTAAACAGCTTTGATTCTTGAATCGTGCATAATATTTACAAGGAATTTGAATGTTGATAACAAAGTAATTGTTGGTATGTGCAGGCATTGAACTTCATTGGCATTTAGTATTGGGATTTTGGATCAATGTATGTGTAATTGTTGGTATGTGCAGACGTTGAACTTCATTGGCGTTTAGTACTAGGATTTTGGATCATTGTATGCGTTGAACTTGTTGTTTCTATAGAGTAAGAATAGGGAATGGATGTTATAGAGAAATATTATATTTCTTGATGGATCATAGTGGTCAGAATGTGCTCGTCATGGGATGTGTACTTGTCGTGGGTTGTGGAAATTTTGGCATGGAGATGTTTGAATAGCTACAAGTTTTGCATTTTTTTTCTAGTAGTTTAAACCCTAACTGTACTTCTTCAACTCCTGCGCGCAATGTTTTTTTCTTGTGCTTTATATGGCCTCTCTCCAACCATTTCTACTTAAAATATTTCCGACTGGTTATTTTCTCCTACCGAAGCAATTTAGCTCTGGGATCGATCTTTCTAGAACAACTAGTATCAGAATAGTTATTCAAAACAAAAGATAATAGCTGTATCAGTGCAGAGTATGTCTAAGGATCGGTCCTTGGGGTTTTGTGTCCACATCAATTGAGGTTGTTGGAGTTCCTGTTATGTCCTTCGACTGGGTATCTTCCCATGCTTCTATTGCATCAGCATTCCCTACATCTGTTGCCATGTCACTTCTAGCTTTGGAATGCTCATGAAGTAAAGAGTCAAGACTCCAACTCATTGATATAAAACCAAAATAATGGAGGGGAAAGAGGGAATTTCTGCTTCACCCCAATGTACTCTTGATTAATTATGAAACTCTAACCAAAATGAAATGGAGTGATCCCAATTGAAGGGGATATCAAGATTCGACAATATGGACCATACTTTCAAGGCATTACTTCCCTTTAGTCAAATACGAGAGTCTAATATACCTGTACTATTGGAAGATCCAAGAGTGCTTGAATTCATCCACTTGTATTAATGCATGGAACATTAATATCCTACCTCGGGAAGCAGGCTTAGACTTGGGAACATAGCGGAAAATGGATCATATCGGATTAGCTAGTAGTAGCAACATCAACGCTTTGTTTGCAAAGAGATTCAATCCCATAATGTGCTCTTCATTGAACATAGTTACAACCATTTTGGGTTTGTGCCTTGCAAGTGAGGGTGTAGAAGTAGGGATGGGCTGGAGTCACCAAGGCCACCGTCTCTGTAGCCCCATCATCTATGACAGAAGCTGCATCCTTATCAGCTACGACAAAATTCGCATCCCCATCAACTACAAGGACTGCAGCAAGATCATCATCACTATGACAGGTATTTTCGCTTGACTCTTCTGACTATTTCTAGGAAACTGAAAATATGTATAATAATCTAATATTTACAATGCATCATAATCTCTAAGGATTAGGTATCTAACCTAGGTCATAGGTTCAAATCCAGAGAGGAGTAGAGTATGTAGAACTATGTATACTAAGTAGTCAAATCACTGGATGGGAGGGGGTTTCCTATCCCACAAACAAGGGTTCATACTTCAATTTGGTGACATGAAAAACCGTGACCTCATTAATATATTAGTAGTAGAAGAAGCAATAGTCAATGAAATTTACAAACAAACAAATCTCCCAGCTCCTCAATGGAAAAAACAAGGTCCTTTCATATGGGAGGTACCATTATTACTGATTTCTATAACAGAGGTTATACAAGCAGATGGTATGTTAAGTGAATAAGCTTGACACTATTTATTCTACAACAGTAAATAGATCATAAAAGAAATACCACAATGGAAGAGAAGCCCAAAAATGAAATATGGTAAGAGGTGTTTGTTTTTTAGCAGACAAAAGGTGAGAATTCCTAACAAAGCTGTAAGATCCGAGAGTAGAAATCCACATTGAATTCCTGAAGTTCCATAAGTCCGTTTGTGAATTACGTCATTGGATGGGTTGTTTCTGGAAGGATGTCAATCACTTTAAAGGAATGATCCGCATATATAAAATAAAACAGTGAAATTATTAATTAACTTTAAAAATGAAATTATTAATTAACTTTATAAATGATAATTTGTCATAGACAAGTCTACTATATGGTGTGATATACCTGGAACCTTTGCATGAATTTGAAGTTCCTTGGACAATGCAGACACTTGCTCCATTGTTGGCACCTCCATTTAGATAAAATTCAAAAATTCCCGTCTTATCTAAGAAGAGAACATGTTTCAAACAATAATTTGAGGAAGAAATTGATGACATCACACATTTCCAGTCAAAAGAAGCCACAATATCCCTTCAAAGTTTCCCCACCAAAT
Source organism: Larix kaempferi (assembly GCA_027924585.1). Lineage (NCBI taxonomy): Eukaryota > Viridiplantae > Streptophyta > Pinopsida > Pinales > Pinaceae > Larix > Larix kaempferi. Next base: position 2,213,991 of record BSBM01000379.1, read on the forward strand.
ATTGCTTGTGGAAGTACATTCTGACATTCTGGAATTTTGTGGCTAGTAAAGTGGATACTCTAAGATGACAAATGATAATGATTTAAAACATGAACATAGATGAAGAACAGAGAAGCTGAAATATTCTAGATTCCTACTTCAACTAAAGTGCCTCACCTAAGAATTAAAAATTGTGGATAACAGACTCAATATTTGCTAAAAGAAAACTCTAAACAAATAGAAGCACCCTCTACACAATGAATTTGGTCTCCATCAATTGCAACTATATTTCTTCTACAAACATACCTCATATGGGTCTAGAATTGAAGTGTTCCATAACATTCCTTTGATCCCTCATGCCTCCGATAACCTTATCAACATAGCAGAGAAACTATAAATGAAATTTCATTTAGGTAGATATTAATCCATGTCAATAATTCACTTGATAGTTTGCAAGTATTTTTCTTCTCTTGCTTCTAGAATGTCTATATGAGGACCATGTGGATTAGTTACATTAAGCCATAGAGCTTTGTTAAAATTGTAACTATCAAAGTTTAAGTGAGGAAATAATTTATTACCATGTCTACAGTAACATCTCCGACGGAGACTTTTCAATATCTAGACTTAAATTTCTTTAATCTTTCCTGAAAAACACAAGAACAAGCACATCAATCCTAGAATCATTTAAAAGGGAAAAATTGTTATTCATAATAGAAACAATGACAATCTGGAAGATCTTTTTTCATTCCTAGAGCAATCTGCTAAATAATTGGCACATTGGAAAACCCAAATGCTGGTTACAGTATGAAAGTAACATTCTTGGAGCTTTACAATGAAGAGATCATAGATTTATTGGAAAAGGAGGAATCTTCTAGAAGCTACGGATATAAATAAAAAAATACCATTTTCACTTATGGAAGGAAAAGGTAGTGTCCTAGTTAGAGGCCTCAAAGAAGAGATCGTATACAGTGCAAGCGAAATATACAATCTTATTGAAAGGGGATATGTTAAGAGGCATACTGCAGAAAATTTGTTAAATAAGCATTGCAGGTAAGCTCTGCATGCAAATTCTATATACTTCTTATTTTTTTCTTTTGTATGCTACATGTTTGTTATAAAGTTAATTTCTATGTACCTAAAGATGTATAATCTCTGCTACCCTGGTATTGCAACCGCTCACACTCCATATTCTCTATCACAATTCATAGTAAAGAAACTGGGTGAGGAGCTCATTAAATGTGGAAAGATTAATCTTGTAGATATGGATGGCTCAGAAAATATTTTACGTTCAGATGCCAGAGAGGTAAGTAAGAGGGATATTATATTTTCTTATTGTATAATATAAGAAAAATATAAAATATATTCACTCTGAATATAGCCTCATAGTAAGTAGTAGATCAAATTCCCATGGATCAAGTTCACTGGGATAGAATATACCCATCCAAGAAACGAGGCCCCTTGTACATAAAAATTCTCAAAAAGATAAAGCAATACCTGAAGGGGATTACTATGATTACATGAAGAAACTAAGTTCTTTATAATCTTGTAGATTATATCACTGATAGGTCATGGTCGAAATATGATTCATGATTGGAAAACTATTAATATAATAATATAGCCTTAGGTTATGCAAGTGAGGATTAGGTAAGAAGTTTACCTGTTAACTAGCATCATCCCCAGAATGACAATTTCCTGTGACATTTTAGTTGTCTCGAAAGTTGAGTAGCCTCCTGAACCTGAGCAAGGAAATGATGGGTGGGAGCCCATTTGTCATTGGTACAGAAATTTCTATCAATGCATGGGATTCACCCACCAAGAACAAGGATGACCCACCATCGAATATGGGCATGATTCTTGATATTGCTCAATTTATATGATGTTTATGACACACTATGGGGGGCAGCTAACCCTAGACTTGATTATTTTTTATGTACTTGTTATTAAGATTACTAGTCCCTTACCTTCATCATTTAAGAATCTAAAGAAACTATTAATCCTCTGAATTGGAGAAAATAAGCTATCTAGTTGGATATCCCCGGAAATAGGTGAGTTTAAGGGTTTGCAAATGCTTGGGTTAGCTGAGAACAATTTTGAAGGTGGACTCCCAAATAAATTTTGAATGATTTAGATATTGGAAAATTTTATATTGTGTGCCAAATGCTTTTCTAGTATAATCCCCAAGGAGCTTGGGAATTGCAGTAGCTTAGAGACAATTTCTTTGTACAACAATCATTTGGTTGGAGAGATTCCATCTAAAATTGGTAATCCGCAGTGTCTAAATCATTTGTTTCTCTACAAGAATAGTTTGAATGGATCTATTCCAAGGGAGATTGGTAGCTGCACACTTGCGTTTGAAATGGATATGTGTGAAAATGAATTGGAAAGAAATATTCCACAAAAGATTAGCAAACTATGAAATCTTCAACTTCTTCATCCATTTAACAACAAAATTACCAGGATTATTTCCCAAGAATTGAGTCAGTTAAGTATATTAACAGAAATAGATATCTCCATAAACCAACTTACAGACACCATCGCAATAGATTTAAAATTTTAACCTATATGAAAGTACTATATTTCTTTAATAGTGCATTAGAGGGTAGAGTTGCTCCAAGGATTGGAAGTTATAGTAGACTAAAGATCCTTGATTTGTCTCAAAATAATCTTATTGGTAGCATAACCACTCAAGTTTTCAAGTTTTGGGAGTTGGCCTTGCTAGTTCTATGGTCCAATAGATTGAGAGGAGAAATTTCTTATGGTGTGAAGAACTGCAAATATCTAGTGCAGCTGCACTTGGGAGATAACATGCTGACTGGAACTATACGACATGAGATTGGAAACTTTAAAATCATGAAGGCACTTCTCTTGGAAAATAATTACTTTGTGGATGAAATCCCCTCTGAGATTGCAAAAATTTCACAGTTATTCATCTTTAATATCTCGTCCAACAAGCTTTATGGAAGTGTGCCTCTTCATATTTCTAACTGCATAAGCCTTCAGTGGCTTGATCTCTCATCTTAGTAGAAAATTTTTAACTAGGAATATACCACAAGAGTTCGGAAATCTTGTACAGTTGGAATTGCTTATGCTTAATGATAACAACCTGACATGAAGGATACCTAGTATGCTATGAAACCTTTATCGATTAACAGAGCTACAAATGGGTGGTAACAAATTTTTTAGATCCAAACCCTAGAGATTGGTATGTTAAATTTTGAGCATTAATTCACAATACTCTAGGATCTTGACTGAGAGAATAACACATACAGTATATCAATGCATGACAATCACAATAAGTATGAAAAGCATCACAAGAATCAAAAGCATAAGAGACAAGAGACAGAGTTTCCGTGGGGAAAACCCTAAGGTGAAAAACCCCACAACTTCCTCAGAGATAGAGAGAGCAATGGCTCAACCAAAGTACAACCAAAATACACTGAGATAGTCTCCTAGTAGCAGATGATCCTCCTCCTCACTAGTGCGCCACTTTCTGAGTGAGAGAGATGTACTTTTCCGAATGATCTAAATAGAGATCACCTGATCTCTATTTATACTAACCTGTTTGCCCAGTGACCTTATGGGGCCGACTTGTCTAGCTAGGCACATCCACATTATAATATCTATTTCAGGGCCAACCCCACACATGGTGGTCTAATAACCCATCGGCAAGTACACACACTTGCGACACTTGTCAATCCACATGACGACACTTCCTTATAGAGGGATGACACATCTCTTATAAGGGTACAATAAATATATATAAAATACACAGATGAAATACATTCCGCAGTTACATATACATCAACATGGTAAACCATCAATATTGCATATTGTTCTCAATCTAAGCCAGAATATGATCTCATAGGAAATTTCGTTTGAACCTGGTAGCTTGAATTTGTTGCAATATCATTTTTTGCAGTAATGAACTTGATGGGAAAGTGCCTCCATTTGCAAAAATGTCTAGTTTGTTAGTGCGAAATATTCTTATAGTAACCCCATGGGGCCTTTGCATGATTCAACAAGTATCAGGACAATGTCTTGCTACAATTTCTTACTCTGTGGAGGACTTATGTCAGATACATGCCAATTATCAAATTCATAGCCATCTGTCTCACCCTTCAAAAGTCAGGAAAGGAAAACAAAAACTAAAAAATATCATGGTTATCATAGTGGAACTAATAGGGAACACCTCAATGGTCATTATGGTATTGGTTTGTTTGTTTTCCAAGAATCCTGCATTTATGCTTCCTCCAGGTCAACATTGGAAACACGTGACTTCAAATGTCTACTTATTTTTTCCTTTTCTTTTTTTCCAAAGAAGGGGCTCACATTCTAGGATCTAGAAGGAGCCACTAACAACTTCTCAGACAGTCTATTCTAGTTATTGACAGTCTTTTCTTTTTTTTTTTGGTTTGGTTGGTTCCTTTCATGACTTTATTGGTTAGTTAAATCCCAACAATGTGAGAATATTTTGGGGCTTTGGCTTGGTAGTCCCACCTTGGTCGTTGGTTATTGGGATTGGTTTAGTTGGCTCATCTTTAGACTCAACATTGCCTATGTTGGGTGGTCTAGTGTATGCAATGAGGAGCATTGGATTAACATTAATGTGGACTATACTGGGTGCCATGGGAAATGTCAAAGGAACATTTGGAGAATTTAAGAGATCATGTATCATCATGAGGACTACATATTTGACAATGAGGATTCATTTTTCTTAGTGAAAAATATAGTTCACAAAAATGCACACCAATGCATCTCTCACAACACAATGATATTGGATACACTCATGCAACAAAAAAGACAAATTCAAGTGTTGGAAGCATAGTGTTCTATGTGTCATAATATGGTATGCAATCACAACAAGTGTTCTCAATCAATTGCCTCTAATCTCATAATTTATTTGGGATCTACACTTTGTAAGTTATAAGAGGAAAGTTGAAAAATATACATAAACAGTTTGAATCCATGGACCTGAAACATCAAGGAATTTAGCATGTGAATTCCAGGTTGGAAGATTCATAGAACACGCACTCTTTTCATTAAAATCTAGTATTATATTTTGCAAGATTGTTCTTATTTTAGATGTTTTCTTTCGATTGTATACTTATAGCGATCCTATGATATCCTCTAAAAATGATATCTATCTCTTTTTGCACTCTTTTTGCCTGAAAAAAATTCTAATTTTTAAGCTTAGATATAATAATCATTTAATATTACATCGCTGACTAGTCTGGCTGCAATTCTTTATGATATGGAAATATACACATTCTTGTTATAAATAAAAATGACACATATTGCATTCACCCATGGACTTTGACATGGGAAGTGTCTCCATTTCCCAATCCATGGGAGTCATGATAATACTTTCCAAGCCATTCTATACTAACGGTGAAGTTAGACTTGAACAAGGTTGGTGAATGCTTGTAATAGTTATGATTGTTCATGATTTTGTTGTTGCAATTTGATATTTTCAGTAGATTAGAAAAGATTGCACATAATGCAACAAAATGGGTGCAATGAACATTTTGTTCTTGGACAACATTCATATATTTTTATTGTCATGTATCCTTCTTCTTTGCAGGCACTCACACCTTCTCAAATCAAGTTTGTTCCATTGAAACATGTTCAATTCTCTCTTTCTCCTTTCATTGATATGATAACTTTGTTAGCATGATCTAACCGTTCAAAAGAGAACAAAATTTTTATAGGGAAAATACCAGATAAAAGAAGACAATTTTCCCAATTAATTTCTGGCGTGGTTGAATTTCTCAGTTTTTTCTATGTCCTTCTGCATGTTGTGTTAATTTTTTTTTTTCCGTTTCCTAAGGTAAATTTGGAGTAAAATTTGTACGGATCTTAGAATTTTGCACTCAAGTAGGTATTTTCAGTTGATTTCCTGTACACATTATTATATTCATGTTTCTACCACTGTTCTGTAGGTGAAGGAGTACAAAGTTGACGAGCTTATGGAATACTACAAGGTACATATGGTTATTACTAGTTTAATACAAGTGATAGATTGGTTTTATTTATTATATGTAACCTTCTTTCTAATTTATATTTTTATGCTTGGGTGAGATTAGCATATGAAAATAGTAATATTAGATGGCCAAAACTGTTTTGCACAGCACATATGATAATAGGGTACAGATGGTAACAGGGCATAGTGATACTCAAACATAAGTTTACTAGTATACATTACTAAATAAAGGGAATATTTCAGTTAATATTGGCGATTGTATAGTTTTTTGCTTTCTACTTTAGTGATAACTTATAATTATGTCTTTCTTTTGGTAGTCAGATATGAAATTAAAGAAGATCCTGCACATTCATCAGTATTTCCAATGATTTATGATAGCAAGAGGCACATTTTAGGTTAATGATAGAAGTGTGTTTAAGTAGTGTAATGGATTGGATTGTAAGAAACTATTTGGTTGTTGAAGAATAACTATGTGTGGTTCTAAGACTAATGCAGCTAAAGTGGATGAATAAATGCGAGCCTTGGTGTTAAGCTTATTAAATATGTGCTTGATGACAATAGCTTCTACCACTACATAATTTTCTAGATCAATTTCACTTTTTACTTTACTGTGCTGACATTTCCCTTTGTAAATGTGGTTACATGGTGCATAACAGTAGTATATTTGCCTCCAATCATCAATGGTGCACATTCTTCAATCACTTTGGAAACAAAGAATGTCTTCGTTGAATGCACAGGAACTGACCCGACTAAAGCAAAAAAATTTCTAAACACAATAGTGATAATTTGTTGTGTTATTATTCAATATTTTCCATAGAAAAGGTCAACGATTTGAGGTCTTTCTAGTTGATTGTTCAAGAGGTTTTTCTCCACTGCTGTATACAATATACATTCATCTGAATCTGATTATTCTTAATACAATATAATTATTGGTGTGTTACAAATGGCAATATGTCAGTAGTTTATTGAAAGTATGTCATAAAGTCGAACATGTGTGTAGTGGTTAGAAAGTAGATTATATGGTTATAAAGTAGATTATGTTCTTTGAAAAAAGAAACACCTCGAGGATAAATTAAGTAATAGCCTTACTTAAAATATCACATGAGTATGTGTGTGCAGTTTGGACTCATAAAAAAAATTCATTATTTTTCACATTTGTGTAGGTGACAATGTTTTCTATGTACTGCGAAAGGAAGTTTGAGGACGAGCTAGTTGAAGTCATAAACCTAGATGAAAAATCTGTCACATATCCAGATCTGCCGATTTGGAATTTGGAGATTGATTTACCTTACATCAATAGAGCGATTGGTGTTCTTTTCAAAGAAGATGAGGTGAGACTGTGAGAGTGATTTTAATTATGATTTCTGATATTTTCTTTTCATTCAACACTTCTTTAGTTAAATATTCTTGAGTATTATAGATTATTCAAATAATTTTTAAGAAAAAATTCTGATTTGGAGGAATTCAATTGCAATGCTTCCATAAATCTGTCTTGGTTCTTATTACATTACATGACTTCAAGGGTACTAGCTCAATGGAAGAGAACCTTCCTTATAGGCAGGATATTGGTGGTTCGATTCCTCCATACCCTATCTACAAAAATAAATGAATATATGCATATAAATTGGATAAAAAAGAATAAATTAGTGACCAAAAACTGAGAGATAAACGACCAAAATTCACATATAAACGACCAAATGACAATTTTGGTTGCTAATTTCCGATCTCCTATCACACAACGAAAAATGTGGTCGTTTTTAATTTGGTTAGTTATAGCCTATCTGTGGTCATTAATTTGGTCATATTTTTTGTCACTAATTTGATCGTATATTTGGTCATTAATTGTGACAATTAATGACCAAAACTATGGCCAAATTAATGTCCAAATATATGACCAGATTAATGACCAAATTAATGACCACAAGAGAACATATAAATGACGAAACTAAATATGACCACATTTTTTGTCGCGTGATAAGAGACCGGAAATTAGCCACCAGTGATCGCTAAATCAAAAGTGGTCATTTATATGCGGATTTTGGTCATTTTTTTTTCACTTATCTCTCATTTTGTATTAGTGAATATTGTAAATTAAATATAAAATTTAATTTTTGGAAAATAATAATTAGTTTTATTATAATTTAAAATATGTATATAGTTAAAATAATATTTTTAAAGTTTGATTAAAACTCTAAATCCATTAAAGCATTTTTTAAAAATATTTTTTACATTGAATATATAATAAAATTGAAGCATTCCTTATTAATGGATTTGATTTTAATATGTTTACTTAAATATTTATTTCTCATATACAACCAAATTGTCATTTGTAATGTATCTGAATCATAGGTATTGTTTATACACGATATTATCTACAATTCCTAAGCATTGTGATGGAATGTGAATGTCCATTGGCGCATGTTAAAGATGGTGCGTGTGGATTAAAAATGTTTATGACATAGTTGAACATGTAGAAGTATGAGTTAGCCCCAAGCCAATTTGTAGGAATTAAAAGTTGGCCTACATTATGAACCAAGCTTCTTAAATCTAGTATACTCATAAAAAAAAATGTAAATTATAGTTACTAATGAAAAAATGGTGGTGTGCAGCTTAAAAACCAATCCTTAAGTGCATCTTCCTCTTTTCCAACTACTGATTATTGTGTGTGTTGTTGTGCCCTTCTGATTGTGCGCATTAGTACTTATTTGTTTTCTCTCAATCATTGGATTGTGTGCATTCATGAGTGGAACCATTGTAATCCTTTATAACAACCTTTGGTCAAGCGTAATGAATAAGCCAATTTTCCTTGAGATAAATTTCATAATTTTATCGTTGTCTCTTTGTTTCCAGGTTCTCTTTTTAGCTCTTATTTGTTCCCCTTTGTTTCAAGTTAAATATCTAAGTCGTTGATTATATTGGTTTCTGATGTGAGGCCCTTGCTTCTGGGTGACATTGAATAATTAATTCATCATTTGATTGAGCTTGTCCTCTTGAAATTCATCCTTCTAAATGGCCTTCTCTACAAATTACATGAGTTGTACTATGTGCTTTCCATGAGATGGAGAATGGTCTACTTTGTGAATAAGCTTTTGTTATATGAGTAAGAATGTTGGCGTGTTCTATTAGATGAGGGCACTTCCGAATTACTTTAAACTTTTGAATGTTGTGGGCTTAGAAAGCCTAGATTTATTTATGAATTGTATCTAGGGTTTGTTGTTTAAGACGAAATTTTGTAAATATTCCATGAATTCTTAAATGCTCAGTAAAATGGAATGGATTTTCTATCCAATGCCAAGTCTATTGATCTGTTGTTTATTTCACATTACTTTTTAAAATTGTATAAGGACAAAGTATTTGTTTTTTTCCATAATGTGATTTCATTTTTGAAGGAGGAACAATATATTCTCGTTCACATTGTTTTGGCATTTCATCAGAGAATAAGGATTTTGTTGTTTGCTTTATATTGTCTTTTCGATTTGTACAAGAATCAGATAATTGTTGTTACTTTCAAAATGGTAAACTAATGGGTAATGGATTATAATAACCAATAGTATTTTAAAGATGCTATGGTTTGGGATGTTTTTTCATATTTTTATGATAATTGTTTCTCTAAATATGGTTAAAATTGAGAAGAATGGTTGGGATGGTGCAAGGTAATGATACCTACTTATGACGCGTTAGTTGCAATGGAATTCTTAGAAAATAGAAATCCGACCATTAAAATGAAGTTTTAGAGGTACCTACACAACCTTTTAGAACATGGTAGAAAAGTATGAAACATAGAGAATCAGATCACCTTCCAGAATATATAACTTTTATTTATGGAAAATAGGTATAACTCCCAAAAAATGCTTTCTTCTAGGGTTGGTATGTTATTTTTTTTCAAAATCATAATGCATATGTTTGCGATAGGCCCCAGGTTTGGTATGTAAATTGTCTAAATTTGAAAAAACAATTATGTACGGTTGTAGATAACAAGCGGATCTAGTTCAAAGCTATTTTTCCTAAATTTTCCAAGATATTTTTTTAATTAAGGAAGTTGAGAAAGCCCTAAAAATACAAGGTCGAGCGTTAGGCCCCGTTATCATGGTGTGAACAAAGTCAATATTCTTTTTTAGTGCGTAGGTCTTTCTGTATACTTTGCGGGTTCTTTTGCATTTTCAAAATATGTGTGTCAATCAAAAGTTATAGCTGAAATACATGGCTTATGTTTTATGTAAATATGACATGGCTGCAAACAAAAATGAATAAAAAATAGAAAATATGAACAAATTTATTCAAAAAATAGATATTTGGAATTTGCACAAATATTTCTATAAGCCTTTGCAGTTTCATTGGCAGTGGATAAGTGGAGCATATATAGATTCAAGGTTGAAAAACATGAAGTTATAGAACATGACGTGTTTTTTCATAATGCAATCCAAGGCACAAGGTTCGGAAATACGAACCTAGAACCACACCTTCCAAGTCATTACACATGGTATGGAAAAAAGGAAAGTGCACCCAAAAAAATTGAATTTTAGCGCGCGTGGATTAGTAATGTGCACGCACAAATTGCGTGCATGCACCAAAGTTGCGCCGGCACCAAAGTTGCGCCGGCACCAAAGGTGCGCATGCACCAAAAGCGTGCATGCACTATTATTGTGCATGCGCTAATGTTACATATTTGTTTCATTCTCCTTCTAGATATATCTCCCTTTCTCCTTATATAATCCCACGCCCCCTCCCTCTTTATAACCCCACCGCCCTCTCTCTAAACCACCCATATATCCCCTTACCATAAAGCATAATCCCCTGATTAAAAACATGTACCATACTCCCAATCCCCCCATCTCTCTATTACTCTAAGACCTAACCCCCTCCTTTCTCAATTTATCTAACCCCCTACCAATAACATTGATCCCTCTCACTTAGTCCTACCACTAACCATCACCCCCCATCTCTCTCTCTCTATTACTCTCTCTAAACCCCTAACTACTAATCTCTCTATCTCTATCTCCTTCCCCAAAGAACCACTCTTCAGCCTCATACCCCCACCCCCCTCTCTCTTTCTCTCTCTCTCTCACCTAGCACTAACCATCTCTCCATCCCTCTCACTCTATCTATATCCCTCCTCACCTACTCCCCCACTACCCATTAACCACCCACTCTCTCTCTTCATTTTTGTCTCTCACCTACTCCTACCACTAACCACCTCCTCTCTCTCTCTCTCTCTCTCTAAAATCCTGACCCCCAATCTCTATCTAAACCCATAACACCTAATTTATCTCTTTAAACCACTAGCCACCTCCCCATCTCTCTCTCTCTCTCTCTCTCTCTCAACTCTTAACCCTCTATTTTTCTCAATATTTCTCTCCCTCTCTCTAGATCTCTCTAAATCCACAACCTCTCTCTCTCTCAATCTGAATCCACAATCTCTCTCTCTCTCTCTCTCTCTCTCTAAACCCCTAACCCCCAATATCTCTATCTCTCTCCAAAACCAGAAGCACCAATATCTCTCTATCTCTAAATCCCTAAGCCATAACCATTCTCTTTCTTTCTCTCTCTAAACCCCTAACCTCGAATTCATAAGACCCTTTCACATTTGATACTCTCTCTCTCTCTCTCTCTCTTCAGGGCATCCAAAACTTAATAGTAGATATTGGTCAGCTTCTACATCTTTTCCTTCAAGGATTCACACTCTTTCGCATCTGATAGTCTCCCTCTCTCTCACTCTAAACCTATAAACCTCAATATCGCTCTCCCTCAAACCCTAACATGCATCCAAAACTTCGTAGTACATACTGGACATCTTCTGCATCTTTCCCTTCAAGACTTCACTCTCTTTCACATCCAATGTACTCTCTCTATATCCCTCAACCCCTAAACCCCAATCTGTGTGTGTGTGTAAACCCCTAAGCCCTAATCTCCATTTCTCTCTCCCTAAAACCTTAAACCCCAATCTCACTCTTTCTCTATTTGGAAACCCCTAATCTCTCTCTCTCTCTCTCTCTCTCTCTGTATATATATATATATATATATATATATATATATCCCTTACCTTCATCATTTAAGAATCTAAAGAAACTATTAATCTTCTGAATTGGAGAAAATAAGATATCTTGTTGGATATCCCCGGAAATAGGTGAGTTTAAGGGTTTGCAAAGCTTGGGTTAGTTGAGAACAATTTTGAAGGTGAACTCCCAAATAAATTTGGAATGCTTCAGATATTGGAAAATTTTATATTGTGTGCCAAACGCTTTTCTAGTATAATCCCCAAGGAGCTTGGGAATTGCAGTAGCTTAGAGACAATTTCTTTGTACAACAATCATTTGGTTGGAGAGATTCCATCTAAAATTGGTAATCCGCAGTGTCTAAATCATTTGTTTCTCTACAAGAATAATTTGAATGGATCTATTCCAAGGGATATTGGTAGCTGCACACTTGCGTTTGAAATGGATATGTGTGAAAATGAATTGGAAAGAAATATTCCACAAGAGATTAGCAAACTATGAAATCTTCAACTTCTTCATCCATTTAACAACAAAATTACCGGGATTATTTCCCAAGAATTGAGTCAGTTAAGTATATTAACAGAAATAGATATCTCCATAAACCAACTTACAGACACCATCCCAATAGATTTAAAATTTTAACCTATATGAAAGTACTATATTTCTTTAATAGTGCATTAGAGGGTAGGGTTGCTCCGAGGATTGGAAGTTATAGTAGACTAAAGATCCTTGATTTGTCTCAAAATAATCTTATTGGTAGCATACCCACTCAAGTTTTCAAGTTTGGGGAGTTGGCCTTGCTAGTTCTATGGTACAATAGATTGAGAGGAGAAATTTCTTATGGTGTGAAGAACTGCAAATATCTAGTGCAGCTGCACTTGGGAGATAACATGCCGACTGGAACTATACGACATGAGATTGGAAACTTTAAAATCATGAAGGCACTTCTCTTGGAAAATAATTACTTTGTGCATGAAATCCCCTATGAGATTGAAAAAATTTCACAGTTATTCATCTTTAATATCTCGTCCAACAAGCTTTATGGAAGTGTGCCTCTTCATATTTCTAACTACATAAGCCTTCAGTGGCTTGATCTCTCATCTTAGTAGAAAACTTTTAACTAGGAATATACCACAAGAGTTCGGAAATCTTGTACAGCTGGAATTGCTTATGCTTAATGATAACAACCTGATATGAAGGATACCTAGTATGCTATGAAACCTTTATCGATTAACAAAGCTACAAATGGGTGGTAACAAATTTTTTAGATCCAAACCCTAGAGATTGGTAAACCATCAATATTGCATATTGTTCTCAATCTAAGCCAGAATATGATCTCAGAGGAAATTTCGTTTGAACCTGGTAGCTTGAATTTGTTGCAATATCTTTTTTTGCAGTAATCAACTTGATGGGAAAGTGCCTCCATTTGCAAAAATGTCTAGTTTGTTAGTGTGAAATATTTCTTATAGTAACCCCATGGGGCCTTTGCATGACTCAACAAGTATCAGGACAATGTCTCGCTACAATTTCATCGAAAACTAGGGACTCTGTGGAGGACTTGTGTCAGATACATGCCAATTGTCAAATTCACAGCCATCTATCTCACCCTTCGAAAGTCGGGAAAGGAAAACAAAAACTAAAAAATATCATGGTTATCATAGTGGAACTGACAGGGAACACCTCAATGGTCATTATGGTATTGGTTTGTTTGTTTTCCAAGAATCCTGCATTTATGCTTCCTCCAGGTCAACATTGGAAACACATGACTTCAAATGTCTACTTATTTTTTCCTTTTCTTTTTTTCCAAAGAAGGGGCTCACATTCCAGGATCTAGAAGAAGCCACTAACAACTTCTCAGACAGTCTATTCTAGTTACTGGCAGTCTTTTCTTTGTTTTTTTGGTTTGGTTGGTTCCTTTCATGACTTTATTGGTTAGTTAAATCCCAACAATGTGAGAATATTTTGGGGCTTTGGCTTGGTAGTCCCACCTTGGTCGTTGGTTATTGGGATTGGTTTAGTTGGCTCATCTTTAGACTCAACATTGCCTATGTTGGGTGGTCTAGTGTATGCAATGAGGAGCATTGGATTAACATTAATGTGGACTATACTGGGTGCCATGGGAAATGTCAAAGGAACATTTGGAGCATTTAAGAGATCATGTATCATCACGAGGATTACATATTTGACAATGAGGCTTCATTTTTCTTAGTGAAAAATATAGTTCACAAAAATGCACACCAATGCATCTCTCACAACACAATGATATTGGATACACTCATGCAACAAAAAAGACAAATTCAAGTGTTGGAAGCATAGTGTTCTATGTGTCATAATATGGTATGCAATCACAACAAGTGTTCTCAATCAATTGCCTCTAATCTCATAATTTATTTGGGATCTACACTTTGTAAGTTATAAGAGGAAAGTTGAAAAATATACATAAACAGTTTGAAGCCATGGACCTGAAACATCAAGGAATTTAGCATTTGAATTCCAGGTTGGAAGATTCATAGAACATGCACTCTTTTCATTAAACTCTAGTATTATATTTTTCAATATTGTTCTTATTTTAGATGTTTTCTTTCGATTGTATACTTATAGCGATCCTATGATATCCTCTACAAATGATATCTATCTCTTTTTGCACTCTTTTTGCCTAAAAAAAATTCTAATTTTTAAGCTTAGATATAATAATCATTTAATATTACATCGCTGACTAGTCTGGCTACAATTCTTTATGATATGGAAATATACACATTCTTGTTATAAATAAAAATGACACATATTGAATTCACCCATGGACTTTGACATGGGAAGTGTCTCCATTTCCCAAACCATGGGAGTCATGATAATACTTTCCATGCCATTATATACTAACGGTGAAGTTAGACTTGAACAAGGTTGGTGAATGCTTGGAATAGTTATGATTGTTCATGATTTTGTTGTTGCAATTTGATATTTTCAGTAGATTAGAAAAGATTGCACATAATGCAACAAAATGGGTGCAATGAACATTTTGTTCTTGGACAACATTCATATATTTTTATTGTCATGTATCCTTCTTCTTTGCAGGCACTCGCACCTTCTCAAATCAAGTTTGTTCCATTGAAATAGGTTCAATTCTCTCTTTCTCCTTTCATTGATCTGATAACTTTGTTAGCATGATCTAACCGTTCAAAAGAGAACAAAATTTTTAAAGGGAAAATACCAAATAAAAGAAGACAATTTTCCCAATTAAATTCTGGCATGGTTGAATTTCTCAGTTTTTTCTATGTCCTTCAGCATGTTGTGTTAATTTTTTTTCCATTTCCTAAGGTAAATTTGGAGTAAAATTTGTATGCATCTTAGAATTTTGCACTCAAGTAGGTATTTTCTGTTGATTTCCTGTACACATTATTATATTCATGTTTCTACCACTGTTCTGTAGGTGAAGGAGTACAAAGCTGACGAGCTTATGGAATACTACAAGGTACATATGGTTATTACTAGTTTAATACAAGTGATAGATTAGTTTTATTTATTATATGTAACCTTCTTTCTAATTTATATTTTTCTTCTTGGGTGAGATTAGCATATGAAAATAGTAATATTAGATGGCCAAAACTGTTTTGCACAGCACATATGATAACAGGGTACAGATGGTAACAGGGCATAGTGATACTCAAACATAAGTTTACTAGTATACATTAGTAAATAGAGGGAATATTTCAGTTAATATTGGCTATTGTATAGTTTTTTGCTTTCTACTTTAGTGATAACTTATAATTATGTCTTTTTTTTGGCAGTCAGATATGAAATTAAAGAAGATCCTGCACATTCATCAGTAGTTCCAATGATTTATGATAGCAAGAGGCACATTTTAGGTTAATGATAGAAGTGTGTTTAAGTAGTGTAATGGATTGAATTGTAAGAAACTATTTGGTTGTTGAAGAATAACTATGTGTGGTTCTAAGACTAATGCAGCTAAAGTGGATGAATAAATGTGAGCCTTGGTGTTAAGCTTATTAAATATGTGCTTGATGACAACAGCTTCTACCACTACATAATTTTCTAGATCAATTTCACTTTTTACTTTACTGTGCTGACATTTCCCTTTGTAAATGTGGTTACATGGTGCATAACAGTAGTATATTTGCCTCCAATCATCAATGGTGCACATTCTTCAATCACTTTGGAAACAAAGAATGTCTTCATTGAATGCACAGGAACTGACCCGACTAAAGCAAAAATTGTTCTAAACACAATGCTGATAATTGGTTGTGTTATTATTCAATATTTTCCATGGAAAAGGTCAACAATTTGAGTTCTTTCTAGTTGATTGTTCAACAGGTTTTTCTCCACTGCTGTATACAATATACATTCATCTGAATCTGATTATTCTTAATACAATATAATTATTGGTGTGTTACAGATGGCAATATGTCAGTAGTTTATTGAAAGTATGTCATAAAGTCCAACATGTGTGTAGTGGTTAGAAAGTAGATTATGTGGTTATAAAGTAGATTATGTTCTTTGAAAAAAGAAACACCTTGAGGATAAATTAAGTAATAGCCTTACTTGAAATATCACATGAGTATGTGTCTGCAGTTTGGATTCATAAAAAAATTCATTATTTTTCACATTTGTGTAGGTGACAATGTTTTCTATGTACTGTGAAAGGAAGTTTGAGGACGAGCTAGTTGAAGTCATAAACCTAGATGAAAAATCTGTCACATATCCAGATCTGTCGATTTGGAATTTGGAGATTGATTTACCTTACATCAATAGAGCGATTGGTGTTCCTTTCAAAGAAGATGAGGTGAGACTATGAGAGTGATTTTAATTATGATTTCTGATATTTTCTTTTCATTCAACACTTCTTCAGTTAAATATACTTGAGTATTATAGACTATTCAAATAACATTTAAGAAAAAATTCTTATTTGGAGGAAAGATTCAATTGCAACGCTTCCATAAATCTATCATGGCTCTTATTACATTACATGACTTCAAGGGTACTAGCTCAATGGAATAGAACCTTCCTTAAAGGCAGGATATTGGTGGTTCAATTCCTCCATACCCTATCTACAAAAATCAATGAATATTTGCATATAAATTGGATAAAAAAGAATAAATTAGTGACCAAAAACTGAGAGATAAACGACCAAAATTCGCATATAAACGACCAAATGACAATTTTGGTTGCTAATTTCCGGTCTCTTATCACATAACAAAAAATGTGGTCGTTTCTAGTTTGGTTAGTTATAGCCTATCTGTGGTCATTAATTTGGTCATATTTTTTGTCACTAATTTGATCGTATATTTGGTCATTAATTGTGACAATTAATGACCAAAACTATGGCCAAATTAATGTCCAAATATATGACCAGATTAATGACCAAATATACGACCAAATTAATGACCACAAGAGAACATATAAATGACAAAACTAAATATGACCACATTTTTTGTCACGTGATAAGAGACCGGAAATTAGCTACCAATGATCGCTAAATCAAAAGTGGTCATTTATATGCGGATTTTGGTCATTTTTTTTTCACTTATCTCTCATTTTGTACTAGGGAATATTGTAAATTAAATATAAAATTTAATTTTTGGAAAATAATAATTAGTTTTATTATAATTTAAAATATGTATATAGTTAAAATACTATTTTTAAAGTTTGATTAAAACTCTAAATCCATTAAAGCATTTTTTAAAAATATTTTTTACATTGAATATATAATAAAATTTAAGCATTCCATATTAATGGATTTGATTTTAATATGTTTACTTAAATATTTATTTCTCATATACAACCAAATTGTCATTTGTAATGTATTTGAATCATAGGTATTGTTTATACACGATATTATCTACAATTCCTAAGCATTGTGATGGAATGTGAATGTCCATTGGCACATGTTAAAGATGGTTCATGTGGATTAAAAATGTTTATGACACAGTTGAACATGTAGAAGTGTGAGTTAGCCCCAAGCCAATTTGTAGGAATTAAATGTTGGCCTACTTTATGAACCAAGCTTCTTAAATCTAGTATACTCATAAAAAAAAATGTAAATTATAGTTATTAATGAAAAAATGGTGGTGTGCAGCTTAATAACCAATCCTTAAGTGCATCTTCCTCTTTTCCAACTACTGATTATTGTGTGTGTTGTTGTGCCCTTCTGATTGTGCGCATTAGTACTTATTTGTTTTCTCTCAATCATTGGATTGTGTGCATTCATGAGTGGAACCATTGTAATCCTTTATAACAACCTTTGGTCAAGCGTAATGAATAAGCCAATTTTCCTTGAGATAAATTTCATAATTTTATCATTGTCTCTTTGTTTCCAGGTTCTCTTTTTAGCTCTTATTTGTTCCCCTTTGTTTCAAGTTAAATATCTAAGTTGTTGATTATATTGGTTTCTGATGTGAGGCCCTTGCTTCTGGGTGACATTGAATAATTAATTCATCATTTGATTGAGCTTGTCCTCTTGAAATTCATCCTTCTAAATGGCCTTCTCTGCAAATTGCATGAGTTGTACTATGTGCTTTCCATGAGATGGAGAATGGTCTACTTTGTGAATAAGCTTTTGTTATATGAGTAAGAATGTTGGCGTGTTCTATTAGATGAGGGCACTTACGAATTACTTTAAACTTTTGAATGTTGTGGGCTTAGAAATCCTAGATTTATTTATGAATTGTATCTAGGGTTTGTTGTTTAAGATAAAATTTTGTAAATATTCCATGAATTCTTAAATGCTCAGTAAAATGGAATGGATTTGCTATCCAATGCCAAGTCTATTGATCTGTTGTTTGTTTCACATTACTTTTTAAAATTGTATAAGGACAAAGTATTTGTTTTTTTTTCATAATGCGATTTCATTTTTGAAGGAGGAACAATATATTCTCGTTCACATTGTTTTGGCATTTCATCAGAGAATAAGGATTTTGTTGTTTGATTTATATTGTCTTTTCGATTGGTAAAAGATTCAGATAATTGTTGTTACTTTCAAAATGGTAAACTAATGGGTAATGGATTATAATAACCAATAGTATTTTAAAGATGCTATGGTTTGGGATGTTTTTTCATATTTTTATGATAATTGTTTCTCTAAATATGGTTAAAATTGAGAAGAATGGTTGGGATGGTGCAAGGTAATGATACCCACTTATGACGCGTTAGTTGCAATGGACTTCCTAGAAAATAGAAATCTGACCATTAAAATGAAGTTTTAGAGGTACCTACAAAACCTTTTAGAACATGGTAGAAAAGTATGAAACATAGAGAATCAGATCACCTTCCGGAATATATAACTTTTATTTATGGAAAATAGGTATAACTCCCAAAAAATGATTTCTTCTAGGGTTGGTATGTTATTTTGTTTCAAGAACATAATGCATATGTTTGCGATAGGCCCCAAGTTTGGTATGTAAACTGTCTAAATTTGCAAAACAATTATGTAGGGTTGTAGATAACAAGCGGATCTAGTTCAAAGCTATTTGTCCTAAATTTTCCAAGCTATTTTTTTTTAATTAAGGAAGTTGAGAAAGCCCTAAAAATACAAGGGCGAGCGTTAGGCCTCGTTATCATGGTCTGAACAAAGTCAATATTCATTTTTAGTGCGTAGGTCTTTCTGTATACTTTGCGGGTTCTTTTCCGTTTTCAAAATATGTGTGTCAGTCAAAAGTTATAGCTGAAATACATGACTTATGTTTTATGTAAATATGACATGGCTGCAAACAAAAATGAATAAAAAATAGAAAATACGAACAAATTTATTCAAAAAATAGATATTTGGAATTTGCACAAATATTTCTATAAGCCTGTGCAGTTTCATTGGCAGTGGATAAGTGGAGCATATATAGATTCAAGGTTGAAAAACATGAAGTTATAGAATATGATGTGTTTTGCTATAATGCAATCCAAGGCACAAGGTTTGGAAATACGAACCTAGAACCACACCTTCCAATTCATTACACATGGTATGGAAAAAAGGAAAGCGCACCCAAAAAAATTGAATTTTAGCGTGCGTGGATTAGTAATGTGCACGCACAAATTGCGTGCACGCACAAAAGGTGCGCATGCACCAAAAGCGTGCACACACTATTAGCGTGCATGCGCTAATGTTACATATTTATTTCATTCTCCTTCTAGATATATCTCCCTTTCTCCTTATATAATCCCACACCCCCTCCCTCTTTATAACCCCACCGCCCTCTCTCTAAACCACCCATATATCCCCTTACCATAAAGCATAATCCCCTAATTAAAAACATGTACCATACTCCCAATCCCCCCATCTCTCTATTACTCTAAGACCTAACCCCCTCCTTTCTCAATTTCTCTAACCCCCTACCAATAACATTGACCCCTCTCACTTAGTCCTACCACTAACCATCACCCCCCATCTCTCTCTCTCTATTACTCTCTCTAAACCCCCAACTACTAATCTCTCTATCTCTATCTCCTTCCCCAAAGAACCACTCTTCAGCCTCATATCCCACCCCCCTCTCTCTTTCTCTCTCTCTCTCTCACCTAGCACTAACCATCTCTCCATCCCTCTCACTCTATCTATATCCCTCCTCACCTACTCCCCCACTACCCATTAACCACCCACTCTCTCTCTTCATTTTTGTCTCTCACCTACTCCTACCACTAACTACCTCCTCTCTCTCTCTCTCTCTAAACTCCTGACCCCAATCTCTATCTAAACCCATAACACCTAATTTCTCTCTTTAAACCACTAGCCACCTCCCCATCTCTCTCTCTCTCTCTCTCTCAACTCTTCACCCTCTATTTTTCTCAATATTTCTCTCCCTCTCTCTAGATCTCTCTAAATCCCCAACCTCTCTCTCTCTCAAACCGAATCCACAATCTCTCTCTCTCTCTCTCTCTCTAAACGCCTAACCCCCAATATCTCTATCTCTCTCCAAAACTAGAAGCACCAATATCTCTCTATCTCTAAATCCCTAATCCCTAACCGTTCTCTTTCTTTCTCTCTCTAAACCCCTAACCTCGAATTCATAAGACCCTTTCACATTTGATACTCTCTCTCTCTCTCTCTCTTCGGGGCATCCAAAACTTAATAGTAGATATTGGTCAGCTTCTACATCTTTTCCTTCAAGGATTCACACTCTTTCACATCTGATAGTCTCCCTCTCTCTCACTCTAAACCTATAAACCTCAATATCGCTCTCCCTCAAACCCTAACATGCATCCAAAACTTCATAGTACATACTGGACATCTTCTGCATCTTTCCCTTCAATACTTCACACTCTTTCACATCCAATGTACTCTCTCTATATCCCTCAACCCCTAAACCCCAATCAGTGTGTGTGTGTGTGTAAACCCCTAAGCCCTAATCTCCATTTTTCTCTCCCTAAAGCCTTAAACCTCAATCTCACTCTTTCTCTATTTGGAAACCCCTAATCTCTCTCTCTCTCTCTCTCTCTCTCTCTCTCTCTATATATATATATATATATATATATATATATATCCCTGGCCCACAATCTCTCTCTCTAAAACCCTAACCACCAATCTCACTCACTCTCTCTCTCTAAACCCCTAACCCCCAATATCCCTCTCTCTCTTTAAATCCCTAACCTCCAATCTCTCTCTCTCTCTCTCAACCGATAAACCCCAATATCTCTCTCTATGAATCCATAACCTCCAATCTCTCTCTCTCTCTCAACCCCTAACCCCCAATATCTTTTTCTATAGATCCCTTACCTCCAATCTCTCTCTCTCTCTCTCTCTCTCTCTCTCTCTAAACCCCTAACCCCCAATATATTTTTCTATAAATCCCTCACCTCCAATCTCTCTCTCTCTCTCTATAAACCCCTAACCCTCTCTCTCTTTCTCAATTTTTTTCTCTCTCTCTCTATCTCCGTAACCCAAAATCTCCCTCTCTCTGTCTCTCTCTAAACCCATAACCCCCAACCTCTCTCTTTCTCTCAACCCCTAAGCCATAATCTCTCTCTCTCTCTAAACCCCTAACCCTCTCTCTCTTTCTATCTCCCTAACCCACATCGTCCCTCTCTCTAGATCTCTCTAAACCCCTAACCCCAACCTCTATCTCTCTCTCAACCCCTAAGAATATCTCTCCCTCTCTCTCTAAACTCCTAACCCTCTCTCTCTTTCTCAATATTTCTCTCTTTCTATCTCCCTAACTCACAATATCCCACTCTCTAGATCTCTCTAAACCCCTAACCTCTCTCTCTCTCACAATCACTAAGCCACAATCTCTTTCTCTCACTCTCTCTCTCTCTCTAAACCCCTAACCCCCAATATCTCTCTCTCTATAAATCCCTAACCTCCAATCTCTCTTTCTCTCTCTCTCTCTCTAAACCCCTAACCCTATTTCTCTCTCTATCTCCCTAACCCACATTCTCCCTCTCTCTAGATCTCTCTAAGCCCCCAACCCCTCTCTCTCTCAACCCCTACGCCACATTCTCTCTCTCTCTCTCTCTCTAAACCCCTAACCCTCTCTATCTTTCTCAATCTTTCTTTGTGTCTATCTCCCTAACCCACAATCTCTCACTCTCTATATATTGGTTAGCTGTTGATCAAACATCTAGATATTGGTTAGCTTCTGCATCTTTTCCTCCAAGACTTCACACTCTTTCACATATGATGTAATATCTCTATCTCCCTCAATGCCTAACCCCAAGTCTATCTTGCTCTCTAGATCCCTAAGCCACAGTCTCTCTCTCTCTCTCTCTCTCTCTCTCTCTCCAAACCCCTAACCCCCAATATCTCTCTCTCTATAAATCCCTAATCTCCAATCTCTCTTTCTCTCTCTCTCTCCAAACCCCTAACCCCCAATATCTCTATCTCTCTCTCTCTCTCTCTCTCTCTCTCTATATATATATATATATATATATAAACACCTAACTCTCTCTCTCTCTCTCTCCCTAACCCACAATCTCCCTCTCTCTAGATCTCTCTAAACCCCCAACCTCTCTCCCTTTCTCAACCCCTAAGCCATAATCTCTCTCTCTCTCTTTCTAAACTCCTAACCCTCTCTCTCTTTCTCAATATTTATCTCTCTCTATCTACCTAACCCACAATCTCCCTCTCTTTAGATCTCTCTAACCCCCTAACCCCAACCTCTCTCTCTCTCTCAAACCCTAATCCACAATATATCTCTCTCTCTAAACTCCTAACCCTCTCTCTATTTCTAAATCTTCCTCTCTCTCTATCTCCATAATCCACAATCTCCCACTCTCTAGATCTCTTTAAACCCCTAACCCCTAACCTATCTCTCTCTCAATCGCTAAGCCACAATCTCTCTCTCTCTCTCTCTATCTCTCTCTCTCTCTAAACCCTTAACCCCCAATATCTCTCTCTATATAAATCCCTAACCTCCCTAACCCTTAACCCTCTCTTTCTATCTCCCTAACCCACAATCTCTCACTCTCTAGATATTGGTTAGCTTCTGATCAATCATATAGATATTGGTCAACTTCTGCATCTTTTCCTTCAAGACTTCACACTCTTTCACATCTGATGTAATATCTCTATCTCCCTCAACGCCTAACCCCCAGTCTCTCTCTCTCTCTCTCTCTCTCTCTCTCTCTCTCTCTCTCTCTCTATTGATCTATCTATCTCTCTCTCTCTCTCTAAATTCCTAACCCCCGATATCTCTCTCCCTCCATCTCTCTAAATCCCTAGCTCCCAATCTCTCTCTTTCTTTTTCTCTCTATAAAATGCTAACCCCCAATCCCTAAGACCCATATGGGATATGAGTGCCTATAATAGATTTTGTGTACTGGTGATGAATCTTGGGATCATTACTATGGTCGAGTGAGGAAAAAAGGCTATGTGACCTAAATTAAGCTTCTAGGGTGCATGGGACAAATGATTCCTTCAACAACAACACATGCAATGTAGAGGGGATCTTTAACCACCAATTGGGATAAGCATTCCATTAGGATATTTTATTCACCAAGGATGCATATCAAGGCCTTGACCATTGTCATATGGGAACCATTACAATGATTTCTACACTAGATGGTGTCCATATTATACTTGTGGGATAACAATTCCATTTATAGGGTTTGTGTGGTGTTTTTGGACCATATGCATGGTCCATAAACCATAAAAACATATTTTTATTCAGTGAGACATTAGTTTTTATCCTTGTACCATGGGTAGTGTATCAAGAATCGTCTACTATGGGAAACCTCCTAAAGTCTCTCATATTACCAGGAATAAGATCTCGAGACCCATCCCTGGTATGAAAAACCTCCTATAAGTTCCCACATCCCACTTCTATATCAAAGGTCCTTCATCCCATCTATTTTGTCTAAAACTTTTCAATCAGATCCCCATATCTCATGCAAAGGCCAAATTTTATGAGCCCTAGAAGAATAATCTTGATCATAATGACCTTTTTTTATTCATCAACCATGGTTAAAACCCTAGAATCCACATTAAGTATCTAAAATATTTTAAAGATACACATATCCCACCAAGAGGCCAATGATATTAGTCTGTATTATGCTTTGGGGCCTATTCTAGGGACCAAGACCCTAGAAGCTTCATTTTGGGACAAACTCCCAAAATCCATTTCTTGTGTGCAAAACCTCTTAATAGTACCCATATTTGACTCAAGTACAAAGGTACATTGTAGAGGTGTTTGGTGGTGGTTTAAGGAATATTTAATGTCCATAAGACCTCCAGGATTAATTTATGGATGAAGGACCTTATTTTTCTCCCCCCATCATGTTCAAGGCCCATAGACCCATTCCTACTACATAGGACACCCCTATACCACTTGTGTGTAAAAAAATCATTTTAGATGCCCTATGTTGTAGTTCAAGGCCTTTTAGTATAAGGATATTCATTTAGGATCTAATTCCCTAGATTTATCTCCCAACCATTTTAATTACCTCTCACTCTGTATGTTTCACAATATCTCTCTCTCTGGCACTCACCATCTCTCTGTCTCTCTCCCTAAGCCCCTACACCCTTGATCTCTCTCCCTAAACCCCTACCCCCCTTGTTCCATCTCTCTCTACCTCTAACCCCCAATTTCCATCTCTCTCAACCCATGACCCTCAATCTCCCTCTCTCTCTCAACCCCTGACCAAGTTTGACACAACCTCTCATGCCCATAATGTTAGAATTAAAGCATGGTTAATGTCGAAGCTTATCGTTTATATGGGGGTGACTTCGAGAAGAAAGGTTGTATTTGATTAAAATTTACATGGATATCAAATGCCTTCTTCGAGATCAATAATAAATTGTGAAGTTAATGTTTGTGCAACACAACTTCAAATGTACAACCATTTTAATTACCTCTCACTCTCTTTGTCTCACAATATCTCTCTCTCTGTCACTCACTATCTCGCTGTCTCTCTCCCTAGATCCATATCCCCCTTGATTTCTCTCCCTAAACCCCTACCCCCTTGTTCCATCTCTCTCCACCCCTAAACCCCAATCTATATCTCTCTCAACGCCTGAACCCCAATCTCCCTCTCTCTCTCAACCCTTAACCAGGTTCTATGCACCCTCTCATGCCCCTAATCTCATAATTAAAGCATGGTTAATGTCGAATCCCTAACCCCAATTTGTCTCTCTCCCTAAACCCTTAACCCACAATCTCCCCCCTTTCTCTGCCCCCTAAACTCATAACCCACAATGTCCCCCCTCTCTCTCCCCCTAAACCCACAATTCACCAGCCCCCTCTCCCCTCCTTCTCTCCCTAAACCTATAACACACTACCCCCATCCCCCTCTTTCTCTCCCTACACCCATAACTCACTATCCCATGTTATCGGACAATCCACCAAAGACGGATCTAAGGCATGATCTGCCTAGCTCAATGTAAGTCTAGAACAAATCAGACAGAATATAGATCTACTTTCCTAGATCAATAGAAGTGCAAACTAGTGGATAGATAGCTTACCTCAGATTTGCAGATCCCTTTGCTCTTTGTTGATCCAATGCTCCAATGTCGTTAGATCTCAAGCTGCAAGACCCTGTTGAACATATAGATACTAACAAACAGTGAAAGCATACATTTCATATGATTGATCTAAGTTAACAGTTAAGGAAGAAAACTCTAAACATCATCATCAATGAGACAACAGTTTATGGAAAGAGATTATATTAACTGTACAAAAGTGGGAATACATAGAAAGGATGAAGCTACAACCAAAGCCTCAACATCGCATCCTCCATCCAACATGTCCAAGCCAAGCCTCCAAGATGGTACAAGCTTCCCAATCACCAATATGGATTCTATCAACATAAGGATACCATAGACCTTCCTCTCTCTCATGAAGAGAGTGGGTGTTTATATAGGGCTAAAGAGATAGGGTAGGTTGAGGATTAGAAGGAGATGGTTGAGGGATCTTCCCATAAGGTTAGGAACCGAAATGCCACCTCACCTAGAGCCTAGGGATAGGCCTCCACATCACTCATCTTTGAGAATGAGCTCGAAGATACTCTTTTAACCAAATAACAGACTTCGTCGCAGGTTGCATTAGGGCAACCTGCGACGTTGCATGTTGCACAAGGGTAGACTGCGACGACCTTGAAAAGTAGGTTAGTTAAGCCCTCCAGTCATGGGAAACTTCAGGGATGTGTTTTTAGTCTAAAGTGGGTTTAGGTAAAATAGCAAAGAGTTTACACAACTGTCAAGATGACGACATTATCACAATGGTCATGATGACAACACTTGGTCATAATGACGGTACTTGCAATGGCCATGATGATGACGCTAGGTCATGACAACAACACTTGCAACATTTGTGACACTTGTGACACTTGCACAAGGGTGATGACATTTTGGTGTAACAGAATGCCCTACAAACTCCATCGCAACCTGGGTAAAACATGACTCCCTAGGGTCTTCAAGCTGAACCCTCAATGATACGAATCTATCCATGTGATTACAAATGTCTTGACGTCGAACATGGTAGAAACCACTTGATTATCGGCCATTGATGTAAACCGTTAACAAGTCTGAGGGAGGTCACCATTGATGTCAATGATTCCCAAGGTATCGCAGTACATATAATCAAGCGTGAATAAATGAGTTGAAGTCGAAAGCAAGATGAAATCTTTCAATTAAGAGTCAATGATGTAAACTCATGTTGAAAGCGAGGTAACCTGCCATTGAGGGATGCAGGGCCAATGTACTTGGTTGGTTTCTAAGTTCAAACCTCGGATGATGATTTTAAGTCAACAAGGATGAACCCATTGAAGGAGGGCCATGATGAATCCCCCATCATCGACATGAAACTTGATAAAAATGTTTGGAGTAGATTGGATGGCAGAGTAATGTGCAAGACTGACTCAAGGTAGACCGACATGATTGAAGGTGTACTGACTGCAGATAATGAGTAATGAAACATCTCTTGAACATGGGCATGGCATGACTTGGCAGTATTGACATGAAGAGAATGAAACCAACCCCTAATGCAACTGATGGTGGAAGCATTCTTTGGCTAATCCAAAGGAGCGACGCAACTCATGAAATTGATCGGACTTGGAGACAAACGGATTACCCAAGTACTGAATGCAAATGCAAACGAGTGCCATGTTCAAGAGTGACTATGTACTGGTGTAATTAAGACGTAACATAAAATCTTCCCTTTTTCCCCATCATGATTGATGAGTGCCTCATGTGTTTTTGATGAGCTTGATGAGGGTAACCAGATGCTCGGTATAGCTCATCTCATAGATGAGTCCAATCCCAAACATTTTACGAACCTAGGAAAGGAGAGGTTCGTCCCATAATGGGCCCTTCAATGTTTAAAATTTAACGTCTAAAGAAGGAAAACTCAGCGTTATTTCATGTTTAGAGAGTCTGAAAAGAACTAAAGGAGACTCCAAAAGGTCCTTTTTCGTAAAGTGAGCCTCGTTTCCTGAAAAAAGGGTAAAACAACGTGGGAGAGGACTCTTCCAGCCATGGTTGGTTGGAGTATTCCTTTTTAGTAAATAGTGCTTCCTGGTCCGAAAAAGGGGTAAACTATCACGAGAAAGATGATCATTCAAATGCTTTTACAAGCGTGAAAGCCTCAAGTTCGCTTGGAAATCTTTTCCTATTTAGGGAGTCTGAAAAGAGCTTAAAAAGGACTCCATGAACAACTTTGTCATGGTTGATAACCGAGTACGACAAAGGAAAAAGTAAACTTGGCACAGTTCCTTTTCCGTAAATAGTCTAGCAAGGCCATATAAAGTGATAAACCTATACTCGTTAGACACACCTTTTTAACTCAAATTTTTAACGAGCACGAGAATGGTATCAAAATCACTCGGAATATTTTTCATATTTGAACTAGAGCACTAAAAAGTAAAAAGTAAGCTCAAACCACTTTTCATGTTTCAACCAAAGCACGAAAAAAGTGAAAAGTAAGCTCGACTGCCATCTTACTGTTTTTAACGAGATCGAAGATAGGTTGGAAGAATGCTCATGATGTCTACTTCATTTTTAACGAGCTTGTAACAGAAAATGAACTATGCTCGGGGTAATTTTCATGGTTTAATGAGTTTGAAACCTAAAAAAGGAAAGTATGCTCGAAAATGTTCCCAATGGTGAACTTCTTCCCATCATGAAATCCAAAGGTTGGTACATGCCCCCAGCATGATTGCTAGAAGTAAGTGACTTAGCTCCAACGTGGTGTGGAGAGGCGATCGAGTTGACTTCAACGTAACTTCCAGAGGTTGAAGACATGCCCCCAAGCTTCATTTCATCCGCCTAAGGCATAGGCAGGTGAAAAGAAGGTTTAGGTACTAAGTCTACGAGGAGACTCAACTCAAAGGGAAAGGATATGTTTTATTTTTTAACGAGCCTGACACAATATTAGAACTCTGCTCATGGGAACCTATTTCATTTTTTAATGAGCTTGACATAGAAAGGGAACTATGCTCATGATTAAGGACCATTGATGGGTTTCTTCCCAACATGATGCCCAGAGGTTGGTAAATGCCCCCAGCATGATGGCTAGTGGCTTATCATGGTGGTGTTCCTTCAACATGATTGTTGACAGTGTTGGCAGGCAGTTTGATGAGGAAAGATCGCGGTACTGCTGACGCCGCGACATGGCGGATGAAGGCGCGAGCGTATCTTGCACCAAAGGACACTGCACTTGGCGGGTTTTGGGTCACTTGGACCATGTATTTTTTAATAGTGGGTCAAGTATACCGCACTTGGTGGGTTTTGGGTCATGTACTTTGTAATATTGAGTCATTGTACCACGGTATGCGGGTTTTTGGGTCATTAGACTAAGTTAGTTAGTGGATTGTCCATAATGTCGGTTAGGAAAGTGGACAAGTATTGTAACCGGCAGAAGCCTATAAATAGAGGAGAATTGTAAGTGTTAGGAGGGAGGAGAAGGAGATAAGTTAGAGATAGAGATAAGTGCTATATGCAGAGAAGTGCAGAGATAATGCGGGTGTTACACAGAGAATGATGTGTTGCTTTTGGTTCGCAAGTAATATAAGGATGATGATTTGGTGCAGTATATATGTAATGTTGCTTGATGTCTATGTTATTGCTTATTGTTAATGCAATTATCTATTTTTTGTTGCTATAATGTGAATGCTGCAATAATGTGTTATCTGTCTACGTGAAAATGCTGCGATTGAAGTAATATGCGATTTCTACTTCTGGTTATGTTAAATGCTGCGGTGTACTTCATGGTAGATATTTGGAATTGCTGTTAGTATCATATTGCCGCAACATGCCTCCTCCCTCGGTAGAAACATGGTTCTGTCTGCTCTTCCTGGACGCCTTGGGTGAGACCTCATCCGTTCTGCGGGTGTTGCTGGGTGGGCTCAAACCTGCCCGGGCCAGTGGCCAGGGAGACTGTGGCATGGGTCGATAGTTGGTGGACCCCTGTCGACTGTGAGGTCAGGATTTGGTCAACAAATGGTTCCATTGTCGGGACCATGCGTAGTAGAAGGAGGTCATGTTGTGGCACCCGACGAAGCCAGAGATACAGAAATGGCTCGATCAGAAGTTACAGGAGTTCACTGAGGAAGAAAGTCGGAACACGCGACTAACGGTAGATCAATGGGTAGGAAGATATATTCATGACGGTCCGCATGAATGGTTTTTCTATGAATTCCCAGTTGTTCTGTATGAGTGGTTGTCAAAGCTGACCTTCCAGAAGAGAAACTTCCAGGGTGGTGAGCCGACCACTTGGAATCCAAAGTTAATTCAGGAGTTGCAGGAAGTTGATAATAAGGCATCACGGGCTGTCGAAGTTTGGCTTGATAGTATCTTGGAAGGATATATTACAGAGTTTGCAATGGATACGAAGAAATCCTATAGTGAAGCCAAAAGATACTTCTTTGATGGACCAAGGGGAAGGTTTTGGCTATCGCTTCAACTGTCGATTAAGATTCTAATTTGCGAAAAAGGTATATTAAAGATGCACCTTGATCAGTAGACGGCCTGGTGGGAAGAGGCCGTGGGTACCACAACTGTTGGGGAATGGTGAAGGGGTAGATGGGTGCAGACCATGAGGAGACTGTGAGAGAAGCCGAGGAAGAAAGTGGCCTTACAAGGGGAGGAGCAAGGTTCTGACAGGAAAAGAGGCAGAGGATATGAGAAGGTCCTGCTGTGATCGGACTGCAAGACCGTGAAGGAAGGCCACACGGGATGAAGCGACCTCACAGTCCTGAGAGGAACGACCAGACTACGCCCAGGATAGAGGCAAGACCGAACCCCAACACCAATGTACCCACACCTCCACTCACTAGCTCTCAACCAATAAGAAATAATACTTCGACACTGCCAAGTTCGTCAATACCGCAGACGTCAAGTGGTAGTATCGCAGTGACAGGAGGAAGGAAGCCCAAGATGGCGGGTGATGATGCTAAGCTACTGTTCTTCCATGGCAGTGCGACAGACAACCCAGAGCAGTATTGGTTTTTGTGTGAAGCGGTCTGGACTTTGAAACAGATCACCGATGACGATGTTAAGAAAGGATAGTTGGCCATGACTCTTTGAGGTCGTGTGTTAGATTGGTTCATGAAATTCATCTCAGTCCCTACGGGGGCCCCAGATAAGTCATTAAATGATATTCGAGATGGGTTGATTGCTGAATTTAGATGGCCTAAGTCGGAGGCCTAGTATATTACTGAATTGAAGGAAATTAAGTAGTATCCTAATGTGACGGTATGGGATTTCGACCAGCGATTCAAAACGCTGATGGCCAAGGTTAGTTTTGACATGAGCGCTGTCCAACACAAAGAATGGTTCATCACGGCACTACTACCCCATATTCGGCTGCCGCTGATGCAGCAGAACATATCGACGCCTAGCGAATCCCTGGAGATTGCAATGTGCTTGGAGGCATCCCCGATTGGAAATAATGCAGCTGGGATGTCGCAGATATAGACACAACTCGCTAACCTGACTATACAGTTGCAAGATTTAAAGAAGAACAAAGAACCGTGTGATGAAGTCTGGTGTACGCGCTGCCGAAGAGAGGGGCATACGAAAGATGGTTGTCCAGATTTCCATAATTATTTGGTGTCAGGTGCACCAAACCCGTTGAATGGCGGCAGTATGCCATGGTGTCGTGTTTGTCCGGTGTTTGGGCATAGTCATGATAGTTTCCCGTATATGCATAAAATGGTCACAACCCCGCGGAATTTGTATTGCACCTTCTGTAAGTCGGTAGGACATGATGACAAGGATTGTTGTGCATATGGGTTGCTACAGGAGAGAATGTGTGATGCATTCTATGTCAAATATGATCAGGGTGCTGCACTTCTACAGCCGCAGGTAGCTCAGTCGATGCCTCAAGCACAGATGCAGTTTGTACCGCAGCAACAGCAACTGCAGTAGTTTGTACCGCAATATACACTGGTGAATCCCCCGCAGCCTCAGTATGTGCAACAACCGCAGTATGCACCACAAGGGCAGGGAATGCCGCCAGCCCCCATGCAGCAACAGTTTAACCAACCTCAATATCAGTAGTAGGGTGGATATCGAGGAGGCTACAGGGGCGGACATGGTGGTGGATTTGGTCGTGGAGGAGGAGGCCAAGGTGGTCGTGGACCTTTTCACTGTTACCATTGTGTAGTATGGGAACATTATCAGCGTGACTACCCACTGCTACAGAATCAGTGTACATTTTGTTCTTATAATGATCATACAGTCGAGAATTTTCCACAATTGATTTCCAGATGGCAGGCTGGGAACACTCCGCAGCTACAGAACCTAGTACAACAACCAGTGCAGAACCCGGTGCAGAACCAGCCTCCGCGACCACCGTCAAATGCTAATCCGAATGTAAATCAACCAGGGAATGTGCAGCAGACTCAGACACAAGGTGCTAATATTGCGACTATTTCCGCAGAACCCCAACCATAAGATGCATCAGTGGCTGTCGTCACTCGTGGAGGTAAAACAACTGGGGAAGATGGGTCGCGACCGATCATCCGATTGGCTGGTCCAAAGAAGGTAAATTTTTACATTGATGTGGAGCGGGAGACATTCATGGAAGCCCGTCACACTCTGGAGAAAGATCACGGTAAGGCTGTTGTTTGTGATATGCCGCCTACCTTTGATGCTACATCAGATGTTGATCGACCACCACTAGGGACATTACAGAAGTTCCTTGAAAGTTGTATGTCATTGGCATGAGACCCTGCTGCCCTGGTTGAGATTGAGGGATGGTTGCAGCAATTTCCAAAAGGACAACAGGAGTCGGTAGTAAATTCCTTACAGCAGCAGAAGAATGGAAAGGAAATGCGAATGAACATTCAGATCGGTGACTACGATGTTGATTCAGTTATCCTTGATCTTGGTTTGGATGTTAACATCTTAACCAAATAAGCATGGCAGAAGATGGGGAGTCCCCCATTGAGCTGGTCTCCTGTGCAGCTCTGGTTGGCTAATCATGCGAAGGTTACACCAATTGGACGTGTTCCGCAGTTTACGATTGATATTGAGGGAATGAAGACTTATGTTGATTTTGACGTCATTGAGGTTGTTGATGGAGGAAGATTCTATCCTGCGCTATTGGGGATAGGATGGGCTAATGATAGTGGAGCTATAATCAACTTCAAGAAGCGCGTGATGACTTTTGAGAATCACGATTTCTAAGTCATTACTCCGTTGGATCCAACTGAAGGACGCCGATATGTTGAACCCCTGAAAGATGTCGATCACACTAGCTGTGATCATGCATTTAATATTTCAGAGGACTACATTCATCCCACAATCCACGGTGAGCTGGAGTGGCGTAGCGAGAGTTCTGCGTCTTCTGACTTTGATGATGCATTAGAGCACTGGTAGAACCAGATGCATGAAGTACCATTTCGCAAATGTGGCCTAGTTACGCAATCCTTATGTCGGGTTGCGACAGAAATGGTCACACTGCCTGTCTATGATGGGTTGCTTGACCTCACTAACTTTTTGATGGAATTTGAAGAATGGGTTTCAAAACCCCAGCGATTGCTGGACTTGGAGGAAGCACTAAAGGCTGCTCCAGCACGCTGGTGGGCGACACATAAGAAATTCATTAAAGATTGGTCACAGTGTCGAAGGTTGATGATGGTTCAATTCAGTACTACTGAGGTGTATCACATTGACAAGTATGATGGTTGCACTGATCCGGGTGATCATGTGATGGAATGCCAACGATTGTGGGTAGCGCGACCCAAAGATGAGTGGGTTCATGCTTTTTTTCATACTTTGGAGGAGATACCGCGCTCATGATACACTACAGCCGAGTTGCGGCGTGACATTACAACATGGGGGGAGTTGACAATCTCTTTCACTCATACCTTCACATTTATGGATGCCAACCCCGATGTCCATAATGCCTTGCAGCTCATCCGCGATGTGATATTTTAGGTTGTTCTAGTGACCTTCCCTATTGATCCGCACGCCCACAATCAGATGCAGTCTCTCATGGAGTGCTTCAATCTCAGTGGAGGGCTAGAGGACGATGATGATCCTCGAAATATCAATATTCCCGAATCCAAAGGAAGTCGAGATGTGGTACCACCAGTTACGCCCATTCATCTGTTCAATCAGCCGTTGCAGCTTCGCAAAATGAATAGCGGCACTGAGGATGCTCCCAAATTCGTGAATGGAGGAGATTATTGGGATGATGAGATGATGAGTAAAGTTACTGAGTTACTGCATGAATTCCAAGATGTGTTTCCCACGAATTTTTTCGAAATGAAGGGAATCCTGGGTGATTTAGGAGAGATGAGGATTCCATTGAAACCAGATGCTAAGCCAGTCCGACAGCGACCTTATCGGCTAAATCTGCGACATAAAGAAAATGTTAAGGCAAAACTTGATCGGATGCTGGATGCTGGTATTATCGAATAGGTGGAAGAGTCAGAATGGATCAGTCCTATGGTGGTGCAGGACAAGAAAACAGGCGAAGTGCGAATTTGTGTTGACTTGCGGAAGTTGAACGATGCTTGCTTGCATGACCCCTTTCCGACCCCGTTTATTGATGAAGTACTTGAAGGAGTTGGTGGCCAGGAAATGTACTCTTTCACTGATGGATTTTCTAGCTATCATCAGATTCGCATTGCTAAGGAGGATCGCCATAAGACAACGTTTGTTACTGAGTGGGGTTACTTTCAGTACACGGTCATGACGTTTGGTTTGAAGAATGCACTTGCGATATTTTCCTGGGTCGTTGTTGCTGCATTCAAAGATTTTATTTAGAAGTTTCTACAAGTATATATGGATGATTGGAATGTTTATGGGTTGATTCACGATCATTTGGCCAATCTGCGGTTGATGCTTGAACAATGTCAACAGCACCAGATATCACTGAACTTGAAGAAATGTATTTTTTGTGCTCCATTTGGGATATTGCTGGGTCATATTGTGTGTAAGCAGGGATTATTGGTCGATCCCGCCAAGATCGCGCTTATCTTGGGATTGCAGCCGCCGACCACTGTTAAGCAGTTGCGCGTGAATTTGGGTCACACAGGATATTATCACAAGTTCATTAGGGGATATGCTGTGATTACTGCACCGATGGAGAAATTGCTTAAAAAGGATGCGGCATTTCAGTGGAATCCGAAATTTCAGGAAAGTTTTGAAACACTCAAAGCAAAGATGGCGTTGGCACCGATCTTGGTCTTTCCGGATTGGAGTAAGGAATTCCATGTCCATGTTGATGCTTCATCGGTTGCTTTAGGGGTTGTATTGGCTCAACCAGGAGAAGGCGACATTGATCATCCCATTGCTTTTCCCAATCGAAAGCTGTCTTCTACAGAACGCAATTTCACTACTACAGAACGTGAAGGTTTGGCCATGGTTTACGTGTTGCAAAAATTTAGGCATTATTTGTTGGGTGGCCATTTTAAAATGTTCACTGATCATTCTGCTTTGAAATACTTGGTTAATAATCCTGTGTTGGGGGGAAAGATCTGTAGGTGGCTACTGTTGTTTCAAGAGTTTGATTTTGAAGTTGTTGTGAAGCCGGGGCGGTTGAATGTTGGACCAGATCATTTGTCACAGATTGATACAGGCGAGGAACCGACTAATATTGATGATGGGTTGCCGGATTCCCAAATCTTTCATGTTGCCGTTGCTGATCACTACTTCAATGACATCCTTCAGTTTCTAGCGGCCAGCATTGCGCCCGATGAATTTACAACTGCTCAAAAGAAGTAATTGGTCATCAAGGCTGATGAATTTCAACTAATTGCGGGAGAATTGTATAAGTTGGGTGCTGATGAGATATTGCGCAATTGTGTCTTGCCACATGAACAGGCGTAGATATTGGCTGAGGCACATGGTGGAGTTGTGGGAGGACACTATGGCAGTTGGGCGATTGCCAAGAAAATATTACGCGCAAGTCTTTGGTGGCCCACATTACATAATGATGCGACAGACTATGCACGGTCTTGTGATGTTTGTCAACGCACTAGCAAACCGTCCAGACATAATGAGATGCCGTTACTACCTCAATTAACACTACAACCATTTGAGAAATGGGCTGTGGATTTTGTCGGGTCGATCAATCCACCAGGGAAACGTACAGGTGCACGGTATATTATCACAGTGACAAAATATTTGACACGATGGGTGGAGGCGGTCCCTATAGCAGATTGTTCTGCAACAACGACTGCTCAGTTCTTGTTCGATCACATTATTACTCGGTTCGGCTGCCCCAAGATTTTGCTGAGTGATCAAGGCATCCATTTTCTCAATCACACTATCAGCGCATTGATGAAGGAATTGCAGATTCAACATAAAAAGAGTATACCCTATCACCCACAAGCGAATGGGATGGTCAAGGTGTTTAATAAGGTATTGAAGCATGCATTAACAAAAGTCTGCAATGCAAACCTCGACGACTGGGATTTGAAAGTTCCAGCGATATTATGGGCTTATCGCACCACATGTCAGAGGTTGACTGGTCAAACACCATTCAAGCTGGTCTATGCGAAGGAAGCAATTATGCCTATGGAGTACATTGTTTCGAGTTTACAGATTGCAGCTGTTACAGGCATGGATGATGTTGCAGCATTAGATGAGCGTCTAGCGTAATTATTGGAGCTCGAAGAAGATCGATTTATCACTGGATTTCATTAAGGAGTGGAGAAGGATCGCCAGAAGGCATGGCATGATCGCCACATTAGAAACAAGCAGTTTCAGCAAGGTGACTTAGTGCTATTGTACAACAGTAAGTTTATAAAACATCCAGGCAAGTTGCAGATGCATTGGCTGGGTCCCTACCGCATCAATAGTATTACATCAGGAGGAGCAGTTCAGTTGTAGTGATTGGATGGGGGGATGCTCCCCAAGTTGGTAAATGGTCACAGGTTGAAGCCCTATCACGCGGGCTCGGAGCATTGCGATGTCTGAGTCGCATTAGGTTAAAAAAAAAAAGATGAATGAATGATGATTGTTGCAAGTTACTGGGTGGCAGATGGGTGCAGCAACGGAAGGATGGCATGCGATAGAAGGAGGCTTCTACAGAAAGTTTGACACAGTCAGCGATATATGGCAACATGACGGATCAGTCAGATCAGTAAAAAATGCAAAAAGGGGAGATAGTTAATTAACGACGTGTTTGAATTATGGGAATTAATGATAGATACGGCTAAGGGGAGGACAAGATCGTCGACGAATTTCTCTCATTAATACGAAGATTTGGTTGAGTTAATGCACAATTCAGTCATGATTAGGGTGGATTTAGGGAAATGCTATAAGTATGGCCTTGCGTCAATCGAAAGACACGAAAGAATTTGTAAGTAGTGTTGTTGCAAATGATTGCAATGCTCTGAGCTACTTGTGTTGAGCCTATAACAAAGAGTATTGAGGTATGCCAGGTGAATTTGAATCCCCGTTTATTCCGGTTATTGTTGAACAAGAAGGTACATCTTCGGCCACTGTTGATCTTGGAGCCGAGGTCACCAACATGCCAGTGGGTACATTAGTGGTTGCTAAGAAGCGCCAAGGAGGGAAGCTCTCTGAATCCCCGAAGAGTAAGAGGTTAACACGCTCTACAACTGTTGGAGGAGTTATGGAGCAAGCGGGCCCGTCCAGTCGCCCTGCAACTACATCTACTCAATGGCTGGGCCAACCCATTGCTAATATTCTTGGGTATATCCCTCCTGTTCGACCAGATGTCACCCCATGTAAAATCACCTCGAAGCCAAAATTTAGTGTCATGATACCCGCACTCCCGATAGGCTTAGAGTGCTCGGTGGATTTTGGGACGGCGTTGATGCACCTGCACTATGCTGATCATGATATGGTGGCCCAGCCTGCAATTTCCTTTGCACCCTATGTCAAGGAGACACGCCATTTACCAGAACTAGTGATACATGAATGGGCTCACGGGATGAGGCAAGCCGGTCTGTTAGGGCTAATTAACATGCCGCATTTCAGATGCTTGACGAAAGTCAATTCTTGTGTCAAGTAGCTCTTGTCGTGCTTCCATGGAGGTTCATTATGGTTGGACAGAGAAGTCCCAGTCACTGTCGACTTGATTTCTAAGATTACTGGCTTGCCCAAAAATGGTGTTGATCCAGTAGACTTTCTTCAAGGAAAGTCCATTGAGCGGAAGCGGGCATGTCAATTAGCACGGAAGTATGGCTTAGAATCGGATGGACAGGGATATCACACCAGTAGTTGCAATAATCAAGCGGTACTCACAGGCATTAAGATTCTATGTTGTAAGGTGATTAGGGGAGGTCGCCCTAATCAATGTAATGTCGGGATAGTTGCTTGCGCTGAGCAATGTGCGGAAGCAGTTCAGATGAATTGGTCCCTATATCTTCTGAACCAGCTCATGGAGGATGCTGCAGATGTCCAAGTGGGAAGAGGCACCTTTTCATATAGTTGTTTGTTGCTGCTCATTACTCTAGTTGCATGGAAAGAGCCTGATACATACCAGGGTATGGACTGCCCGACTGCTAAGGAACGACACGGGGCTCGTTATCAGAATATGTGGGTTGTGCACGAGTTGGAGCGAACCCGAGAGTGCCAGGTATAGTTTTGGCTGTACATAGAAATGCTTTGTGATGCTGCAACTCAGGTCCCACGGATATCTACAGATATTGTGGCACGCTTCACATTGGTCATGGCAATTGCAATACGCCCCAGTGTCATACATATCCAGGCTTGTTGTGACATCAATCACCAGTGGTTGCAGACAAAGTATAAAGTGACAGCAGCAGAGTTGGATGCCATCGTGAACGAGTGGCCAGAGGCATGGCGACAACCCATGAGTCCTACAAAAATTGATGTTGGAGGTCCACCAGAGGGCCCTCCAGAGTAAGGATCCCCTCAGGATCAGCAAAGTCATCATAGTTCCACA
Organism: Larix kaempferi; assembly: GCA_027924585.1. Lineage (NCBI taxonomy): Eukaryota > Viridiplantae > Streptophyta > Pinopsida > Pinales > Pinaceae > Larix > Larix kaempferi. The sequence continues at coordinate 2,252,705 of BSBM01000379.1, forward strand.
CAAGAGTCAAAGCAAACACCAACTGAGGATGACAGTGACCGCGATCTGGAGGAAAACCAGACCAAGTAGCACCACGAGTATGCCACTATCAGTGGGATATCCTTACTGATGGAGGCGCAGTTGGGACAGTTAGTCACCACCATTAATAATGCTGCCACGGGGGCTACTGATAAAATGTCTGTCAAATTGGAGGCAGGATTCTCTACGATTGCTGCCCGTATGGACTCTCTGGGTAATGCAGTATTACAAACGGCACCAGGCAGTGTCTCTAGATAGGAGACGGTCATGATCCGCACCACGCCCTAGGAAAGGAACATCAACATTCCCCCGACTGCGATTGTGACCAACAACGAGGAGTTGCAAACTGTGCTGAATTCGATTGACCAGGTGACTGTCAATGTGAATGCACTATCAGAAATGGCCCTCATGACAATGCAGAAGAGTGCCTCCCAGGAAATGGTGGACAGGATACATAGAATCAGTAAGCGGTGTGAACAGCTACAGGACAAAGAGGCAATCGTGATTGCTAAGAAAGAGGAGATGCTCAACAAAGCTACCAAAGCACGGAAAGTAGTCGATGACCTTGAAGATGGCCTTAAGCGGGAGCGGGCCAAGAACATTCGCGCCATTGAGGAGCTCAGAAAGGAACAAGATTTCCTTATTGCGGAAAAATCTCGCATGTGGGATGATAGTGCTCGGATTGATCAAGCGGTTGCAAAATCTTATCAACATATCCCGGAGCCTAATGCCGAGACAAATGTGTTCCACCGAGTGCAGTGATTGGGGGCTGCCATACTACAGTTAAAACAGGAGAATGCTCGGCAGATGGCTCAGTTGAAACCAAATACGCCTCAGTCTGAAATAGATGAACGATGAAGGGAATCGACTAAATTGCCACTCAGATGGAGGAGCTGGAGATGAATGAAACCAGGCTCACCGCCGAAACAGTAGATTTTTGGGGCCGCATCGTTCATGATGACCAAATCGAACAGCTCACTAAGATGCGGCAGGAAGCGGAGGACCAAGTGGCAACACTAAAGGCTACCATGTGAACTTTGCCTACGATGGAGCAGGTTTCTAAGTCACGTGAACTAAAGGAATTACAATAGCGGGTTACCAAGGCAGAGGAATGCCAAAAGGTACATGCAGCCCAGTTAGACGAATTCCAGGACATTGGCAGGAAATTGATGGTGCAGGCAAGTGAAGCACTTCCCGCGGTTCAAAAGTATCGGCAACAGGTCATGGAGCAGCTTTTTGATCACCCATCAGCTGAGGATGTGATCACAAGTCAAGCAGCAATCATGGAAGCTCAGGAGTTGGTGCAGAATGTCGAACAACCGTATGCAGACTTCAAGGCCAGGACCACAACGTGTACTTTGTCCACCAGTTGACGTGGCTTGAGGACGAGCCACAATATTGTGTTGGGGGCCTGTTGGTAGGCGATTTGATGAGGAAAGATCGTGGTACTGCTGACACCGTGACATGGTGGATGAAGGCGCGAGAGGAGTATCTTGGGCCAAAGGACACCGCACTTGGCGGGTTTTGGGTCACTTGGACCATGTATTTTGTAATAGTGGGTTAAGTATACCACACTAGGTGGGTTTTGGGTCATGTACTTTGTAATATTGAGTCATTGTATCGCGGTATGCGGGTTTTTGGGTCATTAGACTAAGTTAGTTAGTGGAGTGTCCTTAGTGTCGGTTAGGAAAGTGGACAAGTATTGTAACCGGTGGAAGCCTATAAATAGAGGAGAATTGTAAGTGTTAGGAGGGAGGAGAAGGAGATAAGTTGGAGATAGAGATAAGTGCTATATGCAGAGAAGTGCAGAGATAATGCGGGTGTTACATAGAGACTGATGTGCTGCTTTTGGTTTGCTAGTAATATAAGGATGATGATTTGGTGTAGTATATGTGTAATGTTGCTCGATGTCTATGTTATTGCTTATTGTTAATGCAGTTATATGTTTTCTATTGCTATAATGTGAATGCTACAATAATGTGTTATCTATCTACGTGAAAATGATGCGATTGAAGTAATATACGATTTCTATTTTTGCTTATGTTAAATGCTGTGGTGTACTTCATGGTAGATATTTGGAATTGCTGTTAGTATCATATTGCCGCAACTTGCCTCCTCCCTCGGCGGAAACATGGTTCCTTCTGCTCTTCCTGGACGCCTCGAGTGAGACCTCATCCGCTCTGCGGGTGTTGCTGGGTGGGCTCAAATCTGCCTGGGCCGATGCCTAAGGAGACTGTGGCATGGGTCGACAGTTGGTGGACCCCTGTCGACTGTGAGGTCGCGATTTGGTCAGCAGACGGTACGACATTTGACATGCCCCCCAAGCTTCATTTCGTCTGAAAATGATGCTTGCTAACCCAACTACCAACCTGGCTACTAATATGAAAATGTTCACCAAGGGGGGGAAAACAAGAATCAAAGGAAATGAAGGTTCAAGTTCTAACGCTAGCGAGAGACTTGAATTGATGGGAGGGAGATCTATTTCATTTTTACACAAGCTTGAAATAGATAATAGCTATGCTTGAGGGGGCCCATCTTATTTTTTAACGAGCTTGAAATGGAATAAAACTATGCACGAGGGGATGGTTTCATTTTTATGAAATCTTGAAACCAAAGGTAAACTATGCTAAGAGGGGTCTATCTCATTTTTTAACGAGCTTGAAATAGAATAAAACTGTGCTCCAATGGATTGGTTTCATTTTTATGCAAGCTTGAAACCAAAGGGAAACTATGCTAGGGTGGTTGGTTTCATTTTTTAATGAGCTTGAAATATAACATAAACCATGCTCGTACCCCCCATCCTCAGGGGGAAGAAACCACTAAAACATGCGGAACACTTAGGTAAGTCTGATGACTAGGATTCATATGATGAGTGGGTGTCACAAAGGAAAGCTTATCAATGGTCACAATATTCCCATGATGAGGAAAATACATCACTCGAAAGAGTGTGGACACTACAACTTTCATAGCATAGACATAATCACATCCAAGGAGCAGATTGAAATCTAAAGGACCTTGGACAACCATGACATCAATATAAACAGTTTTACCTCTCAACATGACAGGTAACTGCGGGAGAATCCCTAAAGGTCCGATAGGCCTTCTATTAAAAACCAAAATCTGGTCAGTTACTGGCACAAGCTGAGGGGAACTTATAGCTTGCCAAGCAGTTGAGGATAAAATACTAACAGAAGCTCCCTCATCAACTATCGTACGAAATATTTCTTTATCGGAAACTCCTACAGATATTTGAAAAGGAATACTCGAAGGAAGACGAGATTCTCTTGTACCATTCCAATCAAAGGAAATGACCTCAGTACTTGGGGGGGATCCTATAGGAATGGATAGGGTCTCCCCTTGCCTAGGACATTCTGAACTGACTAGGAAAACATCAGCGGTTTCCAATTCACTCTCACTTGGAAGATAAGAATGAGATGAAGATTGTGTCATGGTGACTACTTTAGTCTAGACTTTCTCCAATGAAAGAGCGGGATCGAGTGGAGATGAGATCGACTTGATCACTTCACTCTCCGAAGGAAGAGTGGGATCAATTACAGAAGAAAATGAATTGGCCACTTGGTCAACCAGTGGGGGGTCGAGGGACAACTTACTATTGCTTGTTGGAAGCACCTGTTGAGAACTAGTAATATATTCCAACCACCGTGAAGCTTCATCCATGCTTGGACAAAGGAAAGTACAATGCATACCCTTGCATATCAAACAGGGGTACAGGAATTTACCCTTCCAACCCTTCAACAATGGGTCACTGGTCAAGGGAGTATCATCGACATGATGGTCAGAGGTTGATGATACATGCAGTTTAGGGTTTTTAGACCACACTTCTGACACATGGGGAAGACCGGGACAATTCTTGAGAAGGTGATCACCCTTGCAAAGTTTGCAGGGGAACTTGGGCTTACGAGGTGTTCTCATAGAATGAGTGCCATCAGAGCTCGATGGTTGATGCTTGGTCTCTTTCTTATCTTTCTTCTTCTTAATCTTCCCTTTCTTCTTCTTCACACCCGCCTTCTTACTAACATCAGATTTTTCAGTAGGAGAAGAGGAAGAGATGGAAGCCGATTCAACTTTCGACGGAGAAGGAGAAGGGTCATCATGAGATTGATGCTCATGTGGTGAAGGACTGAGGTCCGACATGATTGGTGCACTTGGCGTAACTGGATTGGAGAATAACCATACCGGTAATCCTATCGTCAATCCAGGAAGACTCAATGTAGCCATAAAGGGAGGATCAACAATTCCACAAGGGGGAATAACAAATGGCATACCTTGGAAACAGGTGACTTGGTTGGTAGTCCTGGAATAATCTTCCATATCTAAACTTCCTAAGAGTCTCTAAAGTACCACACAAATCAAACACTACTCAAGTCTAAAAGCAACAAGCAAACTGTGTGAATAGGAGTGCATTCAAAGTCTGGAACCTCACAGGATTATCAAGGCATCGCAAACCGCTATATACTGCAGGGTCCAACAATATGACATGAAAAGGAGGATTGGGACCGTACCCTTGCCTGCATACCCGATTACCTGGACATTACGTGCGTGCTAATCTCCCCGACTACTGTTCTCGGTGTATTGCTTTTCCAAGACGACCAAATGGTTAACTCAGTTGGTTTCAGGAATCCTAAGGGTGTCTCCCGATATACGCAAGGTACGTGGGAGCTCAAATCCGTAGTGGTGCTGTCTAATGCACAACCGTTCAGAAAGAGACCTTCTGATATACTACCGAGTACGTGATACACCCTTCGATATAAGCCAAGTACGGATTATGGTACTTGGTGGGTACGTGAAGGAGCTCGATATACCGATAAGTATGTGGAAGACTACAATACCCCCAGGATATAGTGCTGGTAAATAACGACAGTTGCCACGCTTAACGACGCCGGAACACGTCTCTAACTTACACACAGTTACTAAATGATTTTAACCTAAGCTAGTGTTAATTTTATCTTGTACGGTTAGGTGGATGCATGAGGTGAGTGCATAAATGTAAACATAATGCAATCCTTAGCTACATGATAATGCATATTTTCCTTTCCTTTTCAATGAAAACTACTTAAGGTAAGGAGAGATTTTTTTTTTTCAAACCAAAAGTACTTAAGTAGTAGTGAAAAGAAGAATTCCTTCCTAGAGTGCAATAACTCTAACTTTCTGCAATAATTAGCTAAAAAGTGCAAAGAAAACGAAAGTTGCAACAAATCTTAACAATGTATGAGACAAAATAATGAAGCACTTTCAATTTTCACATGCATGTATCAAAAAATGGAACTTGATAACTAAACGCTTTTCATACAGAAAGTGAGAGAATATTCACAACACTCTAATCATTTAGAAATTCCCAAAGAAAGATGGCAAGCACCCAAACAACTCAAAGACACTCAAGAAAGGCTCAAGATCTGCCAAATGCAATAATTATAACTCATTTCCTATCTTTTTACACTTGAAAAAGACACATCTAAGCTATGGAAAGAAGGATTTCACAAACGTTTCCAGTCAAATGCAAGACAAAGGAAAGCACTTAACAATCTTATCTAACTCAAATGCATACAAATCTGAAATGAATATTTCTTCTTCTTATGAGTGTGAGACCAAGAATTTCAAATGATCAAATTAAAGCAAGAAGAATACTTCTGTTTTCCAAATTCATAAATATATCAAAAGAGTGACAAAATCAAGCTTTTCTTTGAACTAAAGCGGAGCCAAAGAATCAATCTTTCCCAAAAATGATTTAATAGCTCAGCATGTAAGGGAAACAAGATGCATAACCCAAGAAAGAGAGGCTCAAAAAGACATGGATATCCCACACTCTTCAAGTCGTTAAAACAAGTCAGTCACACCAAACCAAAAATTATCTCAAAACCTTGAGATGGGTCAAAACGACTGAAGGATGCATGATTCATGGCCCCCCCCCCCGGCCATGAGGGGGAATTTTTTTTCAAAAATAGAACCCATTTCGCTTAAAAACACAAGCAAAACACTAGTTTTGACTCAAAAGGCCAAACATGAATCCAAATCTCAAAAAGACCCAAAAACCAATACAAATAAGCCAAACAAAACACTGCTGGACAAAAGGGTTTCTGCCTGGAAGGTACAGTGCAGAGGAGTATGTACACAAATCAAAACTCAAATCAGAAATGGAGAAAAGGTGCCCGTATGGAAAAAAAATGGCAGGTCGACGCACTTTGTGATTATGCATAGAGCGACGTCGCAATTCACTAGTGCAGGAAGTGCGACAATGTCGCAGTATACCAATGGAAGGGCTATGACAACAGACTAACAGAAAAAGAACACAGATCAAAAACAACACAGTGTCGCTCTGGGTACACTGACCAGGTGCGACAGGCGAGATCTAAGTCCAAAAATTAACTAGTTCTCCAGTTAATGAGCATAAAAAGGTCTATAGATGAGAAGTACAAACTCAAAGGAAGGCAATCAGACTCTTCAAAGTGAAGATATGATGGTGAAAGGGATTAAGAGGCAAAAATATGGCTTGTAAAAGAAATCAAATGAAAATGGATTCAAATTGAAAACTAAAACTATGTTCATTCCCCAGTATGGTCGCCAAATTTGTTATCGGAAAATCTACCGAAGATGGATCTAAGGCATGATCTCCCTAGCTCAATGTAAGTCTAGAACAAATCAGATAGAATATAGATCTACTTTCCTAGATCAATAGAAGTGCAAACTAGTGGATAGATAGCTTACCTTAGATTTGCAGATCCCTTTGCTCTTTGTTGATCCAATGCTCCAATGTTGTCAGAACTCAAGCTGCAAGACCCTGTTGAACATATAGATACTAACAAACAGTGAAAGCATACATTTCATATGATTGATCTAAGTTAATAGTTAAGGAAGAAAACTCTAAACATCATCATCAATGAGACAATAGTTTATGGAAAGAGATTATATTAACTGTACAAAAGTGGAAATACATAGAAAGGATGAAGCTACAACCAAAGCCTCAACGTCGCATCCTCCATCCAACATGTCCAAGCCAAGCCTCCAAGATGGTACAAGCTTCCCAATCACCAATATGGATTCTATCAGCATAAGGATACCATAGACCTTCCTCCCTCTCATGGAGAGAGTGGGTGTTTATATAGGGCTAAAGAGATAGGGTAGGTTGAGGATTAGGGGGAGATGGTTAAGGGATCTTCCCATAAGGTTAGGAACCGAAATGTCACCTCACCTAGAGCTTAGGGATAGGTCTCCACATCACTTATCTTCGAGAATGGGCTCAAAGATACTCTTTTAACCAAATAACTGACTTCGTCGCATGTTGCATTAGGGCAACTTGCAATGTCACATGTTGCACAAGGGCAGACTACGACGACCATGAAAAGTAGGTCAGTTAAGCCCTCCAGTCATGGGAAACTTCAGGGATGTGTTTTTAGTCTAAAGTGGGTTTAGGTAAAATAGCAAAGAGTTTACACAATGGTCAAGATGATGACATTATCACAACGATCATGATGACAACACTTGGTCATAATGACGGTACTTGCAACGGTCATGATGACGACGCTAGGTCATGACGATGACACTTGCAACATTTGCGACACTTGTGACACTCACACAAGGGTGACGAAATTTTGGTGTAACACCCCCCCTACAATGTGAAATTAATGTAAAAAAAATAAAAAATTATAACCCAAATACAATACATGAACTTTCACCAACCAAATTAATGACACAAGAGCATGCACACACTATTAACACGCGTGCACTCCTTGAGCAGCTGACATCTTCCACCACAGTTGTACCCCGAATGTTGGTGGCGAACGTTGATTATTTAATATAGAGAGGAGCGCGCACACGTTAGTAACGTGCACGTGCTATTAACACATGCACGCTCCTTTTTCTGAAAAATACATAGTAACATTTCCTACACATCATCCAAATTTTCAATTTTCACTCTTACACGGTAAACTAAGCTCAGCTTCGTGCGATTTCTCTTTTGTAACTCTTGCACTCACATTGAACTTGCATTCTTTGGAAGATTGGAACCCTCTCAACCATCTTGCACACAACATTTACACTCAACAATTCTCGGAGCTCCATTTGGAACATTAGACCATTTGATTACAACTGTTGGACACATTGAAGTTCACTTCTTTTGGAATGCAAGTAAGGAGCTATTAAGAAAAGGTATGGTGACAATTTTTCTACATTAATTGTATGAGTTTTCTACCCTTGTGATATCCAAGGGTTGAAGATGGTGTATTCATTCAAATTTAAAGATTATAGATTGTAAAAAAATTATATATGTTCTTGATATTTGTTCAAATTGATCTATATGTACATGGATGTTGCAATTCAAAATATCAATCTCATATAAGACATATATTTTTGAAGAAAACTAATTGAAGTAACAAATTTGTAAATAAAGGCATGAATTTGATTAGAATGAAAAGTTTGATATACAAGTTCTTCCACAAATATGTTAACATGAGGGAAAACATTTAAACTCTCTCCTGATGTATGAATTAAATTGGAGATGTCACAATCATTCTCAAGTTAAGGGGATATATCACTCTGTGGTACATCTTCCCCTTAAACATAGTATATGGTCCAAAATGGATCATTACATACATTTCAAATACAACTATGAAGTTCAAAACAAATGAACTCTATAAACCAAAATTGCCAAACTTGATCAATATGCATAACTTGGGCCTAATCATTGATACATATAGTAGAATCCATCATAGTGCTCTATCCTTGTTAGCCTTCAATAGTTCCAAACTCAAATCCATCACTATGAAATCCAACCCCTTTTCCATCACCATGAACTCCAACACATAGTATACTCTATCACTATGAACTCCACTCCCTTTTCCATCACTATGAACTCCAACACATAGTAGAATCCATCATAGTGCTCTATCCTTGTTAGCCTTAAATAGGTCCAAACTCAAAATCCATCACTATTTTTTATCAATCACTATGAACTCCAACCCCTTTTCCATCACCATGAACTCCAACACATAGTAAACTCCATCACTATGAACTCCAACCCCTTTTCCATCACCATGAACTCCAACACATAGTAAACTCCATCACTATGAACTCCAACCCATTTTCCTTCACTATGTGTTATATAAATGTAATTGCGGAAGATATTCTAGATATATTTGTCTATTGTATTCCTCCTTCGGGAGATGTCATTCATGTGATTGATAATGTAAGAGTCATTGAAAGAGTCAATGTAAACTCTAACTGTTAGGTCGCTTGGATATAACTATAAAATAATATTTTATTGTAAAGTGTACAAGTCAGCCCAGTTAGGTGAGTTAAAGCCGACCTGATTAATAAAAAGGTCAAGTCACTTTTTAAGTATAAATAGGGGATTGAGTTGTTCATTTGTAACACTCATCTCACTCACTCAAGTTCGCATAAGAGAGAGAGAAGTTCGCACAAGCGAAGGAGAGGAGATGATTTTGTCTTGGGATTTTATCTTGTACTTGTGAATTCTATATTGAGGAAGTTTTGTTGGGATTTTCTACCTTGTGGTTTCCCCGAGAGAAATATTGTGTTCTTTGTGTTTGTTGTGCTTGTCTTTCTTTCAGTGATTATATTTTTTAATGTTATTATGCTAAACAAGTGAAAAACTAACATGGTATCAGAGCTGGCCTGAAAGAAAACATTGTGCGGGCTCCAAAAATTAGGGCTTCTGATTCTGGGAGCTCTCTCCATAGATCAGCTGAAAAAGAGGGTGCATCTAACTCACCTCACTAGGGCACATCTTTCTGTCAAAGAAAAATTCAATTCCGAGAATTTTCATTTTTGGGTCCCCCACTACAGCCTAGAGAACTAGGGCATCAGTTTTTTGGAACGTATACTAACAGAATCATGAGAAGGATTACTTTGCTCAACTCACCTTTAGGAGGTGCATCTTTTCATCCAATTGTTTTTCCAAAATTCTGAATTTCAAAAATTAGGGTTTATCTCTTAAACCCTGAGTCAAGGAAGAGGTTGTTTTTCAGAAGGGCAACTTTATTGGTAAGCCCTACATCTATTCTATTTCCATTTGAGGTTCCCATATTATCAAATTGAAAAACAATACCAATATTGATGAGAAGCTTGAAGGAGTTGAGAACTTCAGGGCATGGAAATATAGAATCATGCTCATTCTTGAAGAGCATGACCTAGAAGGTTTTGTAAAAGAGGGACTTATAGAACTAGAAGGAGATGAGGCCAAAGTAAGACACAAGAAGAATATTATCAAGGCTAAGAGGATCATAGATGATTATATCAAATATCACTTGATTCCTCAAGTTTCCTCAAAGAAGACTCCAAAAGAGATGTCCGATGCCTTGACCATACTGTTTGAAGGAAAGAACATCAATAGGAATATGACCTTGAGAAATCAAATCAAGGGTGTGAAGATCCTGAAGTCTGAGACTATGCACTCATACTTCTCCAGAGTGTCCCAGATCAAAGAACAATTAGAAGCTATTGGAGACATGGTAGAAGATGTTGAAGTTGTGATGACCACTCTGAATGGTCTTCCTAGATATTGGGAACCCTTTGTTCGTGGCATATGCACTAGGAATAAATTAATCCAATTCAGACAACTATGGGAAGAGTGTGTGCAGGAGGAAGAAAGAATAGCATTAAGAGAGGGGAAATTAAATGGAAATGAAGATCAAGCTTTGGAAACTCATGCCAAAGGTGGAAGGAAAAGAAAGAGTGATGTACATACCCGTTTCCACTCTCCCAGAAGATCTCAAAGATCTCAAAGGAGAAAGAGGTTCAATAAATACCTATCCTCTATTGAATGTTACTCTTGTCACAAGACATGACACATTGCAAGAAATTGTCCATTCAAATATGGACAATCCAAGAAACAAAAGAAAATATTTCATGCTCATGCAGCTAAAGATAATTAATATGATGATGAAGTCAAAACCAGAGAAGATGAAAATGAATATGTACCATGAAACATCTTATTGGATAAGAAGGGATGCAGTTGTGATTGGAATTGAAGAATGAGGACTCTATAAACTCAAGGGTTCATTCAAAAGGTGAAGCTAGAGATGACTTTCAATATTACATGAAAGGAGTAGGAAAAGCTCCTACAAAGTTGGACTCTAGGAAACAAATAACTCTATGGAATAACCTCTCATCCATTTTAGCATTGGTTAAGATGTAGAAGGAGGGACACATAGAGTCTACTCCAGTACAAAGAACAAGTGATCTACAGTGTAGAATACTTAATCAACATTTCCTATCATGAGCAAGAAAAGAACAGGTCCTTAGAATCAGATGATGAAGTAGAACACACTGTCAAAGACTCCAGTAGTTCCTGCAAGGAAGCAAAGATCAAGAGGGTGTCCACCCAACAACCAAACAAATATAAGTATTTGAATTGTCATTTTCTGTATTTTCCAGTTGTGTACATATTTACTTAGAATGTGTATTATGCATGTTAGAATGTATGCAATGATGAACATTATACTACTAATATGCATTTGATGGGTAAGTAGCTTATGGTGATGTACAACATTCCATTGCTACTTATCTAGAATGAAACCTTTTTGTTGACATATTGGGAGTAGTGCACGCTCTTAATAATGTTCAGGTAGAGATGGAAGGCATCTAGAAAGTTACTGTATGAATACAAGATATGGATTAATGTTGTGTTGAAGCATTGGCTAACATAGTTGCATGAACTATGCATAAGAATTTATCATTATTAATATGTTTTGGAAACTATGAAATGTTTTTAACCATGCAACTGATTTTGACTTGTAGGAAATATCGTGTACGATCACCTACAAACGAAGAATGATGAGACTTGTTTTGATTTATGAAATCAAGTATACTACAAAAGTACAAAGCAAGGGTTCTCTCAGAAAGAGGGATTCAACTATGATGATATGTTTCTCGAGTGGCCAGACACACTTCCTGAGTGGTGGATATTGTTGATGTATATGTAACTTCGGAATGTATTTCACCCATGTATTTCATATATGTATTTTGTACTCCTATAGAGATGGCATTATTCCTTTATACAGAAGTGTTTGTATTCCTATAGAGATGTTATTATTTCTCTATACGGAAGTGTCGTCATTTATATTGTAAGTGTCGTAACTTATACTTGATGGGTTATTAGACCACCTTGTTGGGGTCGGCCCTGTATAAGTCATGTGGGTCGAAGGGTTATTAGACCACCCTATTGGGGGTCGGCCATGTGGGTCAAAGGGTTATTAGACCACCAAGTGTGGGGTCGGCCCGGTTTAAGTTAACCATGGGTTAAGCTAGACATGTAGGCCCCATTAGTTTATTGGGCAGGACAGAACAAGTATAAATAGAGATCGAGAGATCTCTATTTGATCATTCATTCACACACTTCTCTAATTCGGAAAGTGGCGCACTTATGAGGAGGAGGCTCTGTTGCTAGGAGAAGACTATCTCTTGTATTCTGGTTGTATCATTGCTCTATCTATCTCTGAGGAAGTTATTGGGGTTTTTCACCTTTATGGTTTTCCCCAAGTAAACTCCGTGTCTCTTGTGTGCTTGCATTATTGTGTCCATGATTGATATGCTGTAGATTTGCTGTACATGTTGTTCTCTCAGTTAAGATCCTAGATCAGATTGAAGTAAATTCTGAAAATTTAACATGGTATCAGAGCAAGCCTAAAAGAAGGCATGATATGGCATGTATGACACTTGTTGCACTTACAATGCTAGCAAAAACCAGTCATCGTAGCACTTTCGCTATAAATCCATTTTGGCGATGTTTTTGGATCTGAAACTTTTACAGGTCGAATATCAGATCCCCATGTACCTTGTGTCCAAAGGAAAACCTCTAATTCGTTGTACTTGGTGATTTATGATCTGTACAATATAGGGTTTCTGTCTCATCCAAATCTGAGTCAAAAATAGGTGACCTTGGGAAAAAGGTCATAACTTGGACTAGGAAGCTCCAAATGAAATTTAGTAAAAATTGATAGGTAGTACATAGACTGTACTATCTCAGGAAAAATTTTCAAAGGCCGAAGCTGAACCAGTGACACGTGGAACACTGTACAAGTTTGCTCTCCTGTATTATCCCATAAACAGGTCACGTTGCGACACTTGGCATAACGCTCTCTTAGAGAATCCAATTGAGGTCAGACCTGTCGAGATGGAAATATAACAGGTCAGAATATCACAAAAAAAGTATTCAGAGGCAGAAGTTGAACCAATGACATGTGGCACACCGTACATGTTCGCTCTCCTATATTATCCCATAAACAGGTCACGTTGCGACACTTGGCATAACTCTCTCTCAGAAAATCCAATTGAGGTCAGATCTGTTGAGATAGAAAGATAATAGGTTAAGATATCTTAGGAAAACTTTTCAGACCCTGTGGATAGAAAAGTTCAGAGTTACACCAAAAACAATTAGGTACACATTTCTGTCAAAACAGAATTATTTTTGAGCACCTTCATTCATGGCTTCCATAATTTAGGGCTTCGGAGAAAGTTGGAATTTCTCTAATCGGAGACCACGGCTAGATGATACTCATCAAAATAGAAATTTAGAGACCAAGATCATATTTTTTGGTTGGGAAGAAGGCTAGGCTTGATCAAACCCCAGTTCGGGACTTTGATCGGAAAGATGGAAAATTAGGGTTTCTACAAAACTTGGAATTTTGGAAATCTGTGACCACGGCTGGAAGCTCCTCAGAAAAATAAAAGCTTAGAGATTTGAATCAAATCTTTTGGTTGGGTGAAGCTCCGGGAAACTCAAACCCTAATTCAGGGTCCTCCTAGTGAATCCAGAAATCTAAAAGGCAATTTCGAGGGGTGAAACTTTGCAGTTTTCAAATTCTGAATATACCAACTTGATCAGCTCATCAAGGCATATATTTCTATCCTTTCGGAAGTTTGAAATTCAAAGTTTGAATTTTTGGGGTTTCCTTGACAAACCCTAATCCAACTCCAGGTCCAGTTCTTGTAAATCAAGTGGATTGGGTTAATCCTAGAAGAAGATGGATTGGTCACCTGCATAAGTGAAGAAGTTCTTGTCTTAGAGGGAGATGAGGCTAAGGCCTTCCATAAGAAGATTACAAGCAATCTTGACAGGTATGGCTTACAGGTATGTTTCATGGTTAATTTTATCATATGTTTGTCTTCATATCATTACAGTACAATCTTGATTAATTACTAGACTTGTCATATCACCTTAATAGAAGATATTCATTGATTAAGGTTTTGACACTTATGAATGTACTAATGCATTGTGATGTTTTATGAGGTTTATGTTGTTCGCTAACATAAAAGGTACACCAAGAAAGACCAATCATGTTCTACATCAAGAACATATGATCATGGTTGTTAACACCTAAAAAGTGCTCACTAGCTCATTCCCTTATTCACATGACCCATTTGTCCACTTTTCCACCATTTGAGCCTCTGAAACCAATAAAAGGTCACCAAAAGACCTTAGTACACCCCTTTTTCCATTAAAAAATATTATTTTTCCAAGAAAATCATAAAAAACCCTCAAAAAGGGTCCAAATTCCCAAAAATATTAAAAAGGGAATTAAAATATTATTTTTATTCAAAAAAGGAAAAAGGAGGGAAAAGTACCTAAACCATGTTGGTCAATACCATTTGGTTTCCACAAAACCACAAATGGTATTTCCCACCACCAAAACCTATAAAAAGGTGGTAGGGGCTCCTCATTTCACATCCATCCATTATCTCATCCTTATGCTGCTGAAATATCCCTTGAGCATTTTAGCCATTGCAAACCACATTGGAGAAGAGACCATTGGAGATTGGAGTTGCTCATCCTTGGAGCCATTCAACCTCAACATTAGAGGTATTGATTCCGCAAGCACTTGCTTGCCCCATTCTTTCAATACAAATTTATTATTCTTACATTGTCTTGTTCTTGATTTTAAATTATTTTTTGTTATTTGCTTAATATCTTTGCATAGATCCATGAATAGTCTTGTTTAATTAGTTTATTGTTATTTATTTCCATTGAAACTGCTGCTACTAGTTAGCAGGTGCCCATAGCACTAAGCCTGGTTGCAAAACCGGGCCAACAGTTTTTGGCGACTCTGCTTTGGTTTGAACTATAGATCTCTAGTTTTGCCTTTAATCTTAGTTTTTTATGAGTTTTTAATCTTTAGATCCATAGATCTGCCATCTTAGACAGCAGATCCATTGCTGCTCTGAGTTTTGGCCCCATAAACAGCCCGAAATTTTCAATTTTCGGGTTCGTTTCTCGGTTTCCGTGCACGGCTTCCGCATCGCGGATTTTTTCCAGACAGTCGCGCGGTCCATCGCAACTTTTCTGCGTTTTTTCCGCGCGGTCCATCACGGCTTTTTGCCAGACAGTCGCGCGGTCCATCGCGACTTTTCTGCGTTTTTCCGCGCTGCACACCGCGGCTTCGCGGCCGGTTTCCGCGCTGCTCATCGCGACTGTGCGGTTAAAACCCGCGCGGTCCATCGCGACTGTGTGGCTAAAACCCGCGCGGTCCATCGCGACTATGCGACCAAAACCCGCGCGGTCCATCGCGGTTTTTCAGTCAAAACCCGCGCGGCTGGATTTTTCATTCGGCCATCCCGATTTTTAAAAAAATTTTACTGTACTTTCTGCCCATAGCACATTTTTTACAGTATTAAATTCTGCATATTTGACAGCTTTGAAGAAATTTTTACTATTTAAAGTGCATATCTAGAAATCTTTTTAAAAAATTTCAAGAAAGTGAAAGAAAGACTCCTTTTGCATTTTCATCTAGATTCAAATTTTTTCCTGTTTACTTCTTTAAAATCTTGCCCTTAGCAATTTTCTTGAACGAAGAAATCCATTATTTCTTTTAAAAGAAGTCTATTATTTGCTTTCATAAATCCAAAAAATCCATTGTTTTTTGAGTTATTTTTTGAAAAGCATTTAAATTCCTTTTAGTGAAAAAAGTCATAAATATTTGCTTTTTATTTTCGAAAAATCCTTTATTTTTTGAAAATTTCCTATAAAGCATTTAATTTTTTCAAGTTCAGTTTACAACACCTCACGTGCACTCACACGATCACTTAATTGAACTAAGCCTTAAAACGTACCCTAATTTGAACACACTTTTAACCCCACTTGGGGAACACTAAAAGAATTCTTGTAGCTAGGTAGTATTGGGGGGATAGGTGTTCCAATAACACCCCTCAGTTCTTACATCTGAGACATAGAAGTTGTCCAATTAGGGAGCTAAAATCTCTTAGTACTTTTTGGCGCGGTCACAACCGGTTTGTGGGAAGGCCTCTCCCTTAGGAGGGTTGAAGTCGCGAGGATGGTTCCGGAAGCCTGAGTGGAATACCGAAATCCATTCAGTAACCGAAGGGCTACCATTCGCAGTTCTCGGGATATCCCTGTATTGGGATATTGCGATCAAAGGACCAAACGGCAGATTTACCTTTTCTCGACGCGTCATGAACGGAGTATCCTAGTAGCCTGTCTTTAGGATTGATTACTCGATGTCCCTCCCGGTAGGGGGATATCTAGCCGTTGTCTCAGCACTCATATTGTCTGACTTGGATTTCATCACCTTGCAGAGGATATCGTTTGTTTGAGTCACAATACTTTTAGTTAGGTGTTTGCATGATTTCAACCTACCTGTGGTCTAGTTACACCTATTTTTTCTAGGAGCCGTTTGCATGTTGGTATTCTGACCAGTTGTTGCATTCCTCCACTTATTGTAGCACAGCTGCTAGAATAAGTGCCTTTTTTGAGGATTGATTTTTTGGCCTGAGAGCCTTCTTTTTTTCACTCCCCTTCTTGCACCCTTGGTTGCATTAGGGTTTTGAGTCTTTTATATATATATCACCACCTGATACTTAAAACAAATTTTTTACCCAAACACATATTCTCACCATTGAGAATTTTAGACGCTCTCGTCGTCTACAGGGCGAACTCCCAGAGTTTAGTCCACTTGGCTCTCCACGTCACGGACGCAGAGCCTTATCCCTTGATTCGACACATCGTCAATCAATTAGACAGTCATCCGATTCTGACATACCCCACTTCACCTTTGATTTGGAGGTAGAATCCGAAAACCCCACAGAGTTACCACCAACCACCATTATGTCTGGAACACCATTTGATCCACTATCTAAAACTACCATAGGTCAGACATCCGCAGACCCTTCTGCTATAGTACCATCCACGGCAACAACCACCCCCCTGGGTATGCCCAATATGGGTAACACTCCACATTTAGGAATTCCTAGCACAGGGCCACCACCTGTCATGGGTATACCCAACATGGGGGTCATACCCCCTTTGGTTTCCACAAACCCCATCCCAGGAATCCCTAGTACGATTCCCAACCCAAGTGTAACCCATGTTGCACTTGGGAGTGCTATCCCAGGAATCCCTAGTGCAATTCCTAACCCAAGTGTAACCCATGTTGCACTTGGAAGCGCTAACCCATACCAGACTACACCTATTGGAGGGCACATACCTTCCATACCTAGCATACCTTTAGGCGCTACTGGGCCCCTACATCAGACTACCATGACTAGGCATGTCCCAGTCACTACAGCTGCTAGCCTACCATACATGGCGAGTCTGAACTTACCAGACTTGGCCAGACTCACTAATGATCCGATCAGACATGATCCGGCGTGGCCTAAAATGCCCACCAAACTCCCCTCTGACATCCCTAAGTTTGAGGGTAAGGCAGGAGAAGACCCCCAGAACCACATCATGTCCTTCCATTTATGGTGTTCCTCCAACTCCATAGTGGACGACTCAATCCGCCTCCGGCTTTTACAACGCACCTTCACTAGCTCTGCAGCCAAATGGTATATCGAGCAACCCCATGGGACGCATTCCACATTTACCTCCCTTGCCTCGACCTTCCTGCAGTTCTTTCAGTTACCTGTCCGCTATGATGCGGGCGTCGAGATCCTACTGTCTTGCAGACAGAACACGGCCACGCATATCACTGACCATATTCATGATTGGCGTCGGCGCCGAAGCCTATGCAAAATTAAATTAGACGACCGTATCTTCCTAGATTGGTTTCTAAAATC
Source organism: Larix kaempferi (assembly GCA_027924585.1). NCBI lineage: Eukaryota > Viridiplantae > Streptophyta > Pinopsida > Pinales > Pinaceae > Larix > Larix kaempferi. The sequence goes on from BSBM01000379.1 coordinate 2,270,768, forward strand.
CCTCCTTCCTCTCATTGCGAAGGATGTAGCATCTGAAAGACCCCAGTCTGAAGAAGAGGCCATCCTCAAAGCCCAACAGTTTGATCTCATATACGCCCAATCAGGTTATCTATACACAATCATACCTGACGCCCCACGAGGTGACTCTTCATGTGGTGACGCACTGGGGGCATCACATGCCGCTGATGGCATCATTGGCCAAATCACCCCGCAACCTAAACCTTTCAGCATGGTGAGCATCATGCCCGCCCCAGACCTCTCTAGGGCTACATCCAGTTCTGGAGCAACAACTTCTTATGCTCCAACAAACCAGACCCATCACATTCATGGACCCTCTTGTCCACAACATTGTTATGGCCAAGCGCCATCAGCATATGTACCTCCTACATACTATGCTCAACCTACCGTACAGACCCCCATGCAGTTCCCACAACAGCACATGCATTACCCACAACCGGTTGCACCAGCTAACCTCACACCTCCACCAGCTCAGGGGTACCAACAACCCCAACAGGCAACTGGACCACCTCCAGCTCCACCTGCATACTATCCACCGCAACCTGCTCCCGCACCTGCGGCTCCTTAGAATCCCCCCAATGCTCAAGGGCATGTGTACGCACAACAACATCAGCCCCAATACCAAAATAACCAACGCAACCAGGGTGGGCAACCAAACCGCGGAAGAGGACGCAACCGTGGCAACAATCAAAACCGTAACCAAGCTCCACAACCTACCCATCCTCCGCAAAACAATAACGCGGTGCCCGCTCATCAGAATCCTGATCGACCACCTAAGCAAGCCAAAAATGCTAATTTACGAACAAACCATCCTTGTTCCATTTGCGGTGTCTATGGCCACTATACCCACGCTTGCCCACATCTGGAGCGAGCTCGACAACTATGGACAAATGACGCCCATCGTCAAGGGCAGGCGGCTCCTCAGCCGCCACCCAACCCCCCACCACCTCCACAACAACCTTTGGTACTACAAAACCCCTTTCCAACACAAGGAGTGGTGAACACTCAGCCGGTAGCCCCCCCACAGGGCAACGTGCAACCACAACAAATTACTTACGCAGCTCCTGACCAACCCATGTTTGATTCAGGCACCCACCACTTATTGATGATGTCCACTGCCGACGTCAATATCCAAACCCGTCGGAACCAATACGGACCGACTTCTGAAGCCCCCCCCGCCTAAAAGGATACTAATGCTCATCCCACTGATCAGACATTGCGTATACCTCAGGTTCCACTCGATGGCGCTTCTAAAGCACCTCGCTTCCCCCTTCGCCGAATCAACAACAACCCCAATGCACGGGCTGCGTCCAATTACAACATTGTAGATGACTTAGCTCAATCTCCCGCAGCCATGTCTGCGTTAGAAGTCTTAAAAAACTGTCCTACTCAGCGCAAGACTTTACTTTCCGCCATTGGGGCGATTGACCCAAATGATTCGAAATTGATGACCTTTGATTTAGACCAATCTGAACCACGGCTGCCTTCCACCATAGCAGTCCAAGTTTCCGTTTCTATTCGGAATCTTGTCATCCATCGATGTATCATCGACGAGGGTGCCTCCACATGCGTCATGTCCACATTTGTTTGGCAGAAGTTGGGATCCCCTACTCTCCAGCAATCCACCACTGCATTGCGGGCCTACGACGGCCGGTCAGCTCAACCTCAAGGTTTACTACCCAAGGTGCCCGTCCAATTAGGTGGGAAAACTGTGCTCATCGACATAGAGGTCATTAACGCCCAGCTCGATTATAACCTTTTACTTGGCCGCAGTTACATGTACGCCATGAAAGCAGTTGCCTCATCCGTTTTTTGTACCATGATGTTCCCCCATGAGGGACGCGTGGTCAAAATCGACCAACTCACCTACTATGATCCCAACGCCCCTGCAGCACCCGAGAATGTTCTTCCCATGATTGAACAACCCGCTTCTAGTGCAGTTACCTCCTTTGTGTCTTCTGTGGGACCCGGACTTTACTCAGAGACACCAATGACCTCTACATTCCAGGCCATCCCACCACCGTCACCAGAGACCCACGTCGCAAACCTCTGTACCCTTTCACAGAATACACAAACACCCGATAGTCAACCACCATTGGTACCGAGTCACATCGGTGTTACACCCATCCACACCATCCCCTTTCTATTCCCTCCTTCGGGTGTAGTGAGCGCCCCGGTTATGGCTACCCTTAGTCTACCCGGTTTAACATTGGGATTACCCGTGTGGTATATTTCACCTCCCGTTCCACCGCCGACACCAAACGTCATCCTCCAACCGGTACAACCTATTGTTACCTCAAATCAACCTCCTCCTGGTGTTGCAATCCCTTCGTCGTCAACGAAACCTTCTCCTGGTCTCATGATTGCTTTGACGTCAACGAATCCCCCTCTTCTTGCTAAGCCCACTGGGGGCAGAGGACCAAAACCATACACTGCTATACCACCTCCTAAGGCAGTTAAACCCCCACCAGTGTTTCGAGCTCCCCCCAAATGTTCATTATGCGATGAGATAGGTCATCCAATTCATCAATGCCCACACTTACCGGCACTCCAAGAGCATATGAATATGTTGGACGATGACATCAGCATCCCAGTAGTCAGATTAGAGCCACCTCTACATCCTCGCGACAAATCACTGCGCAGCAACCATCCTTGTGCTATATGCAGTGTTTACGGCCACTACTCTCACCATTGTCCTAATCTACCTGACTATAGAGCAGCGTTGTACGAGTTAAACAACGTCGACTTAGAGATATCTCCTCCCCTCATCGAGGAGATCCACCCCCCGCCATCATCCTCGTCGGAAGAAGTCAATACAATATATATGATTTCAACAACTTTCAAACCAGAACCCCTTGATTTATGGTCTGACTACTTCAATACTGATGAGCAAATTTTGGAGACACTCACTGCACCCGACTACCCTTGGGATGATATGCATCATCGCTCGTACTTCCTCCCGGAAGCATCTACATCCACCGCATCCAACCAGCTATCGGTCGAGTCAAAAGATTTCATACCCACTAAGGTCGATTGGTTAAAGGACCCCATCCCAGCACCGGATGCCTTTGAAGAAGGGAACATGTCAAACATTTCACCCACTATACAGATAGACATCTCCACAACACCAGGGAAACTTGAGCTCATCTTGCTGGGCGCATCTTGCACTCAAGCAGAAACTCAGGCATACAAAAAACTCTTCCAAGAGTTCCGAGACGTCTTTTCCTGGTACTATACCGAGATGCCTGGTCTCGACCCCGCCATTATAGAACACCACATTGATACATGGCCTGAGGTACCCCCTGTTCGTCAGAAACAGCGACCCATTCACCCTTCCAAGCTACCTGCCGTTAAAGCTGAGGTCGAGAAACTCCGCAAAGCAGGATTCATTTATCCCATTCCGTACACCACCTGGGTGTCGAACCCCGTTCCGGTCAACAAAAAGCAAGGCACCCTTAGAGTATGCACCGACTTCCGTGATTTAAACCACGCTTGTCCAAAAGACAATTTCCCCACGCCATTCATTGACCAACTCATTGATGAGTGTGCGGGCCATGAAGTCCTATCCTTCATGGACGGGTTTTCCGGATATAACCAGATTCACATCCGCAAGGAGGATCAGTACAAGACTGCCTTCACCACCCCATGGGGCACCTTTGCCTATCGCGTCATGCCATTTGGTCTTAAAAATGCTGGTGCCACTTTCCAACGAGCCATGACCTATTGCTTTCAGGACTTGGTCCATATCCTGTGAGTCTATCTTGACGACCTCACAGCTCGTTCCCGAAAACGATCAGACCACCTTAACGACCTCCGGCAAGTTTTCCTGCGTTGTCGCAAATATAAAATCCGCTTGAACCCACACAAGTGTGTCTTTTGCGTCCCGGCGGGCCGGTTGTTGGGTTTCATTGTTTCCCAAGACGGAATTACTGTCGATCCCCTAAAAGTCAAAGCCATCTTAGAACTTCCCCCTCCTCGCACGCTTCGGCAGCTTCAGAGCTTGCAAGGGCGGTCCAATTTCTTAGGCGCTTTGTTCCTGATTACGCCACCAAAATCCATGGATTCTTACGCTTACTCCATACCCACATACCCTTTGTTTGGGATGAGCAAGCAGACACGGCATTCGAAGCCCTCAAGAAAGCTCTCACACAAGCCCCCTTGATATCCCCACCGGATTTCTCTCAAGACTTCACCCTTTATGTCTCGGCATCTGAACATGCTGTGTCCGGAGTTTTGGTCCAAGAAGATGCCTCACACTGAGAGCATGTGATTTATTACGTCAGCCAGACCTTGTCTGGCCCACCTCTGCATTACCCATACGAGGAAAGATTAGCCCTAGCTGTAGTCTTTTCCGTACAAAAATTGCGACATTACATTCTACTCAGTCACACCACGGTCGTGGCCGACTCCAACCCTATGGTCTATCTCCTCACCCGGCGGCTCCTACAAGGTCGTGTTGCTAAATGGGTCATTATCCTCCAGGAATATGACCTCACTTTCAGAACTCCCAAAAGCACTAAAGCCCTCGCGCTTGCTCACCTCATCACGGACCTCCCATCCTCTTCAACATCACCCGTTATCCAAACGGACCTGATTGACGAGCAGATCTTCATCATTTCATCTGACGACCCTTGGTACGGAGACATTTTGACTTACCTTCGTACGCAAAAATTCCGACCACACATCGATCGTGATGGACGCCGTCGCATACGACACCACGCCCCCCGATACCTCCTGATTGGGGATGTACTTTACCGACGCGGCGTTGATACTATCTTACGCCGCTGCCTATCCCATAGTGAGGCAGAACAAGTCCTCAATGATTGTCATAGTGGTGCCTGCGGAGGCCATTTCTCCGGCATGGCCACTGCCCAGAAAATCATTCGGGCCGGTTATTTTTGGCCATCATTGTTTACTGATTGCATCACCGCAGTCAAGCATTGACAGAACTGCCAACTATTTGCCCCCAAAGCAAGAACCCCCCCCCGCCCCCCTTCATCCAGTCGTCACTCTTGGACCATTCTGCAAATGGGCCATCGACTTCCTCGACTGCAACCCCACGTCATCCGGCGGTCACAAACACATCGTTGTGGCTGTAGACTATTTCACCAAGTGGGCAGAAGCCATGCCGACCTATAATTGCAAAGCCGACACTGCAGCACGGTTTTTCTTCAATCATGTTATCGCTCGTTTCGGAGTACCACAGCAACTAGTCTCAGACCACGGCTCTCACTTCGAAGATGCCGTCTGGAAGGAATTATCAACCATGTTGAAATTTGAACACCATTTCTCTTCCGCTTACTATCCCCAAGGAAACGGCCAAGTCGAAGCGATCAATAAGATTTTGAAGACCATTCTCCAACGTACTGTAGACAAGCACAAATCCAATTGGCACCACATGCTGTTCCCAGCACTATGGGCCTACCGCACCTCAACCAAAACCGCCACTGGCTTTACCCCTTTCCATTTAGTTCACGGTGTCGAATCCGTCCTCCCTATTGAGTGCCAGATCCCAGCCTTACATATCGCCGTTGAACTCCTACCGGACACTTCCCCGATCGAGCAACGTTTACTACTCCTAGAGCAGGCCGATGAAGATCGGCGCACAGCCATTCAAAACATGGAAGCAGCTAAACAACGATCGAAACTAAGTTACGACAAACGCGTCCACCCAAGAACCTTTTCGGAGGGAGACCTTGTCCTCGCTTACGATCAAGCTCATGATAAAACCGGAAAGGGAAAGTTCGTGTCTATGTGGCAAGGCCCCTACATCATACACACCTACCTTGGGCAGGGGGCATATATTCTGACCGATTCAGAAGGCAACACCCTACGCAACCCACGCAACGGGTTGTACCTTAAACGATTTTACCCATAGAAAATCTGATGGACACCATCGTCCATTTTAGTATAGGCATACATTTTTTGTTCACAAAAAATTTCAAAAAACCTAAATATTTGTTTTTCTCTGCATGACCACAGATGGAGCCTCTTCCACTCTGCCATGTCAGTTTCGCTGATGGTGCAAGCCGTTGGTCTCCCAATCTCGCCTCCGCAGCTTGGGTAATATACTCCCCTTCACACGAGTTAATTCACATTGACAGAGTATGTTTAGGTGCCGCTACCAATAATCAAGCTGAATACGATGCCGTGACCGGTCTCCTGGCCGCTGCTCTCCAAATGAGCATCCGTCACCTCAACGTTTTCTTGGACTCACAGCTCCTAGTTTCCCAGCTCAACAATGATTACTAGGTACGCGATCGCTGTCTTTTCAGAAAATTCCTGTGCACTAAACAAATGGTTAGACAGTTTGAATCCATTACATTCACACATGTCCCAAGACACCTCAATAGTGTAGCAGATAATATGGCCAACAGTGTCCTCGATTGGCACACCAATCACATCATGTCATATCCATAAACAAAAAATGCATCCATGTGCATAACATGTGCCTCCACGGGCATATACAAAAAACCAATAATGCATCCATGTGCATAACATGTGCCTCCATGGGCATACATAAATCAACAAACATACTGCATCCACGTGCATAACATGTGCCTCCACGGGCATATACAAAAGACAAATGTGCATCCACGTGCATACACGACAATATATCTAAAATATATATCCACATATATATATAAATCAAATAGTCAACATGTCATAAGTGCCCTCAGCACCCGATATACAAAAAATACATCTGTCATACAAAAAATGCTTCCCCATATGCTCATCAGCATTTGGGGGCAGATACAATATATCTACTCATCTGGATCCCTAGGATCCTCCGGCTCCTCCTCCGACTCCTCCTCCGCCGGCCCCGCCGGGTCATGACGACCCCGAACTCGTCGCTCTGCTGGCCCCGCTGGATCGTCCCTCAGACGTATCCTCCCCTGAGCCGGCCCTGCCGGAGCATCTCGTCTACCACCCCCGTGCCTCGCCACGAACACCGCTGTCCTCAACAGGAGCGACTGCCACTCAGGCGGCGCACCGAGACATCCCTGCAAAGTATCCCGATCCAGGTCTCTCCAACCATCCTCGGGGAGCCCAGCTAAGATCCGGGCAAAGGTCCGTCGGACACCATCTATGGCGTCATCATGAGGGCCAACCCCTCGCCCACGAGCTGCATATCCTCCACCACGCGGAGGAGGTACAGGTACAGGTGGATGAGCGACCACCATCGCCCGCCCCTGCCGAGCCACATAGTCAGGTGGTGGCACTGGACCCACATCTGCACAAAGCAAGTAAGCCATTAGATACTATACAACAAAATAATCATGATAAACCAAACAACATATGATATAACATCAAATAAAACACAAAACATACCGTCTAAACTCCAGGCCTGTCCTGGGGCACGAGGCATCTCTGGGTCACCTCGGTAGTCCATGCCGGCGTAGGGATAGTCCTCAATCACTAGAGGCATCTGCTCCCACTGCTGATAGAAATCCTTCGTGAAGTAGCCGCGGACACCACCGCCGGCACGGGGCATCATCTGCCCCCACCTCATCATACGAGGCTCACTCGGAAGACCAGCACGAACGGGTACCCGTGGCCGCAAGGTCGGCACCCGCTCGAAGAAAAAACAGCATAAAAACGAGGCATAACAAAACTCGCCTCCCTCTCTAATGGCCTTGTCCAGATCTCTCCGGACACCAGCCAGGAACATCTGCGCCCAGGCATAATAAGTACCCTGTAGAACGGAATCCACCATCATCGTTTGCCCCCCAGACATACGATGTGGTGCAGCAGCACCCAATATCCGCAGAACGCAGGCACCAACAGCTCGCATATCCCACTCACGTAGGAATCTCAGACTAATAGAGCTGTTTACCAAAACAGCATCATCCACACAAAAAGTCTGTAATAGGTCCTCCATATCTACACCCGGAGGCAACCTCGGCAAGATATCACCCACCTCACCCAAGCGAGGCAACCCAGTCAAAAAATATACATCCGTGAGAGTGATCTCTAACCTCTCACCACCAATAATGAAGGCACCCTCTGCCGGCACCCACCACTGCACAAGCTTGTTCAAGAGCCGTCTCACTGAACGTATAGGAGGGATCTGAGCGAACTTCAAGAGTCCGCTCATAGCCAGGGTCTGTCTCACCCCTGCATCAGTCTCAATCCTCAGCATGAGTTCACCATCGATCTCTCTCTCCCGCCACACGGACTGAGGTCTCCGCAACATCCTGCCAGGAAAACAGAAGAAATTTTTAGCCCCAGCACAAAAATTTTAAAAAATCCCATCGCGGCTTTCACACAAAAAGCCGCGATGCCCATCGCGGCTTTTCCACAAAAATCCGCGATGACCATCGCGGGATCCATGCAAAAACCCGCGATGAACATCGCGGGTTTTGGCCGGACAGTCGCAATGAACATCGCGACTATCCCCCATGAACTCGCGATGAACATCGCGGGTTCCGACCTCACAGTCGTGATGAACATCGCGACTGTGAGCCTAAAACCCGCGCGGTTCATCGCGGGTTCAGCCCCGAAACCCGCGCGGTTCCACGTTGGAGAGTCAACGTGGAATTTCGCGGCCTTCGGGGCCCGCCGCCAAATGAAAAAGACATAATTGACAAGGCTAAGGCGAATAGAGTTACCTGCAACTCGCTAAATCGAAAACCAACGGTGAAATCTCCCAGAAATCAAGAAATAGCTCTGACAGCTCTATCAAACTCGCACGTAACAATGACAAGTCATTTGGGCCCCACGTCTTATTTATAGAAAATCTACCAATTTTCCAACAGCCATTGCGGTATCATACGAAGTCCATTTCTCAAACCGTTGGTACCGTTGGGATCAGCACAACGAGAACTTCATACAGGTTCCTTCCTTTTCCCGTTTTCACGGGGTCCATTTTTTGTCCACTTTTTAGCCCCCCTCGTCGCCTCGGTTTGCGTGCCACATCGGCCGTTCTCCGTTTTCGACATGCCTTATATCGCCGGATTCAGTTTTCCGCGCTCGTGATGATGCTTGAGATCATTTCTCGCTCTCACCTTTAGATTTTCCGGGCATTTTTTCCACGCCCCCTCGTCACCTCGGTTTGCGTGCCACATCGGTCGTTCTCCGTTTTTGATGTGCCTTATATCGCCGGATTCAGTTTTCCACGCTCTTGATGATGCTTGAGATCATTTCTCGCTCTCACCTTTAGATTTTCCGAGCATTTTTTCCACGCCCCCTCGTCACCTCGGTTTGCGTGCCACATCGGCCGTTCTCCGTTTTTGACGTGCCTTATATCGCCGGATTCAGTTTTCCGCGCTCGTGATGATGCTTGAGATCATTTCTCGCTCTCACCTTTAGATTTTCCGGGCATTTTTTCCACGCCCCCTCGTCACCTCGGTTTGCGTGCCACATCGGCCGTTCTCCGTTTCCGACAATCCTTATGTCACCGGATCCAGTTTTCCGCACTGATGACGATGCTTGAGACCTTTTCTCGCCCTCATCAATCCATTTTTGTTCGGTATAATTTTATCCCTTTTTCGGGCCGAGCAACCCCTTTTACGAAAAAGGCACTTAGGGAGTTTCTGTTAAGCTCTTTTCTGACTCCTAAAATAATGAAAAGATCGCCGAGCAATCTTGCTTCCTTTCATGCTCGCTAAACGTATCTGAAAGGGCATCTACCTGGTATAAGTTTACCCCTTTTCCGAACCTCGTAGACTAATTAAGAAAAAGGTATACTCTAGTCACATCGGCTAGAAGAGTTCTCCATCCGCATCATTTTATGCTTTTTCGGGCCTTGGAGACTAAACTTACGAAAAAGAAACACCAATAGAGTCCACTTACCGCTTTCAGAATCTCTAAACATGAAAGCAACCATGAGCAAGAGCCGTCCTGGGCTCGCAAAATCCACAGGACCGCACCATTTCAGAGCACACTTTTATCCCTTCTTGGAGCTCATTAAAACTACGAAGAAGGAATCAATGGTGCCCCTTGGTGCCATAACAGATCATGTCTACTCACATAGCAGCTTCCCCATTCTGGTCGCCTTTGTTCAGAGTATTCTGCAGTATGTCACTCTAAAACTCCCTTGACAGCTACCATCAGCTTTACCCCCCCCCCGGAGACAGTACATACCCTTCAGTCCCCAAAAAAAGCTATGATCCCTGCACCTACTAGTCAGTTCCATACGCTACTAGGTCAACCATGTCATCATGCTCTGAACAAAGGAAGTTTGAGTCTACCCATTTTTTGGCCCAGTTATTTCCAATCCCCACAAGTATGTCAGTTCTACCATCAGCACTACATCACTTCAGTTCTACACCTCGTGCTCCTATCAAGGAAACATCATTGCCTTGTTAGTTGCTGGTCTCCCTCTGTCGACGACAACCACATTGATTCCAGAGGATAGACCTAGAGGTCCCTGTGTCTTGGACTCATTACCATTTATGATGAGTGCCTACGAATCATTTCGAGAGGAATCCTCAGTGCCTCTCCAAATGGTTGTTTCTCACATGCTCGACTTCAACACCTTGATTGCATCGTTGAGACTCGCACAGGGTATTGGTCCGTTCAGTTATTAGTCGAAGACCCCGGATACCTCCTGACTCCTCCACATTTGAGAGTCTTCCTATGGATAACACCAGTTACACTTTTTCTATATATATCTGGGTTGCGCATGGCGACAGTATTCAGATTTACCCCGGTTTCATACTCCCTTGAGTATACAGTTACATTATTTCTCAGAGATGACTCATAGTCTTAGAGTCCCTACAGATGTTGGACACCTTCAGTTTCAGCAGTTCCTCAGTTATTCCAGTGTATCAGTCATTGAGATCCATTATGATCAGGCGTACATCCCAAAATAATGTCCCCCCTGGACCATTATGATGTACCAATATATTTCTTTATGTATTAGATCCCCCTTCTTGGGACTAATTGTTTTGTATAAGTCTTGATACGAGCATGGGAATGCCCGCCTCGTCCTTTATCAGAGATTATACCTCATTCATATTGAGGCCATGTAATATTTTTTGTTTTTGCAGCTTCCAAGGACCGTGGCTCCTGTCTCCAACCGGTCTCTTCTCTCCCCTAAAACCCCAGAAAAAAGGACAAAAGAACTATGATGTCTATCGGCCATACGATGAGCTCCTGCCCTCACACATCAGGGGGCAATCTGTTAACACCTAAAAAGTGCTCACTAGCTCATTCCCTTATTCACATGACCCATTTGTCCACTTTTCCACCATTTGAGCCTCTGAAACCAATAAAAGGTCACCAAAAGACCTTAGTACACCCCTTTTTCCATTAAAAAATATTATTTTTCCAAGAAAATCATAAAAAACCCTCAAAAAGGGTCCAAATTCCCAAAAATATTAAAAAGGGAATTAAAATATTATTTTTATTCAAAAAAGGAAAAAGGAGGGAAAAGTACCTAAACCATGTTGGTCAATACCATTTGGTTTCCACAAAACCACAAATGGTATTTCCCACCACCAAAACCTATAAAAAGGTGGTAGGGGCTCCTCATTTCACATCCATCCATTATCTCATCCTTATGCTGCTGAAATCTCCCTTGAGCATTTTAGCCATTGCAAACCACATTGGAGAAGAGACCATTGGAGATTGGAGTTGCTCATCCTTGGAGCCATTCAACCTCAACATTAGAGGTATTGATTCCGCAAGCACTTGCTTGCCCCATTCTTTCAATACAAATTTATTATTCTTACATTGTCTTGTTCTTGATTTTAAATTATTTTTTGTTATTTGCTTAATATCTTTGCATAGATCCATGAATAGACTTGTTTAATTAGTTTATTGTTATTTATTTCCATTGAAACTGCTGCTACTAGTTAGCAGGTGCCCATAGCACTAAGCCTGGTTGCAAAACCGGGCCAACAATGGTGACATGAAGACAAAGATTCATCCATTGTCATGGATCACATAGAATATCTACTTTCGAGGTATGTATAACTTGGTCCTACAATGGTTAACCTATGAGACATGCAGGTTACTAGCACAAGTCACTGAAGAGAACTAGAAGACATTATGCAGGTATGTTATACATAACTAGCTAGCATGTTAATCCAGGTATGTTTTTCCTATATCAAGCTAGAATCCTACCTTGTGTTAGGATCTTATACTGTTGTGTTGTTGATAATGATTATTCATGAAGTCATAGGTTTGAATAGTCATGGTTGTATGCATATTATGTTTCTTACCATAATTGATGATATGACTAACCAGAAGAATCATGAAGGTATAGGTTTGAGTAATCACAGGTTTATGCATTGATGATTTAACTAATCAGAAGAGTCCTATGATCAAATAAGAATATGCATGAGTAAAAGAAGACTTCCCTGAAACCTTGAATACTAATGTTTATTATATGTGAATGATCATGACTATACATGTTTAAGATTATTGTGTTTTGATAGTATTAAGATTATACTAATAAATGTGTGATTATGTATGAGACCTCAAGGATAACACAATGATGATACTAATAAGCATGCATAGTGATTAAGGATGGATGTAAGTTCAAGGACAGGTAATCCAGGAAGCAAAGATCAAGAGGGAGCACACTCTAGTTGTTCATGCAAGAAATCAAAGGAGCACACTTTAGTAGTTTCTGCAAGGATGCAGATATTCAGAGGGATTTGACCATCTTTCCACATTCCACAACAGAAAGGTGTAGAATAAGCTACTTCAGCGGCTCCTGCAAGGAAGCAAAGACTCAGAGGGAGTCCACCCAGCAACCAAACAAAGATAAGTATTTTTAATTATCATTTCTTGCATATTTGTTTGTTTAAATAAAACTGTTCAATGATGTATATGCTCATGTTCCTAGACTTAGGATATGTATTGTGCATATTAGAATGATTGCATTAATGAACACTATACTACTAATATGCATGTTATGGGTAAGTGGCCTATGGCACTGTACAACATTCCAGTGCTACTTATCTAGAATGAAACCTCTTTGCTGACATGTTGGGAGTGGTGCAAACTCTTAACAATGTTCTGGTAGAGACTGGAAGGCATCTAGAAAGTTGTGGAACATGGATAAATGTTGTATTGAAGCATTGGCTAAGATAATTGCATGACTTTATGACATATTTCTTTATGTGTAAGAATTTGTTTGAAAATTATGAGATGTTTCTAATCATGAAATTTAACTTGTTTTGTAGAAAAGACCGTATACCTTCACCTACAAAAGAAGGACTACAGCATTTGTTCAAGCAACAAAATTATCTATTGAAGATATTGAAGTTCCCAGGATACGGGAAGAATGTCATGATCTGTCGATCATGAAGAACGATATTTGGGATGCGGTCCCAAGAGCCGAAGGGAAGTCTGTTATGACTTCCAAATGGAACTATCAGATCAAGCATGCTACAGATGGCAGCATAGAGAAATATAAAAGTGATGAAATAGAAGATACACCAGATGGATTTCAAGACAGCCTTCTTGAATGGTGTAGTCATATATGTGTGCAAAACTTGGTAGGATAGACAGATTTCTATCCAGTTTGGGCTTTACCAAGAGTAAAGCAGATTCCAACCTTTACTACAAGGTTGAGGAAGGAAATCTAGTCATACTACTTTTGTATGCAGATAACCTGTTTGTTACAGGTGAAGATAGATTGATTGCCGACACGCAGCGGAAGCTTGCTGCCGAGTTCGAAATGAAGAACTTGGGGATGATGCACTATTTTTTTTTGGCATGGAGGTGTGGCAGAGTGCAGGTGGAATCTTCCTTGGACAAGGGAAGTATGCAGTAGATATCCTGAAGAGGTTCGGGATGATGGATTTCAAGGCCGTGGCCACACCTATGGCATCGAATCTGAAGCTTCTTTGTGATGCTTCATCTGAGCCGATTGATGTCTTTATGTATCGTCAGATGATTGGGTCCTTGATGTACCTGACGAACAAGAGACCAGATATTTGCTTTGCAGTGAACACATTGAGCCAGTTCCTGACAGATTCGAGGAGTTTTCACCTGGTTGCTGTAAAGCATGTTCTGAGGTACCTGAAGGGTACAGTGGATTATGGGCTCAAGTATGAAGCGAATCAAAAGTTTAACCTGCAGGGTTATGTTGATTCAGATTGGTTTGGCAGTGATGTAGATAGGAAGAGCACATCTGGATGCTGCTTCATTATGGGATCAGGTGTGATCTCTTGGTTTAGCAGGAAGCAGTCCTGCGTAGCACTAAGTACAGCTGCGGCTGTAGCTAGGGTTTTACCCCTAGCTTGTGCAAATGAGCACCTACTAAGGAGAAGGGACTCCTTAGTAGCAGTTTAGTAAATGGAAATAACTAAGCTAAAACAGAAATAGAAACTACTCTAAACATGTGCATGAAACATAAACAACAATTTGTAAACAATGGTTTTGTATTAATATTACCTTCAATGTGAAGGTTGATGAAGCTCTTTGCAATGTCCAAGAGGGTTGCTCCAAGCTCCAATGTGCTCCTTCTCTTTCTCCAATGGTGGGAATGGGCCAAAAGGGGCTCTCAAGGTGAAAGTAGTTCAATGGTGAACTAGGGTTTCGAGAGATATTTTGGCAAAGTAAGGGTATACTTGATTGTGGATGTGGAATAAGGGGTCTCCATCACCTATTTATAGTTTTTTGGTGGTGGAGTGCTAACCCATGGTTTTGGGAACCATATGGTTTAGGGTAGCTGTATAGGGTTTTTTCCTCCTTTTCCTCATTATTTTATATTTTTTCTTCCCTTTTTAGGGGGTTTTTGCTATTTTTAGAGGAATTTTGGATATTTTTGGAGGAAAAATGGGTTTTTTAGCCTTTTTGAGGCTTTTTTGATGGTTTTGTGGCCTTTTGGAGGCATTTTAGGCCTTTTGGAGGCTTTTTAGTGGTATTTTCAGGGTTTTTAAGGGAAATATGGTAGGAAAATGGACAAATGAGCCATGTAATGTGGTAGATGAGGTAGTGAACACTTTTTGGGTGTTAACAGATTGCCCCCTGATGTGCGAGGGCAAGAGCTCATCGTATGGACGATGGACATCATAAGTCATGAATGGTTTTCCTGGGATGTAGAGAGAAGAGAAGAAACAAACTGAAGCCCGGAACAACGATCCCGAACAAACTGCAAGAACTAAAAGTACATAACCTCAATAATGGATGAGGTATCATCTGATCATATGGACGAGGCGGGCATTCCCATGCTCGTATCAGGATATAACATAATAATAACAATGGGGTCCAAAGAAGGGGACCTGACATATACATGACCTCAAATACTGACTGAGGAATAATCTCAATATATGGACGAGGCGGGCATACCCATGCTCGTATCAAGATACATAAACAGAACTGTGAGGCCCGAAAAGGGGGACCTGTAAGATACATAGATAACCACTGTGTACATCATAAGTGTCCAGAGGAGACACAAATCTGGGACATACTGCTAGGCGGACCATGTGTAAACTGAAGAACTAGTGCACTGGAATATCAACAGTGCTGCTGACTGGGGTACCAGAGGAACTGATGAGCTACTAGATCATAATGACTGGGAGCAACAACCTCGCTGGTACACTGAGCTGGAACTGAAATGGGTACTCAAGGAAGCATATAACTGGATGGCTTCCGAATACAATCGCCAACGCAGACCGGACATCCACGGGAACATACAACTGGGCGTTCCGAAGTGACTCACCAATGTGCTAGAGTCGGGGGAAATCCGGGGTCTTCGACTAAAAACTGATGGGATATAATCCTACGCGATTCTCAATGATGCGGTCAAGGTGCTAAAGTCGAGCATGTGAGAAACAACTACTCGGAGAGGCAATGATGACTCCTCTCAGAATGGTCCGTAGGCACTTACCACAGATCGTGATAAGTCCAAGGCGTAGGGACCTCTGGGCCTATCCTCTGGAATAGAGGGGCTGTCGTCGACAGAGGGAGACCTGCAGCTATCAAGGAAATGATGTTTCCTTGACAAGAGCGCGAGGTGGAGAACCGAAATGTGATAGTACTGATGGCAGGACTGACAAACTGTGGGGGGGACAACTGGGCAAGCAGAGTGGGTGGACTCAAACTTCCTTTTTTCAGAGTATGATAATGGGGATGATCGGGCAGCATATGAAACTAACGGAGGGGAAAGGGATCATAGCTGTATTGGATCTGGGAAGGTGACTGGGCTGAGGGAGACTCAAGCTGGTATCATATGGCAGGAGACTGCAGAATACTCTGAACAAAGGCGACCTGATTAGGGGTGCTGCCGAGATGATCGATCATAGTGCCAAGAGGCACGGGAAGGGACTTCTTCATGGGTTAAGGAACTAGAAGAAGTGTGTGTAAAATGATACTGTCATGTGGATTTATACGAGCCCAGGATAGTTCATGCTCGTGGTTGCTTTCAATTTTAAGGAGTCTGAAAGCAAATAAGAAGACTCTGAAGTAATGGAATGGTACTATCGTGTGGATTTTACGAGCCCAGGACAGTTCATGCTCGTGGTTGCTTTCAATTTTAGAGAGTCCGAAAGCAAATAAGAAGACTCCAGGGGGTTGCTTTTTCGTAAGTTTAGTCTCCAAGTCCCAAAGAAGCATAAAAGGATGCAATGAAGAACTCTTCTAGCCGGTGTGACTAGAGTATTCCTTTTTCGTAATTAGTCTACCAGGTCCGGAAAAGGGTTAAACTTATACCAGATAGACGCCCTTTCAGGTACTTTAACGAGCATGAAAGGAAGCAAGAGTGCTCGACGATCTTTTCATTCTTTTAGGAGTCAAAAAAGAGCTTAACGGAAACTCCCTAAGTGCCTTTTTCGTAAAGGACTTGTCCGGCCCGAAAAAGGGATAAAATTATACCGAACAAAAGGAATGGCCAGGCAAGGAGGAAGTGTTCAATCAAGGAACAGTAATGATGACCAAGAACGAGGGTAGGGGGGAACACTGGTGGGCCTCCTTGCGGGGTGGATGAGATGGTGGCAAAATAACGAAACATTTGCAGTATGATAGGAGTGAATGGCTCATGTACAAAAGTGTAACAATCTGATGGCGGCCGATGTGGCGCGCAAACCGAGGAAGCAAGGTGTGGGGACACAATGTTGAAATTGTACCAAGTGAGAGCGAGAAGTGATCTCAAGCATCATCACAAGCTCGAAAAAATGAATCCAGCGATATAAAGGGTGTCAAAAATGGATAACGGCCGATGTGGCATGCAAACCGAGGTGACGGGGGCATTTTGGAAAAATGCCCAAAAAATCTGGGGGTGAGAACGAGAAATGATCTCAAGCATCATCAACAGTGCGAAAAAATGAATCTGATGATATAAAATATGTGAAAAATGGAGAACGGTCGATGTGGCACGCAAACCGAGGCGACTAGTGGTGTCTAAAAAAGGGCAAAAAATGATGGGGAAAAAAATAATACGAGGTAACCATCATGACGGTCTCGTCGTGCTGATTCCAGTGGTGAAAACGGTTCAAAAAATGGACTCCATATGGGGTCAGAATGGCCAAAACAAGAAAAAGTCAACTGATTATAAATAGTGTGTGGGTCCAACATGACATGTGTCATTCGTACTATTTGACCTTGACTTGTGAACAGAGTGGACCAGAGCTGAGGTGGCATTTCTGGATGATCCAACCGACCGATTTCAGATCCGGGAGATACAGGTATTCCGTCAAACTCATACCTGCATGTTTTTTAGGGTCGGGGGTTGGGTAGTGGGTCCCAGGGTTATTTGTACGGTCCACGTGGGGTGGACCGCGGGTTAGGGGGACGAAACCGCGGTTGGCGACCGCGAGTTTCGAGGTGAACCACGCAGTTGAGTATCGCGTGTTTCTCGGCTGGATACGCGGTCGAGTACCGCGCGTTCCAAAGAGGAACACGCGGTGCCAAACCGCGAGGTTAGGGCTGACAGGCGCGGTTAAGGACCGCGACTATAGGCCTAACAGCCGCGGTCGGAAACCGCGGCAGGAAGCCCTAAAGCCGTGGTTTTGGGCCGAGCTATTAGGGTCTTCCGAGGGGAAGGGGAGGGACTTATATATTTGACATGAGTCTGATGAGTCTACTTTGTGTGATTGACAGGATGCCGCAGGTTCTATGGAGAGAGCGGGAGATTCCAGACGAGATCATGGCCGTCATCCGAGGGGATGACAATGTACGATCGGTGCTGGGATTGTTCGGACTTATAAAGTTCGCACAGATCCCCATGATATGATCAGCAGCGTTGCTACTGAACCGACTGATTAGCTTCTAGGAGCCGGACATATAGGCTTTCCGAGTACAGGGTGAGGGGGTGGACCTCACCCTGACTGATGTATACTTTCTGACGGGGTTGCCCTGTCTGGGCAGGGTGGAAGATACATAGCCGTGGGTCGTCGCGGACGTAGACATGGAGGACATGCTGGACAGATACTGTGGTCCCGAGGCGAGGGTGCATAGGAATGCACTCTTGGTGAGGGACCTACAGGAGCCATCAGTGCAGGCCATGGCGGCATGTGTGGTTCGGGTATTGGGGTCCCAGTCACCTGAGAAGGTGTCGGGGGGCTAGATGCAGATGATAGAGTGTGTACTGGATGGGGTGTACTATGCATGGGGCTAGATGTTCCTGACCTGCGTTCAGCGGCAGCTGACGGCAGCGAAGGAATCTGGCAAGGGGTTCTGCTATGGTTCTTTCTTGTGTGCCTTCTTTATGGAGAGGGTACCTACACTACGGCCACGGGTGCCGATCATAGCAGGAGGCTTGAGGGATCCGTGGATGGTGTGGTGGGGTGAGATGATGCACCGCCATGGTGGCGGTGATGTGGGCAGGTATTTTACGCAGGAGTTGTACCTGCAGTGGCTCCAGATACCACTGACACTGGATGACTTCCCATATAGGGACATGGACTACACGGGAGATCCAGAGGCGCCACGAGCACCAGGACAGGCATGGGGACCCGATGGTACGTATGTGTTTGCTTTCATGTTAGGGATGTCAAGTTTTATATGTATGATAGTTTATTGATATACTGTGACTGACATATGGGTGATCTGCAGATGTGGGCCTGAGGCCGCTGCCAGGTCATGTGGCACGGAGGGGGATTGTGGCCGTGCCAGCTCTACCTGGACGAGGGGAGGTCCGTCGCCGCGATGCGGAGGGGAAACTCGAGTCTGTACGGGCGCTACTAGACCGGTTGCTAGTGGGGGTGACCGACGAGGGATGGCGGGACGTCGATCCGGACGTGGTTCAGGATTGCATGAGGGAACCCTGAGAGTTCAGTTCCATTGCCATCCGGGTGGCTATCTTGGCGGACAGGGCATGGGAACAGGGGCCCATAGAGGATGAGGAATTGCTGGAGGAGGAGCGAGGGGAGGACTCAGAGGCAGCCGATGCAGGCAATGATGCGGGTTATGACTCTCATTAGGGAGTGCAGGGGACTCCCCCCGAGTTTTGTATCTACGGCATGTATTTTGATGAGGCTTTAGGCATGTATATCCATTTTTTGTATAGCTGAGTACAGGGGTACTCAGGACATGTATAGCACTGAACATGTATTTTTTGATATATATATATATGCACGTGGATGCACCTTTTTATGATGTTGTGTTTGTACGCACGTGGATGCGCAATATGACATGTGAGATATTTGTATTGCACGTGGATGCAAGTAGTATAGGATGTTGGGCACATGGATGCCCCTTGTGTATTTGAGGTGATTTTATGATGTATGTATGATTAGGCACGTGGATTCCCCTATGGATATGCATGTGGTTTTATGGCGTATGTACATGGATGCAAATGTTGATGCGATGCAATCTTTTTGGGTTTTTATATATTTTTATGAGATGTTATGAGATGATGATGCATGATGTTACATGGTGTGATTGATATGCCAATCTAGGATGTTGTTTGCCATTTGATCTGCGACACTATTTTGGGCTCTTGGGACATGTGTGAATGTTATGGATTCAAACTATTGGCTGAGTTGTTTTGCGCACAGGAATTTTCTAAAAAGGCAGGGATCACGCACCTGGTAGCAGTTGTTGAACTGGGAGACAAGTAGCTGGGAGTCGAGAAACACATGAAGGTGACATATGCCCATCTGGAGGGAAGTAGTCAAGAGATCGGTCACAGCATCATACTCTGCCTGGTTATTGGTAGCAACGCCTATATAGATTCCGTCAAGGTGAATCATCTCGTTGGAAGGGGAGTACAAGACCCATGCTGCAGAAGCCAGGTTGGGAGACCAGCGGCTTGCACCGTCAGCGAAGCCAGTGTAACAAGGTGGAGGATGGTCCATCTGTGGTCATGCAAAAATGATGAATGTAAGATGATGGTAAAAAAGGTGAAAAACAAAAAAGAGAGCAAACTGTACAATGCGGACCAATGAGGCCGCGGTTTCATTTATGGATAAAAACTCTTAAGATACAACCCATTACGGGGGTTGCGCAAAAGGTGACCTTCGGAGTCAGCTAAGATGTATGCCCCCTTGCCGAGGCAGGTCTGCACGATGTAAGGGCCTTTCCACATGGATTCAAACTTCCCTTTACCGGTTTTTTCGTGGGCTTGGTCATGGGCGAGGACGAGGTCCCCTTCGTGGAAAGTTCGAGGGTGTACATGTTTATCATAACCGGCTTTGGAGCGGTTTTTGGCAGCTTCGATGTTCTGGAGGGTGGCACGACGGTCTTCATCAGCTTGTTCGAGTGTCAGCAAACGCTGCTCGAGTGGGGAGGTGTCAGGGAGAAGGTCAACGACGATGTGTAAGGCAGGAATCTGACATTCAATGGGGAGGACAGACTCTATGCCGTGAACTAAATGAAATGGGGTAAAACCAGTGGTGGTCTTAGTGGATGTACGGTAAGCCCATAAGGCAGGGAACAGCATGTGGTGCCAATTGGACTTATGCCGGTCAACAGTTTGTTGAAGGATGGTTTTTAGGATTTTGTTGATGGCCTCTACTTGGCTGTTCCCTTGGGGGTAGTAGGCAGAGGAAAATCGATGTTCAAATTTGAGGAGGGTGGATAACTCACACCAGACGGCATCTTCGAAGTGGGAACCGTGATCGGAGACTAACTGCTTAGGAACCCCGAATCGAGTGATGACATGGTTGAAAAAGAAACGGGCAGCAGTGTCAGCGGTACAATTGAAGGTAGGCATGGCTTCTGCCCATTTGGTGAAGTAATCAACGGGGACAATGATATACTTGTGGCCGTTGGCAGACAGGGGTCTACACTCCATGAATTCTATGGCCCATTTACAAAAGGGACCAACGGTGATGACTGGGTGTAACGGAGCAGGTGGTGTCCGAGCCTTAGGGGCGAAAAGTTGGCAGTTATGGCAATGCTTGACCGCGGTGATGCAGTCGGTGAAAAGTGTGGGCCAGAAGTATCCGGCCCGGATAACCTTTTGGGCAGTGGCCATCCCTGAGAAACGGCCTCCGCAGGCACCACTATGACAGTTGTTAAGGACGTGTTCAGCTTCCTCGTGTGTAAGGCAACGACGAAGAATTGTGTCAACCCCTCGCCGGTAAAGGACATCGCCTAAGAGGAGATATCGAGAGGCCTGGTGACGGATGCGACGGCGTCCATTACGGGTGACTTTGGGTCTGAACTTCTACGTGCGCAGGTATAACAAAATATCACCGTACCATGGGTCATCAGACGAGATAGTGAACAGGTGGTTGTCGGGTAACTCATGGGAGATTGGTGGGGCTGGGAGAAGGGAAGGGAGATCAGTGATGAGCTGGGAAAGCGCGAGGGCTTTAGTGCTCTTAGGTGTTTTGAAGGTAAGGTCATATTCCTGGAGGATAATGACCCATTTAGCCACACGACCTTGCAGTAGTCGCCTGTTTAGGAGATAGACCATGGGGTTAGAGTCGGCGACGACTGTGGTATGACTCATTAAGATGTAGTGTCGTAATTTCTGGATGGAAAAGACCATAGCGAGGGCGAGTCTCTCCTCATATGGGTAACGCAGAGGGGGTCCAGACAAGGTCTGGCTGACGTAATAAATGACATGCTCCTGGTGAGAAGCGTCTTCTTGAACCAAGACTCCGGACACAGCATGCTCGGATGCCGAGACGTAGAGGATGAAGTCCTAGGAGAAATCCGGAGGGGAAATCAAGGGGGCTTGGGTGAGAGCTTTCTTAAGGGCTCCGAATGCAGCTTCTGCTTGCTCATCCCAGACAAAGGGTATATGGGTACGGAGCAGGCGCAAGAAACCATGAACGGTAGTGGCGTAATCAGGAACGAAGCATCGAAGGAAATTGGAGCGCCCCTGCAGACTTTGGAGCTGCCGGAGCGTGTGAGGAGAGGGAAGGTCCAAGATGGCTTGGACTTTCAGGCGATCAACAGTAATTCCTTTCTGGGAAACAATAAAACCCAACAATCGGCCTACCGGAACGTAAAAGACACACTTGTGGGGGTTCAAGCGGATTTGATATTTGCGACAACGCAGAAAAACTTGCCGAAGGTCATTAAGGTGGTCAGATCGTTTCCGGGAACGAGCTGTGAGATCGTCAAGGTAGACTAGCAGGATATGGACCAAGTCGTGGAAGCAATAGGTCATGGCCCGCTGGAAGGTGGCACCAGCATTTTTAAGGCCAAAAGGCATGACACGATAGGAAAAGGTGCCCCATGGGGTGGTAAAGGCAGTTTTGTACTGGTCTTCCTTATGGATCTGGATCTGGTTGTATCCGAAAAAACCATCCATGAAGGAGAGGACTTCATGCCCCGCACATGCATCAATGAGTTGGTCAATAAATGGCGTGGGGAAATTGTCCTTGGGACAAGAACGATTTAAATCGCAGAATTCAGTGCATACTCGAATGGTGCCTTGTTTTTTATTAACGGGAACGGGGTTTGAAACCCAAGTGGTATAGGCGATAGGATAAATGAATCCTGCCTTGCGCAGTTTCTCAATCTCGGCTTTAATAGCCGGGAGTTTTGAGGGATGAATGGGGTGTTGTTTCTGACGAACGGGGGGTACATCAGGCCATGTGTCAATGTGGTGCTCTATAATGGAGGGGTCAAGACCGGGCATTTCGGTATAGGACCAGGCAAAGACATCATGGAATTCTCGGAAGAGTTTTCTGTACTCCTCAATCTCTTGTTCACTGCAGGAGGCTCCTAAGGCAATGCATTCATTGACGCCAGGGGGGTCAGAGATATCTATGTGGATGACGGGTGAGATGTTGGCCATATTACCCTCCTCGAAGGTGTCAGGAGCAGGAATAGGGTCCTTGAACCAGTCGACCTTCGTGGGGAGGAAGTCTTTGGACTCAACCGTGAATTGAGTAGCTGTGCTAGACGATGGTTCGTCTGGGATGAAATAGGAACGGTGGTGCATGTCATCCCAAGGATAATCCGGGGCAGTAAGGGCCTCACGAATCTCCTCATCAGTACAGAAAGTTTGCATCGTCAAATCGGTTGACGAGGGGATAGTGGTTGAAGAGATCATATAAATGGTATTAACCTCTCCTGAAGGGGGGGAGACCGGAGGGTGGATCTCCTCAATGGTGGGTGGTGCCGTCTCAAGATCCAGATTGTTCATCTCATAGAGAGTCGCTCTGTAATCCGGGAGATCGGGACAATGGTGTGAGTAATGCCCGTAGACACCGCATATGGCACAGGGATGGTTAGTGCGTAGGGATTTATCTTTAGGCTTGGGAGTGGGGTTTAGTTCGACAGTTGGGATGTTAGGGTCATCGTCGAGCATCTGCATGTGCTTCTATAGGGATGGTAACTATGGGCATTGGTGAGTCGCATGGCCCAACTCATCGCACAGTGAGCATTTAGGAGGAGCACGAAACACTGGAGGGTTTTTTACTGTCTTGGGAGGTGGTACAGCAGTGTAAGGTTGTGGCCCTCTGCCCCCAGTGGGTTTGGGAGTAGGAGGGGGAGTCGTGGAGGACGAAGGGGTAGAGACACCGGGGGATGGCTGAGTGGTAGTAGCCATGGGTTGCACCGGTTGGAGGACGACGCTTGGTGTCGGCGGGGGAACGGGAGGCGAAAGGTACCAGACGGGTACTCCCAAGGTTAACCCAGGGAGGCTAAGGGTAGCCATAACTAGGGCGCTTACTACTCCCGATGGAGGGACTAGGAAGGGGATCGTATGGATAGGTGTAACACCAATGTGGCTAGGTACCAATGGTGGTTTAGGCAACAAGGGTGGTTGATTATTAGGAGGTTGGTTATTGTGGGACAAGGTACATAAGTCAGACACGTCGAGCGTAGATGCCGGGGGAGGAATGGATTGGAAGGTGGATGTCATCACCACGTCTGAGTAAACTCCGGGCCCCGTAGAAGAAACAAACGAGGTGGTTGTACCAGAAACAGGCTGCTCAACCATGGGGAGAACATTTTCGGGTGCCGCGGGAGCACTGGGATCATAGTAGGTGAGTTGGTCAACCTTGACCACGCATCCCTCATGGACGAACATCATGGTGCGAAAGACGGAAGAGGCAACTGCCCGCATGGCATACATGTAGCTGTGGCCAAGTAAAAGGTTATGATCCAATTGGGCATTGATTACCTCGATGTCAATGAGTACAGTTTTTCCACCTAACTGGATGGGGACATTGGCTAGGAGGCCTTGGGGCTGAGCCGAACGACCGTCGTAGGTGCGTAATGCAGTGGTGGACTGTTGGAGAGTAGGGGATCCCAACTTCTACCACACGAATGTAGACATAACGCATGTGGAGGCACCTTCATCGATGATGCATCGATGGATGACAAGATTCCGAATGGAAACAGAAACTTGGAATGCTAGGGTGGAAGTAGGCGGGGTTCGAACTGGTCCAAATCAAATGCCATCAAATTCGAATCATTTGGGTCAATCCCCCCAATGGCGGAGAGTAAAGTCTTACGCTGGGAAGGGCAGTTCTTTAAGACTTCTAACGCAGACATGGCTGCGGGAGATTGGGCTAGGTCATCTACAATGTTGTAGTTTGACACAGCGCGCGCATTAGGGTTATTATTGATACGACGAAGTGGGAAACGAGGTGCTTTGGGAGCGCCATCAAGTGGAGGTGGAGGTATACGTAATGCTTGATCAGTGGGATGAGCATTAGTGGGTTTATCAGTGGGAGGTACTTCAGTGGTGGAACCATATTGGTTCTGACGGGTCTGAAGGTTGACATCAGCGGAGGACATCATCAGCAAGTGGTGGGTCCCTCAGTCAAACATGGGTTGATCAGGGGCGACGTAAATGATTTGTTGTTGGGGTTGCGCGTTGGCTTGAGGGGGAGCCAACGGCTGAGTGTTCACTACGCCTTGGTTTGGTAAGGGGTTTTGCAGCACCAAAGGCGGTTGCTGAGGTTGTGGAGGGTTGGGCGGTGCTGGAGGAGCCGCATGCCCTTGACGATGGGCATCATCAACCCAAAGTTTCCGCGCTCGCTCCAAGTGTGGGAAAGCATGTGTATAGTGGCCATAGACCCCGAAAATAGAACAAGGATGGTTTGTTCGCAAATTGGGGTTCTTAGCCTGCTTGGGCGGGCGATCAGGGTTTTGGTTAGCAGGGGCCGCATTATTGTTGTCGGGGGGATTAGCCGGTTGACCAGCTTGGTCCGCAGGTTGGTTGTTCCCCCGATTACGGCCCTTTCCGCGGTTTTGTTGGCCCTGGTTGCGTTGGTTGTTCTGGTTTTTCTGAGGGTTTTGTTGGGCGTCAACTTTCCCTTGGGAAGTAGGTGGATTCTAAGGTTGCACAAGTGTGGGAGCAGGCTGCGGAGGATGATATGTAGGTGGAGGCTACGCAGGTGCAGCAGCTTGAGGGGGTTGCTGATATGGCTGCGGAGCGGGTTGTGGGTTTGCCATAGGGGCTGCCTGTGGCGAGTAATAAGCAGGTTGGGCTTTTGAAGGCGCCGGAGCTGGGGCAGCCTGCTGGTGGTAGTAGGGCTGAGGTGCGACTGGGGGAGCATAATCAGGAGTCGCATGACCGAAGCACTGAGGTGGACATGAGGGTCCATGGGAATGGTGGTGATGTGTCATGGGAGCATACGAGTTGGTTGCTCCAGACTGTGAGGTATCCCGCGAAAGGCCGGGGCCAGGGATAGGACGTGCTATGGAAAATGGTTGGGGATGCGAAGAAACACGGCCAATGATGCCGTCTGCAGCGTGGGATGCCCCAGGTGGATCGTGCTGGGAGGAATCTCCACGAGGGGCGTCAGGTATAATGGTATAAAGGTAACCCGACTGGGCATAAATGAGGTCGAACTGTTGGGCCTTCAGGATGGCCTCTTCTTCAGACTGGGGTCTTTCTGATGCCGCATCCTTAGCAATGACAGGGAGAAGGGACTTGAGGAACCAATCTAGGAAGACACGGTCGTCTAATTTGATCTTGCATAAGCTACAGCGTCGACGCCACTCATGAATGTGGTCCGTGATGTGGGTAGCCGTGTTTTGTCTACAAGATAGGAGGATCTCAATGCCTGCATCATAGCGGACAGGTAACTGGAAGAACTGCAGGAAGGTCGAGGCAAGGGAAGCAAAGGTGGCATGGGTCCCATGGGGTTGCTCGATATACCACTTGGCTGCAGAGCCAGTGAAGGTGCGCTGTAAGAGACGGAGGCGAACAGAGTCGTCCACTATGGAGTTGGAGGAACACCATAGGTGGAAAGACATGATATGGTTTTGTGGGTCCTCACCTGCCTTGCCCTCGAACTTAGGGATGTCAGAGGGGAGCTTGGTAGGCATATGAGGCCATGTAGGGTCGTGTCGGATAGGGTCGTTGGTCAATCTGGCTAGGTCAGGCAGGTTGAGGCTAGCCATGAATGGAAAACTGGAAGAAGGATGTGACACAGTAGGGGGTTGGGCTAAGTTGGGGCCAATGCCCCCAAGTGGAGGGGTAGGGTTTGGAATGGTGCCCCCAAGTGGGGGAACTAAGGTGTTATAGGAAGGTCCTACACCACCATGGGTAGTGTGAACCACTGATGAAGTGGGGATAGGTATCCCAGCTGCGGGAATGGGAGCAGTGAGGGGAACGGTAGATGGGGGCCCCATAGAGGGCATACCCAAAGCAGGTGTAGTAACTGGTGTAATGGTGGATGTGCCACCAATGGCCCCTACCAGAAAAGGAGTGGAAGTCACACCAGCCATGGGGTTAGTAGGGGCAGTATAAATGGGGTTCTCAGACTCTGTCTCAGAATCGGAGGTAAAGTAAGGGGCGTCAATATCTGGTGACGGAGTCCTACGTCGCTGACGAGTGGATTCAAGGGACAAGGCCCGAGATCTCTGATAAGTGGTATCAAGTGATGATGATCTATGGCGATGACGGGTGGTGTCAAGTGAACCATGCTGTGGGGGCTCGCCCCTGAGGCACCGAGAATGTGTCGGGGACTCAATGGTGAGAGATGGTGTCAAATCTCTGTGGGTTGAGGTGAGTAAAAATCAGCTCAAAAATCCTAATGCAACCGAATGTGCAGAAGGAGAACTCCAAAAACAAGGCACTCAGGCCAACAACCAACTCAAAACACCCACTGCAACAGCTATGCTACAATAGGTGGAGTGTCAACAAAGATGGTCAGAATACCAACAAGCAGTAGGTTTCCTAGAAATAAAAAATGGTGGACTCACTAGACCAAAGGGAGGTAAGGGAGCATGCAAACACCTAATTAAAAGTATTCTGACTCAACTAGACATATCTGCTGCAAGGTGATGAAATCCAAGTCAGACAATATGAATAGAAAAGCCAAGTGGCTAAGGTATCCCCCTACCGGGAGGGAGACCGGGTAGTCAATCCTAGAAGAATGGCAACTAAGATACCCCGTTCATGACACGTCCAGAAAGGTGAATCTACCGTTTGGTCCGTTTACCGCAATACCCCTATACAGGGATATCCCGCGAACTGCGAAAGGTAGCCCTTCGGTTACTGAATGGAGTGCGGTATGCCACTCAGGCCTCCGGAACCAGTCTCCCGACTTCAACCCTCCTAAGGGAGAGGCCCTCTGATAAACTGGTCGTGACCGTGCCAAAAAGTACTAGGGGATTTTGGTTCCCTATTTGGACAACAACTATGTCTCAAGTGTAAGTAACCGAGGGGTGTTATTGGAAGCCTATCCCCCCGATCCTACCTAACTGCAAAGATTCTTTTGTGTTCCCCAAGTGGGGTTAGAATATTGGTTGAGTTAGGTACTTTTTAAGGCTCACTTGAATTATGTGACAGAGTGTGTGCTCGTGAGGTGATGAACCCAAAATAGAAGTGCCACAAGGGGGGCAACTTCTAACTATCAATAATACTGAAATTAAAACTTTAACTTGCAAAATTTTCTGAATGAAAAAATACTGAAATTTTAAAAAGATTCTGTAAGGGGAACATAAATTATGTTACAAAAAGGCTGTAGGGAAGTGGGGCTATAGGTAGGACAGAGGGCTGTTCAGATGCAGAAAATATTGCAGCAAAAGGGGCTGGGCTCAAATTAGGGAAAAAATGCAGAAATCAGACCGCGGGTCTGTGGCGAATCAGAACAGGCGAACCGCGGGTTTAAGGGAGACAGACGCAGACAGGTCACGGCTATTGGGCCGATAGTGGCAGTCGGGATGCAAGAAACAGGGAAAAAGACGCAGTCAGGTCGCGGGAAAAAGGCTGACAGACGCAGTCGGGACGCAGGAAAGAGGCTGAAAGCCGCAGTCGGGACGCGGAAAAATGGCCGACAGGCGCAGTCAGATCGCAGCAAACAGGCTTATTAGCCGCGGTCGGATCGCAGGTAACAGACTTGAATCCGCCGGCAGGGCGTTGGAAACAGTCTGAGAGCCACGGTCGGGTCGCAGGTAAAGGCCTAAAAGACATGGTCGGGACGCGACTGCAGAGGGAAACAACGCGGTTGACGGCGGCCGAAAGGGACAGCCGAAAGGAAAAAAAAAATTAAACTGAAACCAGAAATTTAAAATCTAGGGGAGTCTGGGTTCGATCCCCAGTGGAGTCGCCAAAACTGTAGCTAGGGTTTTACCCCTAGCTTGTGCAAATGAGCACCTACTAAGGAGAAGGGACTCCTTAGTAGCAGTTCAGTAAATGGAAATAACTAAGCTAAAACAGAAATAGAAACTACTCTAAACATGTGCATGAAACATAAACAACAATTTGTAAACAATGGTTTTGTATTAATATTACCTTCAATGTGAAGGTTGATGAAGCTCTTTGCAATGTCCAAGAGGGTTGCTCCAAGCTCCAATGTGCTCCTTCTCTTTCTCCAATGGTGGGAATGGGCCAAAAGGGGCTCTCAAGGTGAAAGTAGTTCAATGGTGAACTAGGGTTTCGAGAGAGATTTTGGCAGAGTAAGGGTATACTTGATTGTGGATGTGGAATAAGGGGTCTCCATCACCTATTTATAGTTTTTTGGTGGTGGAGTGATGACCCATGGTTTTGGGAACCATATGGTTTAGGGCAGCTGTATAGGGTTTTTTCTTCCTTTTCCTCATTATTTTATATTTTTTCTTCCGTTTTTAGGGGTTTTTTTGCTATTTTTAGAGGACTTTTGGGAGGAAAATGGGGTTTTTTAGCCTTTTTGAGGCTTTTTTGATGGTTTTGTGGCCTTTTGGAGGCATTTTAGGCCTTTTGGAGGCTTTTTAGTGGTATTTTCAGGGTTTTTAAGGGAAATATGGTAGGAAAATGGACAAATGAGCCATGTAATGTGGTAGATGAGGTAGTGAACACTTTTTGGGTGTTAACAGCGGCAGAGTATGTTGCAGCCTGTTCAGCTAGTTGTGAGGCAGTATGGCTACGGAAGCTACTGTCTAATTTATTTGATCTCCCATTGGATGCTACTAGTATCTTTTGTGATAACTAGAGTTGTGTGAAGCTGTCTGAGAACCCAGTGTTTCATGACAGGTCGAAACACATAGAGATCAAATATCACTATATCAGGGATATGGTGCAGAGAGGAGCTGTGAAGCTCCTGTACATTGCGACGGACGAGCAGATTGCAGATGTGTTGACGAAACCACTAGCCAAAGTGATGCTCGAGTACTTCAGAGAGAGGCTTGGTGTTCTTTGGATTGATGACACTTCAAGGAAGAAGTGATGGACACATTTGCAGAGGCCATTCCAAGCATGTTGGAAGGAGGATCCTTCACATGGCTGTGGATGTAAGCACTGGATGATGAGCATCAGGACGATGCTCCATTTACTGCTCTGTATATGCATCAAGATGATGCTGGATATGATCAGTTGGATCATTTATATGTATATGTATGTATGCATCATGTTGGATGTTGTATATGATCAGTTGGATCATTTATGTATGTACGCATCATGTTGGATGTTGGATATGATAGGTTGGATCATTTGTATGTATTTTGTATATGCATCATGTTGGATGCTTGGACCATGTATCTGTATATGTATCAGGTGGATACATTGTATGATCATGTAGATCATGTATGTTGATATGTATCATGTATGATCAGGTGGATCATGTATCTGTATATGTATCAGGTAGATACTTGGTACGCATCAGGTAGATGCATGATATGATCAGGATGATCATGGATGACGAGCTTCAGGATGTTGCTCCAGATGACTTGCAGCAGGATGTTGCAATGATGATGATCGAGATGATCATGTATACATCAAGATGATGTATGGTGAGTATCAGGTTGATACTCTATGGCCGTGGATCAGGTTGTGCAGATGAGCATATAATTTGGCCCTAGGAGATTTGCAGATAGTCTTTCGAGGTTTTGCCTATGGCATATAATTTGGCCTTGGGATATCTGGAAAGTGCTCTTTCGAGGTTTTTCTCTGGGAGGACATATAATTTGGCCATGGGAGATCTACAGATAGTCTTTCGAGGTTTTGCCTATGGTGTATAATCTGGCCCTGGGATATCTGGCAGATGCTCTTTCGAGGTTTTGTCCTATGGCATATAATATGTCCCTGGGAGATCCGATAGGTTGGGATGTGTGCCCGCAATAAGTCCTAGGATGCTCTTGCGAGGTTTTGCCATGACCACATATAATCTGTCCCTAGGAGAACCTATAGGTAGAGCTGTGTGCTCGTAACAACCTAGGATGCTCTTGCGAGGTTTTGTGGTGACCACATATAATCTGTCCCTGGGAGATCCTATAGGTAGAGCTGTGTGCTCGTAACAGCCTGGGATGCTCTTGCGAGGTTTTGTGGTGAGGTCACATATAATATGGCCTTGGGAGATCCTATAGGTAGAGCCGTGTGCTCATAATAGCCTAGGATGCTCTTTCGAGGTTTTGTGATGCACGTAGTAAGTCCTGAGGATTCCACAGTATGGCCAGTGATGACGAAGACCTACAGGTGGTGGGCCTACATCCAGTATGAAAAAGGACTGGCTCTGTAGAACGTCCTATTATGAGTAGATTCAGAGATTGATTGAGATAGCAGTAGCAGTGACGATGATGATGATTTGAGGATGATGATCCAGAGAAGAAGACTTGTGCTAGCAGATCTATGTCGAGAAATACCTTCCTAGTTAAGAGGGAGTGTTGATGTATATGTAACTTCGGAATGTATTTTACCCATGTATTTCATATATGTATTTTGTACTCCTATACAGATGGCATTATTCCTCTATACGGAAGTGTTTGTATTCCTATAGAGATGTTATTATTCCTCTATACGGAAGTGTCGTCATTTATATTGTAAGTGTCGTAACTTATACTTGATGGGTTATTAGACCACCTTGTTGGGGTCGGCCCTGTATAAGTCATGTGGGTCGAAGGGTTATTAGACCACCCTATTGGGGGTCGGCCATGTGGGTCAAAGGGTTATTAGACCACCAAGTGTGGGGTCGGCCCGGTTTAAGTTAACCATGGGTTAAGTTAGACATGTAGGCCCCATTAGTTTATTGGGCAAGACAGAACAAGTATAAATAGAGATTGGGAGATCTCTATTTGATCATTCATTCACACACTTCTCTCATTCAGAAAGTGGTGCACTTATGAGGAGGAGGCTCTGCTGCTAGGAGAAGACTATCTCTTGTATTCTAGTTGTATCATTGCTCTATCTATCTCTGAGGAAGTTATTGGGGTTTTTCACCTTTATGGTTTTCCCCAAGTAAACTCTGTGTCTCTTGTGTTCTTGCATTATTGTGTCCATGATTGATATGCTGTAGATTTGTTGTACATTTTGTTATCTCAGTTAAGATCCTAGATCAGATTGAAGTAAATTCTGAAAATTTAATAGATATTACACTAGATAGATGGTGTAATCAAAGTAGAAGATGATATCGAGCAACCTCCAGGACTCAGGACTCTCTACAGAGAACCACATGTGTGCAGATTGAAGAAGAATTTGTACGGGATCAGAAGGCACCCATGGGATAGGATGATCACCTAGAGTGATGAGATATCAACCTTTTTCTACAAGGTTGAATATGAGAATCTCATAGATGGGTGCAAGAGAGTTCGATATATTGGTATCCAGTGACCTAGAGAGATGACATAGATTGATATCCAAAATATTAACAGAGGAGAAGGTTTTCTGCCTCAGTATCTCAGGATATGCTCAAAGCAATACCGGATGACCAGATATATGTTTTGTTGTGAACACCTTGATCCAGTATATGGTAGATCCCAGACATGTTCACCCGATTGCACCAAAACATGTGATGAGGTACCTAAAAGATACGTTGGACTATGGACTCAGATATGCTTCAGATAGTGAGTTCAGACTGTACAAACATACAGACTTAGATTGGGTTGGAAGTGTCGAAGATAGAAAAAACGCTTCAGGATGTTTCTGTAGTTTGGGATCGGGTATGATCTCTTTGATCAATAGAAAGCATCCATGTGTTTCTCTCAGTACAATAGAATCTGAATACGACACAACATGTTCAGCTTGTAGCGAAGCAATGGGATTCGCAAGATGTTGGCAGGATTGTTCGATGAAGAGATAGATGTGACCGATATTCTCTGTGACAATCAGAGTTGTATCAATATGTGTAATACCCATACCTTGCCTTAATAATTATTGGCCTCAATATAAATATTGTGTATAAGGAATGTGTGTTTTCCCTAGTGTGGAGTTCAAGGCCAAGGCCCCACTAGTGGTTGCTTAAAGTTGTTGCATAGGAAAGTATTTGACATTTGAACTATTCATGTGCTACTAAGCCATGAGATATTGTAATTAATGTAAATGTTTAATATTGAAATGAAATACTAAGGAAGTTGGCTAAGTGAGGCAGCTAATGAGAAGGGGCTATGGTATCCACTAGGGAGAGGCGAGGGGGTTACGGGATAGGGACCCATGTTGCCACCTGTACATGAGAAACTATTTTGATTCCCCATCATGACCCAGAATTCGGTTACAGAGAGTGGGGAAGGAAAGTCGGTGCAGAGGGGGTTGAGGGGAATAAAAATGACCCTGATATCTGAAATGGGGGTTTTTCCCCATTCGCCTTGAAATCCATTCGACCATCTGAGAACCTGAAACCCTGTTATGCTATGCTAATGTTACCCAGAACTCCAGGGGGTAATAATTATAAGACCCAGCCGTGAATTAGAGAAGGAAAACACGATTCTGCGTAGAAACCAAAATTACAGAGTCGAATTTCATAGAAAACCCTGTGCGGATGCATTATATATTGAAACACTCCTAGTAAGCAAACCTTGGAAGAAGTTATAGAGCGTTAACTGCTTGAGGAAGCCACAAGAAGATGGGATTCAGTGTGCAGAGAGATGAGTTGTAGACGAAGTTGAATCTGCCACCCTATGAAGATCCCAGCTTGTTTAACAAAGTTAGAAGTTCAGATTTAGGGTTGGAATACTTGATAAACCCAGTGAAGGCTGTAATCTCACAGAACTAGAAGTTGGACCTTCTTATTCCCACCCTAAATAGCACTGGAAGGGAAGGGGCCTTAAGGGATTGTGTAGCAGAGAAGAGGGCCTTCCTTGTGTTGGGTGAGGTAGATAATGTGGGTGCCATTCCTGTTGAGTGTTCAGAGTCCTATAGTTTAGTGGATTGAACTCGTTGGATTAGAAATATCCTCCCTATTTCCTCTGTATGCTTGATAAACCCAACTGTAGGTTGGATTAGCATTGAAGTGGACCTTGAATACTGATAGAGAGCCTAGTTAGCTCTCCTTAGTGGATACGTAGCCCAGCTCGGGAGTGGTCTCTCAGCTGAAAGAGTATAGGTTGGACAAAGACTTAAGGTTGTGTGGAATGTTGCTCTCATTTAGCCAGTTGCTTGGTTAACTTCAAGATCCAAAGATAAGTGTTCTGTGGAGTCATGCTATTTAATGTGTTATATTATGCATGTTTTGTTCAAGTTGTTGAATAACTGTTTGTATGAATGTGAACAATAGGTATACTACATATAAGCCTAAGTAGGAAGCTGAGTTCATGTTGGATACCTCATCCATTTGCATGAGTTTAATGCATTATAAATCTTGCATGTAGTAGATGTATCGGTTAGACCTAACTTCATATACTTTATGCATTGTTATACTCGTCATGCCCTAGATAAATGGATGGATGGTTTCATGAACTTGATCATTAGAGAGATAAGGATGGGCATGGTATTGAAGGCATGATGGGATGTGTGTTGGAATAATTTATTGTCCCATGAAGGATATGCATGGCTAAACCCTGCAGACTGTTGATATGCTAACTGGCTTAGTTTAGTAGATATGTTGGTTTATGCATTGTCTTCTCCTTCAAAAGGATTATTGGAATTCACCTAGGCTTGGGAAAGGAAAAGGAGTAAACCTAGTGTGTTTCAGGACCCCTCTGTAGGTTAGGTGGAGGACAGAGTTATGATAGGAATGAGGTAGAAACCTTGCATAAATCTGAGTCACCTTGGTGGGATTATGAGTAGAAACTCAATGGAAAATTTGGCAAGGTTAGAGTTCTCATATGGGGTTGGTATTTGCACCATTGGATAGATCTCTCTAAGATATTTCCAATGATTCCACCATTTCCCAATTTGGACAAAGGATGAGGAATTTATCAGCCTATGAAGTTGCCTTAGAGGCTTGTGGGAGCGGGGGTCAGTAGTGCTGACCTTTCCACATCCGCAAGGACCATTCCGCATCCGCAATGCGAATTGTGGATTGCGGGAGGTAAAGTCACTCGGTGTGGATTTCCGCATTTCTGCGTCCGCAATGTAGATTGCAGATTGCGCAAGGAAAAGTCATTCCGGATATGGAATAGGGATTTCTGCATTTCCGCATTTCCGCATCCGTAATGCAGATTGCAGAATGCAGAAAGAGGAATCGATGGAAGGACCATTTTGAGGATTCAGCATTCCAAATCCCGCAATGCGGATTACAATTACGGATTGTGGATTGCGGATTACGGATCGCAATTGTGGATAGCGGATCGCAATGATGGATTGCAGATTGCAGATCGCAATTGCGGATTGTGGATTGCGGATCGCAATGGTGGATTGCAAATCCGAGCCTATTGCGGCTTTGTGTGGAATTGGAATAAATCGAAGAAAAAAAAATGTATATTATAGATAGAATGGGTTCCATGACCTCTGAAGACCACCAGGGAGGTCAAGAGACATTACAAAGTGGTATCAGAGCTTTAGTTACAACACTGGGGCTGTTAGGGATGAACCGTGGAAGAAATCGCACATAAGGAAATTCCCATGGCACTGTTTTAACCTAACAGAACTCTTATTGATCAACTATCTAATGAATAATTTCTAGATTGTATGGATGTTTCAAGTTCTATGTTGTCTAATAAACATTTATATAATGCACAGTGATTGCAGCAGGTTACAGTTGAATTGTACAGCAAGGTTGTGTGCAGGAAAGCAAGAATGGTGAAACATCATCTAATGGAAGAAGGGAGTAGGTGACTCCCCGGAACTTGGTTAATACCATGGTAAGTTTTAATGAGAGGTTGATAAAGGCTCAGGAAGAGCAGCACCGACTTAATGCAACCATTCTACAGAGCCTCACTGACATACATCAGAGGGTAAATATGGGGTCCAATCCCAGTAATATGGGTAGAGAATAAATGAATGAAATTAGTCACTCTAGAGGTCGTTCTAAGCAGAGGACTCCAAGCTATAGAAGGGGTTCTGTGAGCAGAAGGCACAGAACATCTTCTTCAGGATTTCCTTCCAACAGGTCAGGACACTTCAGAGACTCTCAAAGGAATCTAAGGCACACTTACAACAGGACTGAGAGAAGAAGGAAGTCCAGAGGGATCCCATAAGGAGAATTTAGGAAAGCAAGACCTCCTACCTTTGATGGAGAAATCAAGATAGACCAAGAGGCATAGGCATGGCTACTTGGAATGAAAAAGTACTTCAAAATGCATGATTATTCAGAAAGTGAGAAAGCTAGGGTATTCATTTACAATCTGAATGGTAGAGCTTCCATTTGGTTGGAACACCTCATGAAAGTGAAGAGAACTAATGAATGGAGGATTAGCTGGGAGTAGTTTAAGATATATTTCAAGGAAAAATACCTATCAGCTAGGTATTATGACAATAAGAGAAAGGAGTTCAATGAACTCAAGTTGGGGAAAAATTCCATGGAGGAGCATGTTCATAAACTCTTGGAATTATTGAGATATGTGAACTACATCAAGGATGAAAGAGTGAAGATTCAATGTTTCCTTGGAAACCTACCATAGGATTTCAGGGGTAGGATTGAGTTTGTTCATCCACCAAGTTTGGATGAATCCATTAGAATGGCCATGGCCTGTTATGAGCAGAATAAAGTAAAGTTGGAAACTCAGCCAGCATGGAAAAGGAATCCCAAAGGAAATTTTGAACCAAGGAGAAGTGGCTTCAAGCCACCATTCAAAATTCAGTCTAGAACCTTTCCACAAGGACAACCAACAAAAAATGGATTCAAACCAGCTGTGGCAGCAGAGAAAACATCAAAGGGACCACTTCAGTGATAGGGATGTGGAGACAACCACATGCTTAGATATTTCCCACATCAAAGGGAGAACAACTGAATCTTACACCACCTAAGAGAAGCAACCACAATAGAATATATGGCCAGAAAAACCCCTCGAATCTATGCAGCACTTGATGATCACCAAGCGGACCACCAATCAGCAATGGTAGAAGTTGAAGGTAAGATTGCTAAGCAATCTATTTCTGTTTTAATTGACCCAGTATCTACTCATAGTTATGTGTCCCCTAAGGTGGTTGAAATTTTCTCTCTTAGCAAAGTGAGGCATAGTAAACCTTGGTTAGTTCAACTATCCACTGGGACTAAGAGGAAGGTGAGTGAAGAAGTGGTGGAGTGCCCCATAAATTTGAATGGGCTTCTCACCGAGGTAAACCTGAATGTCCTACCCTTAGGATCTTATGATGACCTGATAGGTATGGACTGGTTGGAAATACATAGAGCCAAGCTTGACTGCTATAAGAAGGTTCTTGAATGCATTGACGATGAAGGAAGACCAAGTTTGGTTAAAGGGATTCCTAAGCAAGTTTAAGTGAGGCAGATTTCATCCTCACAACTGATAAATTTATATAAAAAGGGGTTCCAACTATATGTTGTGGATATATCAGATTCAACAGAAGGTAAAGGACCAAAGTTAGAAGACTTCCAACTATTACAAGAGTATCAGGATGTAGTTCCATATGAAGTACCAGGACTACCACCCAAGAGAGACATTGATTTCTCCATTAATATTGTTCCAAGGGAACCACCAAGTTCCAAAGCCCCTTATAGAATGAGAACACCTAAGTTGGTAGAGTTGAAGATGCAACTACAAGAATTAGTGGCCAAATAATATATCAGACCAAGTGTATATCCTTGGGGTGCATCTATGTTGTTTGTTAAGAAGAAGGACTGGACTTTAAGGATATGTATGGACTACATATAGCTAAACAAGGTAACAATCAAGAACAAGTGTCCATTGCCAAGAATTGATGACTTGTTCTATCAGATGAAGGAAGATAAATTATTTTCCAAGATTGACTTGAGGTATGGCTACCATCAAGTGAGGATAAAGGATAAATACATTCACAAAACAACTTTCAGAACTAGATATGGACACTATGAGTTCACTTTGGTGCCATTTGGACTCACCAATGCACTTTCTACTTTCATGTGTCTTATGAATAGTGTCTTCAGCAAATACTTGGATAAGTTCATGATTGTATTCTTGGATGACATTCTGGTGTATTCGAGGAATGAAGAGGAACATAGTGAGAATTTGAGAATGGTATTGCAAGTCCTTAGAGAGCACTAGTTGTATGCCAAGCTGAGTAAGTGTGAATTCTACCAACAAAAAGTGCAATACTTGGGTCATATTATTTTAGAAGAAGGTATTGCAGTAGATCCAGAGAAGCTTGAGGCCATAATGGATTGGCCTACTCCAAAGAATTTTACAGACGTTAGACATTTTATGGGCCTTGCAGGTTACTACAAAAGGTTCATTGGAGGATTCTCCAAGATAGCTCACCCAATTACATCATTACAAAGGAAAGAAGTCAAATTCATATGGTTTGAAAAATGTGAAAGAAGCTTTCAGTAGTTAAAATAATTACTTACTAGTGCACCTATATTGAAGATTTCATATCCAAGTAAATATTTTGTAGTATGCATTTATGCTTGCATCAAAGGGCTCGGTGGAGTGCTAATACAAGAAGGGTTTGTAATTAGCTATGAGTCAAGGAATTTGAAAGAGCATGAAAGGAACTATGCCACACATGAATTGGAACTAGCATCCATAATCCATGCTCTCAAGAAGTGGAGGCATTACCTTTTGGGGAGAATATTTGAACTCAGGACTGATCAAATGAGCTTAAAATATTTATTTGACCATCCAAATGTTAACATTAGAAAAATTAGATGGATGGATTTTATATGCGAGTTTGATTTAGAGATTAAGCATGACATCAAAGGTAAAGAGAATAAGGTTGTTGATGCACTCAACAAAAAATTTCATATTGCAACAATAAGTGTTTGTAAATCAGATTTGAAGTAAACGATCCTTGAATTTCAAGCTAATGATGAAGCTTACCTCCAAATCAAAGAAAAGTTGCAGCAAGGTAATATGGATGAAAAGTGTGTAGGATATAAGATTGGAGAAGATAATGTTCTTATGTATCAAGATACCTGACTGTACATTCAAGATAGTGCAGATCTGAAGAAGCTTGGGTTGGATGAGATACACCAAAAGCCATATTCTGGCTACCCAAGATATCAGAAGACTATAACAACAGCAAGGAAGTAGTACTTTTGGCATGGTATGAAGAAATACATAGCTGAGTACATTGCTAGGTGTCAAAAGTGTCAACAGTTCAAGGAAGAGCATCAACATCCAACAGGATTATTGCAGCCATTTCCCATTCCAGAATGGAAGTGGGAAGTGATCTCTATGGATTTTATAGCAAGTTTTCCAATGACAGTGAAGAAATATGATTCAACCATGGTGGTGGTGGAAAAGATATCAAATGTAGCTCATTTCATTCCAATCAAGTCCACTCACAAGGCCAATGACATTGCAAATATATTCATGAGAGAGATATTTAGATTGCATGGATTTCCCAAGGAAATAATTTCAGATCGTGACACAAATTTCACATCCAATTTTCGGAAAGGATTATTCCAGGAATTAGGAACTCAGTTGAAGTTTAGCACAGCCTATCACCCTCAGGCTGATGGTCAGTCTAAGAGAGTAAATCAGATTCTTGAAGATATGTTAAGGATGTATGTGATGGATAAGCCATCCAAGTGGGAAGTATAAGTTTTAAAACTTAACAGTGAAGTACAAACTTATACGATTCTTAAGCATTAACAAAAAATACACAATGGCACACACATTACACAGAGATTTTCACCTGGAAACCCTTAACCGGGAAAAAACCAGCAGAACTTAGAGCCGCATAGCTCCTTTTTCATTATATATTTTATTTAACCATGTACAATACAATAAATGGTATTCTGCAGCATCTAAAACCCTAATTCGTTTACTCGAAATTAGGTTACAACCCTAATCCCTTTTACCAGGATTAGATAGAGTACAATGGGTCAAAAATCGCGAAAAAGCAAAAAGCAACCCAAAAAAATTTTGCGCTCCGCGCGGACTCCGAGGGCCTAACGGCCCCCTCCGTGTCGTTTCGGAACCTAATGGTACGAAACGAAGGGGGTGGGCCCTGTTGGGATACCCCCCCCTCCAGACACGCTCGGCGCAGGCGAATCACTAGTGCCGTAGGGATCGTGTTGTACACGCAGCGACCATGTGAAGAGATATAACATACCCAATAGGAAGACTATTTACACTTAGTGGAATTTGCTTACAACAATGGACATCTGTTGGAATATTCACACCATCATTTTTATATTTTGCATGCTTGCATGCATTTGCATGTGAAGAACCTACAACAATTAATTAATGAGAATACGCGAGATAGCAGAAATAAAAGAACTCGGAATCACTTTTATTGATCGCAGGCCACTTCGAGGGGGCCACCTCCTTTGAGCAAGCTCAATACAAATAAATTCACGGTTCCTTCATTGGCCTCAACACACACTTATATACTAAGTCTAGGCGCCAATACTATGGGTCAAAACCATGGGCCAATACAAACTATGGGTCAACAAATACTACGGGCAACTTACAAAGCATATGCACCCAACAACAATAACACAAACTATGGATCAACAAATACTACGGGACGTCTTACAAAGCATATGCGTCCGACAACAATATACTAACAAAGTAAAGACATGGGTTCCTAACATCCTCTCTCCCTTAGAAAAGGCTTTGTCCTCAAAGCTTTAGATGTGGAAATTGATGTTGAATCTAAGGGGGTGGTGCCCATGTAGTAGCCTCTAGTTGCATGTCATGCCACTGAATGAATACCTCTATGATAGAGCGAGAGATAAGTGGACACCCTTTGAGTGTCAGGGAGGATTGCTTGGAAGACTATGGAAAAAGAAAAACCATATCAACTGCTTGAAAAGTGCGCTCAGAATGGTGTTGATCGGCTTGTTGTTTCATTCGAATTCTAGCCATGTGAAGAGTGTCCTACAAAATGCAAAGAATTTGATCGCGGTTTTGAAGAACCGTGTCAATTGCTTGAATTGGTGCACTATTGAGGGTGGATGGAAGAAGAAATGGCGGTGCCTGACCATAGATTGCTTCATCTGGAGTAATTTTAGATGCCGTAGGGTACCACCATTCACCAAGAGGGAGCCACTTCGCCCACGGAGGTTGTTGTTTGGAGGTGAAGCAATGAAGATAAGTTTCCAAACATTTATTGGTAATGTCATCCTGTCCTCCAAATTCAGGGAGCCCTTCAATGAATTCCAGAGACATATCGATCCAAATCCGTGGAAGGATGGGTAAGGGTTTGAGCAATCCCGGAAGGATATGGAAGGTATGATGTGCCTGCACATATGTTTGGAGGAACTTGGAGTGCCTGACCAATGGAGACGCGTGGAGTTCAAAGAAGACATAGCCCTGTTGAACAGATTGCAACCAATTTGGAACAAGCAGAGAAATAGCTAAAAGAGAAACTGGGGCATCAATTGTGTGAGAAGGATCATCTGCCAAAAAATTGTCTTGACTCTTAATGTAAGTGATCTCATTGGCATAACCCAGGAGTTGGCGAATCCAGTTCAGTTGTGCGGGTGAGGAGACCCGGTGTTCTAGGAAATATTTCAGACTCTGGTTAGCAGTCTTAATGCAAAAATAATTCCTGAATAGGTATGACTGCTATGTCTGTACTATATGCAAAATAGCCATCATTTCCTTCACAGATGTAGAGGCGGTTAAATTCTTACCGGAAAGGTTTCGTGGAGGCGGAAATCCCACTGGTTAAGCAAGGGAACCAAAATATCTATCCAAATTTGGTTGGAGATCCAAGGGAGTAGTGGAGACCATTGATGGTTGCATCTAAATGGAATGGAGCTGAGCGATGACACCATGTGAATTATTCTTAAGGAGTTTTTCCAGGTGATGTGAATTGATGATGCAGAGAGACCCTGGTTGTAAGCCTGTAAATTTGTGTTTTTGCCCATTGACTGAAAACTGCATCCAAAGTTCATCAAAATCCCATAAGATGCGTCCACGTGTGCGTAACCATTGAACGCCCAAAACCACATCACATCCGCCTAAGGACAAGGCAAACATGTCAAAGCGCGGGTCATAATCTTCCAGAGAGATACGCACATTGTGACACTTCCCCTTGCAGGGTAAGGTGCCCCCATTAGCAACCATGACTTCAAAGTTGGAGCAAGGATGGACAAAACAATCAGCCTGTTTGGCGATCCGAGGGTCAATGAAGTTATGAGTTCTACCAAAATCAATGAGTATGGTAAGAGGAATCTTCTTGAAGTAACCCCTGGCCCGCATTGTTTGGGGGGTGGTGATTCCGGCTAAAGAATGGAGAGATATCTCTGGGTGGTTTTCCTGAGACGGGGGGTCAATAGGCGGCTCCTGAATGTCGACCTGATCATCCATTGTATCTGGAGCTTCTTCACCAATTTTAGAGGCAAGCGGAGAATCCACATCCAAGAGATAGAGCTTTTGTTGAACACATCTATGTCCCCGAGTGAATTTCTCATCACAATTATGACAAAGCCCTTTTTCTCTGCGTGCATGCATCTCTGTTTCAGACAAATGCTTGATAGGAGTTGGTCGAGGAGTTGGCGGGATGGGAGGTCATTGAGAACCCATATTTCGGAAGGGAACAAAAGTGGGTTTGGAGCGTTGTTGGGATGCAATCTTGTCTTCTTCCAACTTAGCCAACCCTAGGGCTTCCATCATTGTGTTGGGACAGAACATTTTAACCTCTGAGCGAATTTCATCCTTAAGACCACTGATAAAACAACTCCTGTAGAATTCATCAGACAATCCTTCTGTGTGATTGGCTAGTTTCTCAAATTCTGTTTGATACTCTCTCACAGTGCCAATTTGGCGAAGTTTAGTGAGGGCTCCTATGAAGTCATCAAAAGCACTAGGACCAAATTGTTGCAAAAGGAGCTAGAAAAAATCGGTCCATTTTCTCTCTTCATGAGCCTGGATGTACCAACGGTACCATTGAAGAGCTTCGTGTTCCAAATGAAAGGATGCAAGTGGAACTTTGTTGACATCAAAAGTATTATGCAGACTGAAATACTATTCTGCATGATAGATCCAGCCAATCGGATCAGTACCATTAAAGTGAGGAAAATCAAGCTTCGGACCATGAAAATTGTCGAAAGAAGAGAATCCATTGTCTGATGAAGACTCGGACTGTCGTTTGTTGTTCATGGCCGAATGCTCAAGTTGGAGGCCGAGAAATTTTTCATCCAAATCCTGGAGTTTGGCGTGGATGGCTGCAAGTGCTTCCTCCATGGTTTTTGCTCCTACGAGGGTGACAACCATAACCAAGAGTTTTCTTTTTTTGTGAATGGGTAAAAAAACACAAACAAGAGCTTATTTAGTAAAGGGAAATTTGGATTTGGGAAAAACTCGGATGGGTAATTGGGGTTTGACTAGGTTTTGGATACTTTCGAAGGGACAAGGAAGTAGAAAATGATGATTTTAGAAGCCGGGTGAAAGAATGGGAAAATTTGTCAAAGAGGGACAAAGAAGCAGAAATAGGGAATGAACACGGTGGCAAAATTTGAAGGCGATTGGGTGAAAATTAAAGAAGTTATGGCAAACCCTAAAAATAGACAAATGTGGTATTTCTGGCTTTGGGAACTGGAATTTGGGATAGGGTCCTCAAGAATGAAAGATGCAGAATGGGATTACAGGGGTGTCAGGGAAGTTTCAAGGGAAACGGAGTGAAAACAAGGGAGATATGGCAAAAAAAATAGTTTTTTTTTTTTATTTTTGTTTATTTTTTTTTCCAGAATGGATCTGCTACGACGCAGAAGGGATCGAAAACAGATGGATCTGCAATGATGCGGAAGGGATCGGAAACAGATGGATCTAAAACAGCGCGGAAGGGATCCACAACAGATAAATCTGAAATAGCATAGAAGGGATCAGCAACAGATAGATCTGAAACGACGCAGAAGCGATCGGCAAACATTTTGGATAGAGGGAATATGTGATTTATTAGCTAAAAATAGATATGCACCCCATATGCTCGGCTTCCTAATGGTTTAGGGGATTCACTCGGCCACCAATGCTATCTGACGGCTTGTGTATTGGGGCAGTACCCGTCACTCCATGGCTCAGGTAAAATTGATAACCGCTTTGCCACAAACAACAGCTCTTGGTTTACCTCACAGGTGGGAACTAGTCAATTAGGTAGGGGTCATTACCCTTTTCACTGGCAGGTACTCTCAATGGTCCAGCTACTTTGGGGTTCCTGTGGTACTCCTCACAATGAATTTTAGAGCTTATGCCCAAGTACTTCCCACAGTTAAGCGGATAGGGATTATTCCCAGATCCGAACCTGCAACAGATGCGAAAAAAAATTTGGCAGAAATTTCACCCAACGAGCCCAAGAAAGTGCTCTGATACCAGATGTTAATAACCTGCAACAATTAATTAATGAGAATACACGAGATAGCAGAAATAACAAAACTTAGA
Source organism: Larix kaempferi (assembly GCA_027924585.1). Taxonomy (NCBI): domain Eukaryota; kingdom Viridiplantae; phylum Streptophyta; class Pinopsida; order Pinales; family Pinaceae; genus Larix; species Larix kaempferi. Next base: position 2,315,108 of record BSBM01000379.1, read on the forward strand.
ATCGCTTTTATTGATCGCAGGCCACTTCGAGGGGGCAACCTCCTTTGAGCAAGCTCAATACAAATAACTTCACGATGCCTTCATTGGCCTCAACACACACTTATATACTAAGTCTAGGCGCCAATACTATGGGTCAAAACCATGGGCCAATATAAACTATAGGTCAACAAATACTACAGGTGACTTACAAAGCATATGCGCCCAACAACAATAACACAAACTATGGATCAGCAAATACTACAGGACGTCTTACAAAGCATATGCGTCCAACAAAAATATACTAACAATGTAAAGACATGGGTTCCTAACATTACATGCCACTGCATGCATCTAGTCATCATCATGGTTGTCTCCCCAGCACCTAGAGCTTGCTTCTAGCTCTCCAGAGCCTGTCTTTAGCCCTCATTTGGCCTCCTACCTACCTAATGCATCCTCCTTGACTTATCTGCTTAGTAAGTGCACCCTTCTCACCTACCACTATCAGTTAGAGTGCTCTTACTCACCTACCTTCAGTTATCACTTAGTTAGGGCACCTTATCTCACCTACCGGGAGTTATCATTCAGTTAGTGCATTGATTGATTAGTTCTACCATTGATTGCTCATGTGACTGCTTGTAGCTCCTAGTTAGCTAGTTCTGGAGTTCCACTTGACTATGTGACAGCCTCATGCGCCCCCCTTGGAGTCTCCATTCCCTGACTTATGCCTAGATGGTTCTGTTAGACTCAGTTAGACACACTTGATTGACTATTACAATTTATGACTGATACTATTGACTGGATGATGTCTCCATTGTTATCCAAGCTAGAATTTGAGTTATATACCCTCATGCACTCCACTTAGAGTCTCCATTCCTTGATTTATGGGTAGTTAGTTTTGTTAGACTCAGTTAGACACACTTGACTGACTCTTACCACTCATGAATGATACTGCTGACTAGTTGATGTCTCCATAGTTATTCATGCTAGACTTTGAGCTTAGAATTCGAATGCCCGACTTGGCTTATTCGAATCCTATATGATGCATCATCATTGATTATTGTAACACATTCTCTACATTCATTATTCATTGTATGATATTGACATTGTCCATTATTCTATGTTTATGAGTGATTATTGAATGCATGCTTCTTCTTCTTTGCAAATAATCTTGAGAGTTAGATTGTGAGTTTTTTATAGTTGCTATATCCCTGCAGATTATCACATGGTATCGGAGTAGTCAGCAGCTATTCAAATTGCAGCAGTTGCAGCATTTCTTTGAGCAGCTATCTTTCACTTGTGCACCAGAAGCCTCTAAGTTTCCACAACAAATCCTGGTGCTATTACTTGAATTCATTGGAGAAATCCAGTGAGTTCTAGCCAGGTGTGAAGGACTTAGTCTATGTGCCAAGGGTCCTTAAGGTAGTGTTCAGTCGAAGTGTAGCATTCTCCATCAACAAAAATTCTCTTGTTTTGAAGGTTTATTCACCCATTCGGAATCTTCTTCAACTATTCAACTTTGTCTATTTCAAATGGATCTAGAGCTCACATCTTCCAACTATGTTGAGTGGAAAGCCAAAATGACTCTCTTCATGAGATCAAAGAGCCTTACTTGAATACTCAATGGAACGATGGTAGAACCTCTTAGTGCAATTGAAAATTCCAAGTACTTGGATAGGCTTGATGAAGCAATTGGCCTGCTCCTTCTCTCAATTTCTGAAGATCTTCACTTCCATGTCATCGATATTACATCTCCTAAAGAGGTTTGGGACAAGCTCGAATCGCTTTTTGGACCGAAAGATGATATGCAAGGACACAAATTGGAGAATGAGCTCATATGTTTGAGTCCAGACAACTTCGAATCTATCAATGCCTTCCTCACCAAGTTCAAAATCTTGATATCACAGTTGAAAAGATAGATAGTGAAAGAAGACAAGCAGCTTATACTTGCTATTCTCTCAAAGTTGGGGGTAAACTTCTCAGTTTTTGTCTCTACTTTCCAGTCAGCTAGGTTATCCATTCCAAGATGGAAGTTTCCCTCACTTGATGATTTCATCCAATCTCTTACTCAAGAGGAAGAGAAGTTGATCTCTATGGGAATGATCAAAACCAAATTGGATTCAACCCTTACAGTTGCAGAGAGAGCGAATGGTAAAGGTAAGCAAAAATTTTCTGACAAGAGATCGAATGATACAAGGCCTACAAATAGTTCATACCAGTCAGATGAGGTTTCGAACTCTAGAAAGACCAAGCATTCTCAGAAGGGAAAGACCAAGTGCACCTATTGTATTAAAGGTTTCCATCCTGGGAGTTCTTGCATGCGGAAGACCATAGATTTGATGGCTCAATTACTTGAGAAGAATAATCTTCCTAAACCAGCATGTGCAAGGAAGAAATATCTTGATGCTGAATCTTCTAGATCTGAAGGCAAAGAGAGATGTAATGCTCTCATAGCAAGTGCATCAATTGATTCTTCTTTCATCATAGATTCAGGAGCATCATTCCATGTGGCTTCCTCCAAATATATTTTCTCTAGTTTCGAAAGCTATATTGGCCCTTCCATCAGTTTGGGCAATGATTCACAGGTCTCCTCTCATGGGATTGGAAGAATCGATCTTGATCATGGTTACTTTTCTGATGTGCTTTATGTTCCTTCTCTTGAACCTAATGTCCTTTTAGTGCATCAAATGACTCATACTGGAGAGCCCAAAAGAGTGATCTTTACTCCATATGAAGTCGAGGTACAACAAATGGTTTCAGGGAAAATCATTGCAAAAGGAGTTGCAAACCATGAGACAAAACTCTATGAGTTTTCACACTTCTTACCTCTCTCAAAGGAGTCTGCTCTTCATTTTCATACTCATGAAGAGAGTATACTATCTCATCTCAACCATAAGCTAGCTCAGAATGTGGTTGATGGTCTTCTAAGTAGCAAGTTTTCTCATGGAACCTTTGAAGGTTGTGTAAAGGGAAAAGATACATCAAAGGAGATTGAGAAAAAGAGGACACTTGAAGAAGTGTGAATGCTAGATCCAGATCCACAAGAACCTGAAGATCCAACACCTATTTGTCCAACTCCTACTTCAAAGTGGGCTCCTAATACTACATCCTCTTTTGATCTTAATGAAGATCCATCATCATCTAGTCCTTGTTCTTCTATTGATTACAGTCATATTGGTTCAGATGAGGACTACATGCATATTCTGGATCAGTTTCATGACATCAACTCTTTTGGATATGATCCTCCTTCGAGTAATGGTGAGCCAGTTTTACTTACTTCTCCTCTTGATATTTCAGAATTTGCATATGATGATCCAGTTTTACTTGCTCCTACTCATGAGATTTCAAATTTAGAGTTTGGATGTGATGATGCACCTTCACACTATATTATGGATTCAGAATATTGTGATGATGATGATATAACGCTAGATCCAGATCCACAAGAACCTGAAGATCTCTCACCTGATATTCCTCTTCTTCCTCGATGGGTAGCCACTACACTCTGATCTGTCGATGATTTGGTTGGTGATCCACATGATCATAGAAGAACCAGATAAGATTTTCATAATGAAAGGTTTTATCCTTCTCACATTGTTGTTTCATTTCAGATTGGTCAATCCTCCTTCAAGGGTGAGAGATGATATGCTTCATTAGCATCCTTCAGTCTATTTTGAGGGAGGGCTTTCTTCCCACTAGGTTTTCCCTCTTTCCTCACTTGGTTGTTTTAGATTGATTGTACGGGTTGACCTTTGGTCTTAGTCACCAAGGCCCTATCTTTTTTTTTAGTTATTTCCTCATAGTATAGCTTGCGAAGGGGTGTTGGAATATTCACACCATCAATTTTATATTTTGCATGCTGCATGCATTTTCATGCCACTGCATGCATCCATCCATCATCATGGTTGTCTCCCCAACACCTAGAGCTTGCTTCTAGCTCTCCAAAGCCTATCTTTAGCCCTCATTTGGCCTCCTACCTATCTAATGCACCCTCCTTGACTTATCTACTTAGTAAGTGCACCCTTCTCACCTACCACTGTTAGTTAGAGCGCTCTTACTCACCTACCTTCAGTTATCACTCAGTTAGGGTGCCTTATTATCTCACCTACCGGGGGTTATCATTCAGTTAGTGCATTGATTGAGTAGTTCTTCCACTGATTTCTCATGATGACTGCTTGTAGCTCCTAGTTAGCTAGTTCTGGAGTTCCACTTGACTATGTGACAGCCTCATGCGGCCCCCTTTAAGTCTCCATTCCCTGATTTATGCCTAGATGGTTCTGTTAGACTCAGTTAGACACACTTGACTAACTATTACCATTTATGACTGATACTATTGACTGGATGATGTCTCCATTATTATCCAAGCTAGACTTTGAGTTAAACAGCCTCATGCACTCCACTTAGAGTCTAGATTCCTTGATTTATTGGTAGTTATTTCTGTTAGACTCAGTTAGACACACTTGACTAACTCTTACCACTCATGACTGATACCGCTGACTAGTTGAAGTCTCCATAGTTATTCATGCTAGACTTTGAGATCAAAATTGGAATGCCCTACTTGGATAATTCGAATCCTATATGATGCCTCATCATTGATTATTGTAACACATTATTTACATTCATTATTCATTGTATGATATTGACATTGTCCATTATTCTGTGTTTATGAGTGATTATTGAATGCATGCTTCTTCTTCTTTGCAAATAAGTTTGAGAGTTAGATTGTGAGTTTGTTACAGTTGCTAGATCCCTGCAGATTATCACAACATCAAGCATCATTGAAAATGAGTCCTTTTGAAGTATTGTATGGAAAAGGATGGCAAACTCCAGTGAGCTGGGACAACCCAATGAATAGAGTAGCGCTTGGACTAGAAATGATTGAGGAAATGGAGCAAGGGATTGTGAATATCAGGTAGAATTTGAAGGCAACACAGGATAGATAGAAAATTTATACAGATCTGAAAAGAATGCATAAGGAATTTCAGATTGGGGATCACATTTACTTGAGAGTGAGACCAAGGAAGAGCTCCATGAAACGGGGAAGTTGTGCCAAGTTGGCACCTCAATATTGTGGACCCTTTGAACTCCTTGATAAAAATAGGACCAATTGCATATAGGATTGCATTACCTGATAGCATGAGAGCTCATAATGTTTTCCATGTCTCTTTCCTTAAGAAGTATGTATATGATCCTAATCACCTCATTGATTGGCATGTGATACAGGTGGAACCTGAGGGAGAGTTCCAAGTGGATCTTGTGTGCATTCTCGACAAGAAAGTTACTTTACTCTGGAAATGAGCCATAGGACAGTTAAAGGTGCAATGGAAGAACCTTAGTCCAAAGGAGGCTACATGGGAGCTGGAGGATGCCATGAGAGAGTCATTCCCATTTTTGTTCATTTTTTAGAACATCGAGGATGGTAGTGTTCTAAGGAGGAGGGAGTTGTAATACCCCTAAATTTCCTTAATAATTATTGGCCTCAATATGAATATTGTGTATAAGGAATGTGTGTTTTCCCTAGTGTGGAGCTCAAGGCCAAGGCCCCACTAGTGGCTACTTAAATTTGTTGCATAAGCAAGTATTTGACATTTGAACAATTCATGTGCTACTAAGCCATGAGATATTGTAATTAATGTAAATGTTTAATATTGCAATGAAATACTAAGGAAGTTGGATAAGTGAGGAAGCTAATGAGAAAGGGCTATGGTATCCACTAGGGAGAGGAAAGGGGGTTATGGGATAGAGACCCACGCTTCCACCTGTACATGAGAAACTGTTTTGATTCCCCATCATGACCCAGAATTCGGGTATAGAGAGTGGGGAAGAAAAGTCGGCACAGAGGGGGTTAAGGGGAATAAAAACGACCCTGAGATCCAAAATGGGGGTTCTACCCCATTCGCCCTAAAATCCATTCGACCATCAGAGAACCCGAAACCCTGTTATGCTATGCTACTGTTACCCAAAAATCCATGGGGTAAGAATTATAGGACCCAACTATGAATTAGAGAAGGAAAACGTGATTATGCATAAAATTGAAATTACATAGTCAAATGTCATAGAAAACCCTGTGCGGATGCATTATCTATTGAAACACTCCTTGTAAGCCAACCCTGGAAGAAGTTATAGAGCGTTAACTACTTGAGGAAGCCATGAGAAGATGGGATTCGGTGTGCAGAGAGCCGAGTTGAGGACCAAGTTGAATCTGCCACCCTGTGAAGAACCCAGCTTGTTTAACGGAGTTAGAAGTTCAGAGATAGGGTTGGAATGCTTGATAAACCCAGTGAAGGTTGTAATCTCATAGAACTAGCAGTTGGATCTTCTTATGCCCGCCCTGAATAGCATTGGAAGGGAAGGGGCCTTGAGGGACTGTGTAGCAGATAAGAGAGCCTTCCTTGTGTTGGGTGAGGTAGATAATGTGGGTGCCATACCTGTTGAGTGTTGAGATGCCTGTAGTTAATGGGATTGAACTCACTGGATTAGAAATATCCTCCCTGCTGCCTCTGTATGCTTGATAAACCCAACTATAGGTTGGCTTAGCATTGAAGTGGACCTTGATTGTTAGAGATCCTATTTATCCCTCCTTAGTGGATACGTAGCCTAGCTCGGTGGTGGTCTTTCAACTGGAAGAGTATAGGTTGGATAGAGACCTAAGGTTGGGTAGAACATTGCACTTACTTAGCCAGTTGCTTGGGTATTTTCAAGATCTAGAGATAAGTGTTATGTGGAGTGAATGTTTCTATTTGATGTGTTATATTATGCTTTTTTTGTTCAATTTGTTGAATAAATATTTGTATGAATGTGAACAGTAGGTGTACTACGTATAAGCCTAAGTAGGAGGTTGAGTTTATGTTGGATACCTCATCCATTTGTATGAGTTTAATGCATTATAAATCCTACATGTAGTAGATGTATCGGTTCGACCTAACTTCATACACTTTATGCATTTTTATACCCATCATGCCCTAGATAAATGGATGGATGGTTTCATGAACTTTCTCTTTAGAGAGATAAGGATGGGAATGGGATTGAAGGCATGATGGGATGTGTGTTGAATACTTTATTTTCCCATGAAGGATATGCATGGATAAACCCTGCATACTATTGATATTCTAACTGGCTTAGTTCAGTAGATATGTTGGTTTATGCATTGTCTTCTCCTTCAAAAGGACGACTGGACTTCACCTAGGTTTGTGAAAGGAAAGGGGGTAACCCTAGTCTGTTTCAGGACCCGTCTGTAGGTCAGGTGAAGGATGAAGTTATGAAAGGAAGGAGGAAGAAACCTTGTAGAAATCTAAGTCACCTTGGTGGGATTATGAATATAAAATCAGTGGAACATTTGGCATGGTTATAGTGCTCATATGGGGTGGGGATTTGCACCATTGGATAGAGATCTCCAAGATATTTTCAATGATACCAACCTTTCCCAATTTAGACCAAGGACGAGGAATTTATCACCCTCTGAAGTTGCCTTAGAAGCTTGCAGGAGCAGGGGTCAGTATTCCTAACCTTTCCGCATCTACAAGGACCATTCTGCATCCGCAATGTGGATTATGGATTACGAGAGGTAAAGTCACCCGGTGTGGATTTCTGTATTTCTACATCCACAATGGAGTTTGCGGATTGCGGAAGGAAAATTCATTCCAGATATGGAATAGGGATTTCTGCATCCTCATCCGCAATGCAGATTATAGAAAGAGGAATCAACGGAAGGACCATTTTGAGGATTCTGCATTCGAAACCCCGCAATGCGGATCGCAATTGCATATTTCAGATTGTGGATTGCAATGGTGGATTGCGGATTGTGGATTGCAATGGTGGATTGTGAATTGCGGATCGCAATGATGGATTGTGGATTGCAGATCGTAATGGTGGATTGCAAATCTGAGACTAATGCATATTTGTGTGGAATTGGAATAAATCGAAGAAAACAAATGTTTAGTAAATATAGAAGGGTTTCCATGATCTCTGAAGACCACCAGGGAGGTCATGGGATGTTACAATATGACATAGAATCCAGTGTTCCATGATAGATCGAAGCATATTGAGATCAAGTTTCACTATATCTAGGATATGGTGCAGAAGAGAGTTTTAAAGCTCAAGTATGTTCCTACAGAGGAACAAGTTGCTAATGTGTTGACTAAGCCTCTGTCTCTCATAAAGTTTGAATACTTTAGAGACAAACTAAGTGTGGTCCGAAAGGACCTCCCCCCAAAGAGGGAGTGATGGTGATAGTGATTCCAGTCTTTGTCGACTAAAGATTAGTACTTGATGACTGATAGAGATTCCATTCCTTGCCGACTGAAGATCAATACTTGCCAACTGATAGAGATTTCAGTCCTTGTCGAATGAAGATCAGTACTTTCTGACTGATAGATATTTCAGTCCTTGTCGACCAAAGATCAGTACTTGACGACTCATAGATATGCCAATCCTTGCCGACTGAAGATCAGTACTTTCCAACTGATAGAGATGCCATTCCTTTTCAACTGATAGAGATGCCATTCCTTGTCGACTGGATATCAATACTTTCGATTGATAGAGATGCCAATCCTTTCCGACTGAAGATCAGTACTTGCTGACTGATAGAGATGCCAGTCCTTGCTGTGAAAATCCTCACAGCAGATCTAAGATATGATGTGTACCTCACAAGAGTAATTATGATTAAGCAGGAAAATAGAAGAAGAGTGAACAATACAGTATAATGAGCAACAGAATAATATGGTACAGTAGAACTTAGATAGAAGAAATAATACTTCACACACACTAATTAATTAATCATAGTATGGACAAATAAATAGTACAATGATAGAGAGGATTCGAATGCCTAAGGTGGCAATTCGAATTAGCCTCTCAGAGTGATCATAAGATCAATAGAGTGTCATCGGAGAACAACTAAGTGTCCTCATGATCATCGGAGTGCAACTGGAAGTCTTCATCATCATCAATGGATTCATCAATGCTCAAGTAACTATCAACCATCAGTCAAACTAACTCTGGTAGGTGTAACTGAGTGTAACTCAATGTAACTAAGTGTAACTGAATGTAACTGAGTGTAACTGACTGTAACTAAGTGTAACTAAGTGTAATTGACTGTAACTGACTGTGACTGACTGTAACTGACTGTAACTGACTGTAACTAACTGTAACTCACTGTAACTGAGTGTAACTGAGTGACAACTGGACTAGTAGGTGAAGAAGGGCGAGTTTCTCCCTAAAATCAAGGAAGAAGGGCGCATTAATCAATTGGAGGGCTAAAACTAAATAGTGAGAAGCTCCTGGGGGCTGGCTAACTGATGGCTAGGTGCTGGACTGATGACTGGGATGCATGCAAAATGCATGCAAACCCTAAAGGTGCATGCATGACTGAAAATGTAAATGATCAAAATACTGGTGGGACTAGGATGGAGTATAGGAATATCCTAACACTTGCCGACTGAAGATCAGTACTTGTCGATTGATAGAGATGCCAGGGCCCTTGTGACTAAATATGATCAGTACTTACCGACTGATTGAGATGATAGTCCTTGTTGACTGAATATCAATACTTTTCGACCGATTGAGATGCCAATCCTTTCCGACTGATAGAGATGTTAGTCCTTTCTGACTAAAAATCAGTACTTGCAAATTGATAGATATGCCAGTCCTTTCCAATTGAAGTTCAGTACTTACCGACTAATAGAGATGCCAGTCCTTTTCGTCTGAAGATTAGTACTTGCCGACTGATAGAGATGACATTCCTTGCCAACTAAATATTAGTACTTGTTGACTGATAGAGATGCCAGTTCTTTTTGACTGATAGAGATTCCAGTCCTTTCCAACTGATAGATATGCCAATCCCTTCCGACTAAATATCAGTACTTTCCAACTTATAGAGATGCCAGTACTTTCCAATTGGTTATGTTATCTCAGTACTTGCCGAGTGATGATGTTATTTTTCCAGTACTTGTTTACTGATAATTGTTGTTATTGTTCTAGTATTTACTTATTGATGATTGTTGTTGTTGTTCCAGTATTTATTTACTGATGGTTGTTGTTCCAGTACTTGGTTACTAATGATTGATGTTGGTGTTGTTCTAGTATTTACTTACTGATGATTGGTGTTCCTGTACTTGCCGACTAATGATTGATGTTGTTCCAGTGTTCATACATTGATGGTGATGTCGATATTCTAGCAGATGATGATGATGATGATGATGATGATATTCCAACAGATGATGATGATGATGGTGGTGATATTCCAGCAGATGATGATGATGATGTTGATGGTGATATTCCAACAGATGATGATGATGATGTTGATGGTGATATTCCAGCAAATGATGATGATGATGTTAATGGTGATATTCCAGCAGATGATGATAATGATGCTGATGGTGATATTCCAATAGATGATGATGATGATGATGGTGATATTCCATCAGATGACATTGATGTTCCAGCAAATTCTTGCTGACGATGATGATGATGCTGATGATTATGTTCCAACAGATGATGTTGATGATACCCCAGACATATGATGATGTTCCAAAAAATTCCTACGACATATAGATATTCAGAAGTCAGTTGAACAATTGTTGATGTTGTTGATGTTGCCTGCAAAATATCTTCCTAGTTAAGAGGGAGTGTTAAAGAAATGTAAATGCGGAAGATATTCTAGATATACTTTTCTATTGTATTATTGTATTCCTCCTTCAGGAGATGTCATTGATGTAATTGATAATGTAAGAGTCATTAAAAGAGTCAATGTAAACCCTAACTGTTAGGTTGTCCTGGAAATAACTAGAAAATAATATTTTATTGCAAAGTGTACAGGTCGGCCTAGTTAGGTGAGTTAAAACCGACCTAATTAGTAAAAAGGCCAAGTCACTTGTTAATTATAAATAGGGGATTGAGTTACTCATCTGTAACACTCATCTCACTCACTCAAGTTCGCATAGGAGAGAGAGAAGTTCACACAAGTGAAGGAGAGGATTTGATTTTGTCTTGGGGTTTTTCTTGTACTTGTGAATTCTATATTGAGGAATTTTTGTCGGGGTTTTCTCCCTTGTGGTTTCCCCGAGAGAAATATTTTTTTGTGCTTGTATTTGTTTCAGTGATTAGATTTTTAATGTTATTATGCTAAAAAAATGAAAAACTAACACTATGAACTCCAACACATAGTAGAATCCATCATAGTGCTCTATCCTTGTTAGCCTTCAATAGGTCCAAACTCAAAATCCATCACTATTTGTGATCAATCACTAGGAACTCCAACCCCTTTTCCACCACCATGAATTCCAACACATAGTAGACTCCATCACTATGAACTCAAACACATAGTAGAATCCATCATAGTTATCTATCCTTGTTAGCCTTCAATAGGTACAAACTCAAAATCCATCACTATGAACTCCAACCCCTTTTCCATCACCATGAACTCCAACACATAGTAGAGTCCATCACTATGAACTCCAACCCCTTTTCCATCACTATGAACTCCAACACATAGTAGAATCCATCATAGTGCTCTATCCTTGTTATCCTTCAATAGGTCCAAACTCAAAATCCATCACTATTTGTGATCCATCACTATGAACTCCATGAACCCCTTTTCCATCACCATGAAATCCAACACATAATATACTCCATCACTATGAACTCTAACCCCTTTTCCATCACTATGAAATCCAACACATAGTATAATCCATCATAGTTCTATATCCTCGTTAGCCTTCAATAGGTCCAAACTCAAAATCCATCACTATTTGTGATCAATCACTATGAACTCCAATCCCTTTTCCATCACCATGAAATCCAACACATAGTAGACTCTGTCACTATGAAATCCAAACCCTTTTCCATCACTATGACCTCCAACACATAGTAGAATCCATCATAGTGTTCTATCCTTGTTAGCCTTCAATAGGTCCAAACTCAAAATCCATCACTATAAACTCCAACCCCTTTTCCATCACCATGAAGTCCAATAGATAGTAGAGTCCATCACTATGAACACCAACCCCTTTTCCATCATTATGAAATCCAACACATAGTAGAATCCATCATAGTGCTCTATCCTTGTTATCCTTCAACATGTCCAAACTCAAAATCCATCACTATTTGTGATCCATCACTATGAAATCCAACCCCTTTTCCATCACCATAAACTGCAACACATAGTAGAAGGATTCAATGACTAATTGCAACTCCATTGATAAAAATTATTTCATACAAAGTATGGATTACAAAGTCTTCTTGTTTTTAGAATGCATTCTTGCATACAAAGTAGAGATTATAAGATCACTCACGTAAGCATTCAATGGATAATATGGAATTATACTCACCATCTTATTGCAAATCTTATTTATTCTGGCAGGGACAATAAACTTGTTTTCTAAAAAAAATTGTTGGGATGGGAAACAAACGGAATAGAAAGAAAAATTCTAGATGGAAGGATCTATCACCTGAGAATCTCCATGATCTAATAGAAAAAGCAAGGTTTGGCATGGCAATACATAGACATGCAACTTACACTGCATCAAATACTAGCACAATGAACAACACAATGACTTATAGTTTAGCTCCACAAGCAAAGCATATGCACACAATGTATCCCATTCAAATTCCATCATCAATTCATCCTCCAACCAATATTCCATCACCAACCAATGATGAAGTGCTTCAGGACATTCAAATATTGGAAGAAGTTGAGTATGCAGAACTAGATTTGCATCGAGTTGTGGATTTGCAGCCTCCCCAAGAAGACCACACATATGTCGAACACACTCCCAATCCGGAACAACATGTCAATGAAGTGCCACAACAAAGAAGTGGTGGGACGCGTACTTCTCCTACACCTAATTTACCTCGATTGTCCAGTGCACGACGAAGAATAAATCCTAGACATATTCATGTGGATGAAAGTGCCCTAACAGGTCTTGAAGGTAAGTTACCTAAACGAACTATTAATTGGAAATGCAGCAAAATTGTCAAAGAATTTTTTGAATCTAAGAGTGATGCATCGAAATGTCAATTATTTTTAGCTTTGTTAAAATCGCATTGTTTAGCCACTGTTAGGAAAATATTAGGCATAGATTTAGTTAGAAGTTCAAAGGCTAATAGTCATGTTGTTATAAATATCCAAGATGCATTTAATTTAATTGGAAAGATGTCTCATACAAAATATCTTAACGCGACCCATTGAATATTGTTTGAATCAATTGTAAGTGTTGGAGTCTAATCCTCAGCGTGAGGAATATCAATGTGAAAGGGAGACCAAGAGTCAACTGGGAGTCCAAGAGTCCACCTGGGAATATGAAACCCAATGGACATTTCTCATTGTATATATATGTACACTTGGTTAATGAGAAATATAGTGCGCTTAACGCCTATCTTCTGTTTTTGTTTGTGATTGTGTATTTGTCTATGTGTTAAGCCAATATTTTTCCTATTTTCCCAGTGGGAAACCTTACAGTGGTATTAGAGTTGTTGTAAATCTTGTGGCATGGACCTGCACCTCATCTTTTCTAGACATGCAGCCTACCCAGTCAATATGCCATCCCTTACCTACTTGCTAAGAACGTTTCTCTGCCATATTCACTGCATGTAATCTATAGTAACATCTCTCTCCCGTGGTCTGGAGTGAACCCTAATCTCTTCCTCCACTCATCGCATGAACCCTAGCGTCCCTCTTTGAGAGTTGCATGAGACTCCACTCTTCTGTTGTGAATTGAGACTCCACTGAGGAGCGTGATACTTCTCTCCTCTGCTTGTATCCTCTCTTCTGCTTGGAGTTGCATACGATTGCAAGATTGAAGACTAAAGACCTCTCCTCTAGTGATTTTTTCTAGTGAACACCCTCTCCCTCTTTGAGTGTGTGGATATATCTCCTGAGTTGATGAGTGGAGACTTACCTCTCTCTTGAAATATTCCACCATAGTTGAACTTTGTTTGAAATCCGTAGCCCATAGTCTTCATCATCCATCTAATATTATGTTTTATCTAAAGTATTTGAAGTTGTTGAAGCAGGTGGGTGAGTCTTCCATACGGTTAAAAAATGTTTCTTTACTGGTATTGAGTGTGGAGAGCTATTCTAGATTTTCAATTTAGTGGATGTGTGCTCTTCCTTTATTACAAACCCAAGTGTGAAGCTTGACCTTGGAGCCCTGAGTATAGACTGACGACGTGGTGCCTACGTATGGCCTATCCATTGCCAAGTTCTATCGATTATCTTCGAAACTTTCACACAAGAGAACACTCCCTCATCAAATTGAGTTTTGAAGTGGATCATGTATCTTGGAGACCTTGATGTGATGGTTTCCTAGGTTTTTTTCTTGTTATCCAAGCTTGGGAGGTTCCTCACCAACTACAACAAATAGATCAACAAATCCTAGAGATTGATATTCATACTTTTGAACTATGTAGAGATTCCTCTATGCGGAGAACTTAGTATTCAACTATGTTGTCCAAGTGGGAGATAATTGAGTGCATGAAGAGGGATTTGGAATTTCCTGGCTTCCCTTTTCTTCTGGATCTAGACCGGAGAATCATTGCTTGGAAAACCCTAATTTTAGTGCAAAGTGTATCTAGTGTTCCTGTGGAATTATTGCGTGTGCTTGTTGAACTAAAATCATTCATGTGAAGACTGGAGCTACTACAAGTGAGAGTAGGATATGAAGCCTTGACACTACACTCTTGTTATTATCTATAGAGCTTAGAGACTCCTGTTGCTTCAGTATGAAGAGGCTGCAGTGATTTTCTTCAACCATCGTGCCCCAGTATGATTGTTGGAAGCTGTGTAAATGAGTTACATTGAGCATGTGGTGAATGCTCTTGCATACTGCTTGTATACTGTGAATGCTCTTGGTATGAATTCTCTCTAGTGAAGGAGATAGCATAGTGTAAAGATTGAAGAAGACCTATATGTACCGTGAATATTTTTTGTGGAAAAGCTAAATCTGAACCAAGACTTGGATCACATATAAAATGCTAGTACAACATAACGACTTCATTCCTGTTATAGCCATCTGAAATTGTATACTAGTTGCAGAAATATCATATGCTTGCAGAGACTTTGAGACCTGCATTGTGAATTCAAGGAAAGAAATTACGGGCATATGATATTTGGCTACCCATGATCTCAGCTTGCAGAGAAGATTTGGTCTTCCCTTCTATGTATTGTTTGGCGTCTTCAGGAGGCCTCATTCAATTCCATAATACACCCCATTGGTGCCAACTATTGCAAACAAACTATTGGGAATGTCACTAACCTGTGAAGATGCAGAAGAGAGCTTCGAGATGGAAATGTTCAGCCTACAACGTGTTGCAGAAGAAGAAAATGGAAAAGTAGATCATCAAGAAATTGAGTAAATAATTCTTTTGAAGACCAATTCAGCGTTCAAATTCAACATTCTTTATTGTGTTTTCCTAAGTTCAATTGCAAATTCTTGAGTTTCACTATACTTGGGTGCACTTCCGGTTGAACCCTACTGTTATAGGTCAAATCTACACTTCTCCGTCCATGATCACACAAAAGGACACTATGGATGGAAGAGCTAGGTTGAACCTGGATGACTTATTGTTGGAACTACACTCTTCATTTGAGAAAATTACTGTTTCTATTGATTGTACAACATGTGCGCTACTATTGCTATAGTAAACCAGTGCTCTTCACCAACATGTGCGCTGCTTTGCTCAAGGACAACCAACGCACACCTTTAAAAATGTTGTAAAGCACAAGAGTTGCTCACCGTGCGCTACTCTAGTTGTATGAAACCCGTGCACATCTTAAAATGAAATCAAAAATATATTAAGATTACAAATTGGGATTAGTTGAAGTTGGTTCTGCAAATTCCCCAACCTCCCAATTCAACCACCTCTTGATTCCAATTGCCTACCTTGTCCCATATATATAAGCAGGATCCATGAGAGAGGGACCTAGAAAGAATGCTTTAACTGCTGTTACATTGGAGGAATTCCCAAGTCATTGTGAAGAGCAGGAGCCCATGACTCGGTTGCAGAAGCATCTTGACCGATCAAGTATATTTGTACTTATTCATGTTTCTTTGACAATAAAAGGTGGAAATACCCTTCCTGTCCCAAATTGGATGTCCATTGGATTGAATGTTCATTTGGTTTAATATCTGATTGTAGTTGATGTTTAATTGCTTTCAATTTCTTCATATTTATTGCAGTCAAGATATGCTGAGGAAGGTTAAATTTGTGTTGTAGGTTCGTCATAGCGGAAGATCAAGCGAAAGCTAGGACCAACCGTCGATAAAAGGTGCATCTTTCTATATCTTGATCTCTTTCCATTTATAGGAGATAATGCAAGACAATGAATGTATTTACCTGTCACCCCACCCAAGTTGGTAGTGTCTTCTCCTCACTATAAGGTATTTTTCGCTGCCCATGATCTCATCTTGCATAGAAGATTTGGTCTTCCCTTCTATGTATTGTTTGGAATCTTCAGGAGGCCTCATTCAATTCCATAATACACCCCATCGGTTCCAACTATTGCAAACAAACTTTTGGGAATGTCACCGACCTGTGACGGCGTGGAAGAGAGCTTTGAGATGGAAATGTTCAACCTACAACATGTTGCAGAAGAAGAAACTGGAAAAGCAGATCATCAATAAATCGAGTAAATAATTCTTTTGAAGACCAAGTCAGCATTTAGATTCAACATTCTTTCTTGTGTTTTCCTAAGTTCACCTGCAAATTCTTGAGTTGCATTGTACTTGGGTGCACTTCCGGTTGAACCCTACACCCTTCAAGTTTTTCAGTTTATTTGTTGAGTTTGAGTCTTATTTTTAAAGGGTGGAATTGAAAGAATCCCTTCTCCATAATTTGAGTGAGTCCTTTATCAATGTCAAGATTAAGTTGTCTTGTAGAGTTACTGAACACTCTACTTCTCTCCTCTATCGACAACACTATCATGATTGATAAGATCACTCTCACTCACTTTCGAGATTATGTACAAGATTCACAAGACACTCTTGATTTCTTGCAACTTGAATTGTAGCTTCTGTTGATGTATTTGTAACTTCGGAAGATATTCACTTGTATATGGTATTTGTACTTTATTGCATCCCCAACGGAGATGTATTATTCCTCCGATTGGAAGTGTCGTCAGTTATATTGTAAGTGTTGTAACTTATACTTGATGGGTTATTAGACCACCTTGATGGGGTCGACCCTGTATGAGTCATGTGGGTCAAAGGGTTATTATACCACCCTAGTGGGGGTCGGCCCAGTCAGCATTATGTTAAGTGGTTAAGTTGAGGCCGACCTAGTTGAGCAAAGGTCAAGTCAAGTTAGTGTATAAATAGAGAGTGTGTCTCTCTCATTTTACACATTCTATTGTTCACTCACTTCGCAATAGTGACAGAGAGGAGAAGTACGCACAAGTGGAGGAGGATAATGCTGCTAAAGATGTCTATCTCTTGGGTTTGATCATGGTGATCCTTGTATTGATGCTTATTCTATCTCTGAGGAAGTTGCGGGGTTTTTCACCTTCTTGGTTTTCCTCGATGAAATGTTTTGTGTCTCTTGTCTCTTGTCTCTTAGTACAATCTTGATTAATAGTCTTCATATTATTGAGGTTAGTACAATCTTGATTAATATTAGACTTGTGTCATCACCCTAGTAAAAGAATGAATGCATGTGAATGATAGAAGACATTCATTGATTAGGGTTATGACACTTATGATTGTACTAATGCACTCTGGTGTTGTATGAGGTTGATGTTGTCTGCTAACATGAAAGGTACAAATCAAGTTCTAGATCAAGAACATATGACCATGGTGACATGAAGACAAAAACTCATGGATCACATAGAAGCTCCACTTATGAGGTATGTATAATTTGGTTCTACAATAGTTAACTTATGAGTTATGTAGGTTACTAAGCACAAGTCATTAAAGAGAACAAGAAGACATTGTTTGGGTATGTTAGACATAACTAGCAAACATGATAACTAGGTATGTTTTTCCTATATCAAGATTAGAATCCTACCTTATGTTAAGATATTATACTTTTGTATAAATGATAATGTTTATTCTTGAAGTTAGAAGTTTTAAGTAATCAAGGGTTTATGCATATTATATTTCTTACTTTCATTGATGATATGACTAACCAGAAGAGTCCTATAGTCAAATAAGAATATGCATGAGTAAAATAAGTCTTACGTGAAACCTTGAATATTAATGCTTATTACCTATGATCATGAACATAATGTTTTGATAGTATTGAGATTATACTAATAGATGTATGATTGTGTACGAGATCTTGAGGATGACACTAGTGCACACTTAAGCATGCACAGTGGTCCAGGATGGATATAAGTTCAAGAATAGGTAATCCAAGTAGCAAAGATCAAGAGGGAGCACTTCAGGAAGCAAAGATCAAGAAGTCCACCCTACAACCAAACAAAGATAAGTATTTGAATTGTCAATTCATGTATACATGATTACTTAAATGATATTGTTTAGTCATATACATACTTATGTTCCTAGATATAGGATATGTATCATGCATATTAGAAAAGTTGCATTAATGAACAAGATACTACTAAATATGCAAATAATGGGTAAGTGGTCTATGGTATTGTACAACATTCCATTGCTACTTATCTAGAATGAAACCTCTTTGCTGACATGTTGGGAGTTGTGCACACTCTTAACAATGTTCTGGTAGAGATGGAAGGCATCTAGAAAGTTACAAAATATGGATAAATGTTGTATTGAAACATTGGCCAAGATAAATGCATGACTGTATGACATATGTCTTTATGCATAAGAATGTGTTTTTGAAAAACTATGAGAAGTTTCTAATCATACAATTCGACTTGTCTTGTAGGAAAGACCGTGTACCATCACCTACAAAAAGGACTACAACATTTGTTCCAGCAATGAAGATCAAATAAAAACTATCTATTGAAGATATTGAAGATATTGAAGAATCTGAAGTTCCCAGGATCCAGGATGCAGTAATGGAAGAATGCCATGATTGAGGAGTACCGGTCGATCATGAAGAATGATGTCTGGGATGAGGTCTCAATACAAGAAGGGAAGTTTGTTGTGACTTCCAAGTGGATCTACAAGATCAAGCTTGCTGCCGAGTTCGAGATGAAGGACTTGGGATGATGCACTACTTTCTAGGCATGGAGGTGTGGCAGAGTGCATATGGAATCTTCCTTGGACAAGGAAAGTATGCAATAGCTATCCTGAAGAGGTTTGGGATGATGGACTGCAAAGCCATGGCCACACCTATGCCATCAAACCTGAAGCTTCTGTTTGATGCGTCATCTGATCCAATTGATGTCACTCTGTATCATCAGATGATTGGGTCCTTGATGTACCTGACGAACACGAGACCAGATATTTGCTTTGTGGTGAACACATTGATCCAGTTCCTGACGGATCACAGAGGTTTTCACCTAGTTGCTGTAAAACACATTTTGAGGTACCTGAAGGGTACAATTGATTATGGGCTCAAGTATGATGTGAAGCAAAAGTTTAACCTGCATGGTTATGTTGATTCAGATTGGGCAGGCAGTGCTGTAGATAGGAAGAGCACTTCTGGGTGCTGCTTCAGTATGGGATCAGGTGTGATCTCTTGGTTTAGCAGGAAGCAGTCCTGTGTAGCACTGAGTACAGCCGAATCGGAGTATGTTGTAGCTTGTTTGGCTAGTTGTGAGGCAGTATGGCTCCGAAAGCTACTTCCTGAGTTATTTGATCTCCCATTGGAAGCTACTGGTATTTTTTGTGACAACCAGAGTTGTGTGAAGCTGTCTCAGAACCCGGTGTTCCACGATAGGTCGAAGCACATTGAGATCAAATATCACTATATCAGGGATATGGTGTAGAGAGGAGCATTGAAGCTCCTGTATATTGTGACGGATGAGCAAGTTGTGGATGTGTTGATGAAACCACTAGCCAAAGTGAAGTTTGAGTACTTCAGAGAGAGGCTTGGAGTTCTTTGGATTGAAGATACTTCGAGGAAGAAGTGATGGACACATTTGCAGGATCCATTCCAAGCATGGTGAGAGGGGGATCATTCCCATGGCTGTGGATGTAAGTGTTGTGTGATGAGCATCAGGATGATGCTCCAGTTACTGCTTTGGATATGCATCAGTCAGATGCTTTGTATGATCAGTTGGATCATGTATGATGACATGCATCAGGACGATGCAGTGACGATGATCAAGATGATCATGTGTTATGAGTATCAGGATGATGCTTTGGATGATATGCATCAGGATGATGCAGTGATGATGATTAGGATGATCATGTGTGATGAGTATTAGGATGATGCTATGGATGCTATGCATTAGGAGGATGCAGTGACGATGATCAGGATGATCATGTGTGATGAGTATCAAGATGATGCTCTGGATGATATGCATCAGTACGATGCCATGATAATGATCAGGATAATCATATGTGATGATATGTATTAGGTGGATGCATTGCATGATCAGTTGGATCATGTGTGATGAGTTACGAAGACACAGATGCACATGAGCCATTCTCACATGGTGGTAGGTGTGTCTCCAATGGTGCAGATATAAGGGCTGGGGCCATTCAGACATGGTTGAAGTGTGTCTTCCCATGGTCATTGATGTAAGAGTTGTTCCATTTGAGCATGGATGAAGTGTGTCTTCCCATGGCTGTGATATAAGTGTTGTGCCATTCGAGCATGGTTGAAGTGTGTCTTCCCATGGCTGAGATATAAGTGTTGTGCCATTCCTAGCATGGTTGAAGTGTGTCTTCCCATGGCTATGGATATAAGTGCGATGCCATTCTCGCATGGTTGAAGTGTGTCTTCCCATGGCATAGATATAAGTGCTGACCCTTTCACGGATGGTTGAAGTGTGTCTTCCCATGCCGGTGAATGTAAGTGTCGTGTGATGTGCATCTGGGTTGTGCTTCGTGGACGATGACATGGCACGATTAGTATGATCATGAGTATTAATATGATACTCTGCGGCCATGGACAGGTTGTGCAGTTGCATGTAAAGATCTTGGGAGATCGGATAGGTTGAGCAGTGTGCTTGTAATCAGTCCTGGGATGCTCTTTCGAGGTTTTGTGATGCACGTAATAAGTCTTGAGGATTCAACAGTATGGCCAGTGATAATGAAGACCTGTAGGTGGTGGGCCTACATCTAGCATGAAAAAGGGCTGGCTCTATAGAACTTCCTATGACGAGAATAATTCAAAGATAGCCCAGTGATCAAGATGACAAGTACAACAGTAGTGATGATGATGATGCTCCATGGTCCAGTGATGATGATCCAGCTCCAGAATTAAAGACTTGTGCCTATATCTATTGATGACTTGTGTCAAGAGAATACCTTCCTAGTTAAGAGGGAGTGTTGATGTATTTGTGACTTCAGAAGCTATTCACTTGTATATTGTATTTGTACTTTATTGTATCCCCAATGGAGATGTATTATTCCTTCGATTGGAAGTGTCGTCAGTTATATTGTAAGTTTCGTAACTTATACTTGATGGGTTATTAGACCACCTTGATGGGGTCGGCCCTGTATGAGTCAGGTGGGTCAAAGGGTTATTAGACCACCCTAGTGGGGGTTGGCCCAGTCAACATTATGTTAAGTGGTTAAGTTGAGGCCGACCTAGTTGAGTAAAGGTCAATTCAAGTTAGTGTATAAATAGAGAGTGTGTCTCTCTCATTTTACACATTCTATTGTTCACTCACTTCACATGAGTGAGAGAGAGGAGGAGTACACACAAGTGGAGGAGGAGTGTTATAGCTTAAAATGACACCTCTACGTTCGTGACAACACTTGTATCCCTTGGTCGCATGACGACACTTCTTGAGGTCAAGTTCAGTCACACAACAGGACACTTGTGGACTGAGGGGTCATTTGGGACACTAAAAATGGTTGAAAATACCTCATTCTTGACCCATTTGATGATTACAACCCTTAGGGACATTTTTCCAAACCAAACCATCTCCTGAAAATGAGCAGAAAAGCCTATTTTTGGCCATTTGTTCACATGTGCGTTGGTACATAGGCATGATAGCATGGCATATGCGCTACCCTACTTCATTAAAGTGGCACCCACTTCCACATGTGCACTAGTTTGTCTACTGCAGAGTAGAGCACATTCTTGTACTAGTTATAACTTCTTTTCCTCTCCTTCACTGACTATATAAGAAGGGTAGAAGGGCCATGTGAAGGGACCAAGCCTATAACATTGTTATGCTAGAGGAATAGAGACCCTCATCCCCCTCTCTTGTGCCTTAGTTTCTCATAAACCCTAGCACAACTGATTAGAGGTTGGGATCCTTGGAGAACAGAAGCAGGAGACCTTGAATCTAGGCTTCGTGAAGTGCCAAGCTTGAAAGAAGGTATAACTTGATGTACTTGCTTCATTCATTAATAAAGATTAGATGTTCTTCTCTTTCCAAATATGACCTATTCATGTGTGTCTTAGATTTGATTACTGTTTGATTATAGTCTTCATATTATTGAGGTTAGTACAATCTTGATTAATCTTAGACTTGTGTCATCACCCTAGTAAAAGAATGAATGCATGTGAATGATAGAAGACATTCATTGATTAGGGTTATGACACTTATGATTGTACTAATGCATTGTGGTGTTGTATGAGGTTGATGTTGTCTGCTAACATGAAAGGTACAAATCAAGTTCTAGATCAAGAACATATGACCATGGTGACATGAAGAAAAAAACTCATGGATCACATAGAGGCTCCACTTATGAGGTATGTATAATTTGGTTCTACAATGGTTAACTTATGAGTTATGCAGGTTACTAAGCACAAGTCATTAAAGAGAACAAGAAGACATTGTTTGGGTATGTTAGACATAACTAGCAAACATGATAACCAGGTATGTTTTTCCTATATCAAGATTATCATCCTACCTTATGTTAGGATATTATACTTTTGTATAAATGATAATGTTTATTCTTGAAGTTAGAAGTTTTAAGTAATCAAGGGATTATGCATATTATATTTCTTACTTTCATTGATGATATGACTAACCAGAAGAGTCCTATGGTCAAATACGAATATGCATGAGTAAAATAAGTCTTACCTGAAACCTTGAATACTAATGCTTATTACCTATGATCATGACCATACATATTTTAGGAACATAATGTTTTGATAGTATTGAAATTATACTAATAGATGTATGATTGTGTACGAGATCTTGAGGATGACACTAGTGCACACTTAATCATGCATAGTGGTCCAGGATGGATATAAGTTCAAGGATAGGTAATCTAGGTAGCAAATATCAAGAGGGAGCACACTCCAAAAGTTCCTACAAAGAAGCAAAGATCAAGAGGGAGCACTTCAGGAAGCAAAGATCAAGAAGGAGTCCACCCTACAACCAAACAAATATAAGTATTTGAATTGTCAATTCATGTATACATGATTAGTTAAATGATATTTTCCAGTCATATACATACTTATGTTCCTAGATATAGGATATGTATCATGCATATTAAAAAAGTTGCATTAATGAACAAGATACTACTAAATATGCGAATAATGGGTAAGTGGTCTATGGTACTATACAACATTCCATTACTACTTATCTAGAATGAAACCTCTTTTCTGACATGTTGGGAGTTGTGCGCACTCTTAACAATGTTCTATTAGAGATGGAAGGCATCTAGAAAGTTACAGAATATGGATAAATGTTGTATTGAAACATTGGCCAAGATAATTGCATGACTGTATGACATATGTCTTTATGCATAAGAATGTGATTTTGAAAAACTATGAGAAGTTTCTAATCATACAATTCGACTTGTCTTGTAGGAAAGACCGTGTACCATCACCTACAAAAAGGACTACAACATTTGTTCCAGCAATGAAGATCAAATAAAAACTATCTATTGAAGATATTGAAGAATCTGAAGTTCCCAGGATCTGGGATGCAGTAATGGAAGAATGCCATGATTGAGGAGTACCGGTCGATCATGAAGAATGATGTCTGGGATGAGGTCTCGAGACAAGAAGGGAAATTTGTTGTGACTTCCAAGTGGATCTACAAGATCAATCTTGCTGCCGAGTTCGAGATGAAGGACTTGGGCTGATGCACTACTTTCTAGGCATGGAGGTGTTGCAGAGAGCAGATGGAATCTTCCTTGGACAAGGAAAGTATGCAGTAGATATCATGAAGAGGTTTGGGATGATGGACTGCAAGGCCATGGCCACACCTATGCCATCGAACCTGAAGCTTCTATTTGATGCTTCATCTGATCTAGTTGATGTCACTGTGTATCATCAGATGATTGGGTCCTTGATGTACATGACGAACACGAGACCATATATTTTCTTTGCGGTGAACACATTGATCCAGTTCCTGACGGATCCCAGAGGTGTTCACCTGGTTGCTGTAAAACACATTCTGGGGTACCTGAAGGGTACAATTGATTATGGGCTAAAGTATGATGTGAATCAAAAGTTTAACCTGCAGGGTTATGTTGATTTAGATTGGGGAGGCAGTGCTGCAGATAGGAAGAGCACTTCTGGGTGTTGTTTTAGTATGGGACCAGGTGTGATCTCTTGGTTTAGTAGGAAGCAGTCCTGTGTAGCACTGAGTATAGCCGAATCAGAGTATGTTGTAGCTTGTTCAGCTAGTTGTGAGGTAGTATGGAGCCAAAAGCTACTGTCTAATTTATTTGATCTTCCGTTGGAAGCTACTGGTATTTTTTGTGACAACCAGAGTTGTGTGAAGCTATCTGAGAACCCAGTGTTCCACGACAGGTCGAAGCACATTGAGATCAAATATCACTATATCAGGGATATGGTGTAGAGAGGAGCATTGAAGCTCCTGTATATTGCGATGGATGAGCAGGTTGTGGATATGTTGACAAAACCACTAGCCAGAGTGAAGTTTGAGTACTTCAGAGAGAGGCTTGGAGTTCTTTGGATTGAAGATACTTCGAGGAAGAATTGATGGAGACATTTGTAGGTGCCATTCCAAGCATGGTGAGAGGAGGATCCTTCCCATGGCTGTGGATGTAAGCGTTGTGCGATGAGCATCAGGACGATGCTCCAGTTACTGCTTTGGATATGCATCAGTTAGAGGCTTTGTATGATTAGTTGGATCAGGTATGATGACATGCATTGGGACGATGCAATGACGATGATCAGGATGATCATGTGTGATGAGTATCAGGACGATGCTCTGGATGATATGCATAAGGACGATTTAGTGACGATGATCAGGATGATCATGTGTGATGAGTATTAGGACGATGCTATGGATGATATGCATCAGGACGATGCAGTGACGATGATCAAGATGATCATGTGTGATGAGTATCAGGATGATGCTCTATACGATATGCATCAGTACGATGCTATGATGATGGTCAGGATGATCATATGTGACGATATGTATCAGGTGGATGCATTGCATGATCAGTTGGATCATGTGTGATGAGTTCAGAAGACATAGATGCACATGAGCCATTCTCAAATGGTGGTAGGTGTGTCTCCAATGGTGCAGATATAAGGACTGGGGCCATTCTGACATGGTTGAAGTGTGTCTTCCCATGGTCGTTGATGTAAGAGTTGTGCCATTCGAGCATGGTTGAAGTGTGTATTCCCATGGCTATGATATAAGTGTTGTGCCATTCGAGCATGGTTGAAGTGTGTCTTCCCATGGCTGAGATATAAGTGTTGTGCCATTCCTAGCATGGTTGAAGTGTGTCTTCCCATGGCCATGGATATAAGTGCGATTCCATTCTCGCATGGTTGAAGTGTGTCTTCCCATGGCGTAGATATAAGTTCTAAGCCTTTCACGGATGGTTGAAGTGTGTCTTCCCATGCCGGTGAATGTAAGTGTCGTGTCATGTGCATCTGGGTTGTGCTTTGTGGACGATCAGATGGAACGATCAGTATGATCATGAGTATTAATATGATACTCTATGACCGTGGACAGGTGGTGCAGTTGCATGTAAAATATCCTAGGAGATCGGATAGTTTGAGCAGTGTGCTCATAATCAGTCCTGGGATGCTCTTTCGAGGTTTTGTGACGCACGTAATAAGTCCTGAGGATTCCACAGTTTGGCCAGTGATAATGAAGACCTGCAAGTGGTGGGCCTACATCCAGCATGAAAAAGGGCTGGCTCTATAGAACTTCCTATGACGAGAATAATTCAGAGATAGCCCAGTGATCGAGATGACAAGTACAGTATTAGTGATGATGAAGATGCTCTGTGATCCAGTGACAATGATCCAACTCTAGAATTAAAGACTTGTGCCTATATCTATTGATGACATATGTCAAGAGAATACCTTCCTAGTTAAGAGGGAGTGTTGATGTATTTGTGATTTTGGAAGATATTCACTTGTATATTGTATTTGTACTTTATTGTATCCCCAACGGAGATGTATTATTCCTCCGATTGGAAGTGTCGTCAGTTATATTGTAAGTGTCGTAACTTATACTTGATGGGTTATTAGACCACCTTGATGGGGTCGGCCCTGTATGAGTTACGTGGGTCAAAGGGTTATTAGACCACCCTAGTGGGGGTCGTCCCAGTTAGCATTATGTTAAGTGGTTAAGTTGAGGCCGACCTAGTTGAGTAAAGGTCAAGTCAAGTTAGTGTATAAATAGAGAGTGTGTCTCTCTCATTTTACACAATCTATTGTTCACTCACTTCACATGAGTGAGAGAGAGGAGGAGTATGCACAAGTGGAGGAGGAGTGTTATAGCTTAAAATGACACCTCTCCGTCCGTGACGACACTTGTATCCCTTGGTCGCATGACAACACTTCTTGAGGTCAAGTTCAGTCACACAACAGGACACTTGTGGACTGAGGGGTCATTTGGGACACTAGAAATGGTTTAAATTACCTCATTCTTGACCCATTCGATGATTACAACCCTTAGGAATATTTTTCCAGACCAAACCATCTCCTGAAAATGAGCAAAAAAGCCTGTTTTTGGCCATTTTTTCACATGTGCGCTAGTACACAGGCATGATAGCAGGGCATATGCACTACCCTGCTTCATTAAAGTAGCACCCACTTCCACATGTGCGCTAGTTTGTCTACTGCAGAGTAGAGCACATTCCTGTACTAGTCAAAATCTCAAAATTTGGGTTAGTAAAGCTGGTTGGGGAACCTCCTACTCGGTTATAACTTCTTTTCCTCTCCTTTACTAACTATATAAGGAGGGTAGAAGGGACATGTGAAGGGACCAAGCCTATAACATTGTTATGCTGGAGGAATGGAGACCCTCATCCCCCTCTCTTGTGCCTCAGTTTCTCATAAACCCTAGCACAGCTGATTAGAGGTTGGGATCCTTGGAGAATAGAAGCAGGAGACCTTGAATCTAGGTTTCGGGAAGTGCCAAGCTTGAAGGAAGGTATAACTTGATGTATTTGCTTCATTCATTAATAAATATTAGATGTTCTTCTCTTTCCAAATATGACCTATTCATGTGTGTCTTAGATTTTATTATTGTTTGATTATAGTCTTCATATTATTGAGGTTAGTACAATCTTGATTAATCTTAGACCTGTGTCATCACCCTAGTAAAAGAATGAATGCTTGTGAATGATAGAAGACATTCATTGATTAGGTTTATGACACTTAGGATTGTACTAATGCACTGTGGTGTTGTATGACGTTGATGTTGTCTGCTAACATGAAAGGTACAAATCAATTTCTAGATCAAGAGCATATGACCATGGTGACATGAAGACAAAAACTCATGGATCACATAGAAGCTCCACTTATTAGGTATGTATAATTTGGTTCTACAATGGTTAACTTATGAGTCATGCAGGTTACTAAGCACAAGTCATTAAAGAGAACAAGAAGACATTGTTTGGGTATGTTAGACATAACTAGCAAACATGATAACCAGGTATGTTTTTCCTATATCAAGATTATCATCCTACCTTATGTTAGGATATTATACTTTTGTATAAATGATAATGTTTATTCTTGAAGTTAGAAGTTTTAAGTAATCAAGGGATTATGCATATTATATTTCTTACTTTCATTGATGATATGACTAACCAGAAGAGTCCTATCGTCAAATACGAATATGCATGAGTAAAATAAGTCTTACCTGAAACCTTGAATACTAACGATTATTACCTATGATCATGACCATACATATTTTAGGAACATAATGTTTTGATAGTATTGAGATTATACTAATAGATGTATGATTGTGTACGAGATCTTGAGGATGACACTAGTGCACACTTAAGAATTCATAGTGGTCCACAATGGATATAAGTTCAAAGATAGGTAATCTAGGTAGCAAAGATCAAGAGGGAGCACACTCCAAAAGTTCCCGCAAAGAAGCAAAGATCAAGAGGGAGCACTTCAGGAAGCAAAGATCAAGAAGGAGTCCACCCTACAACCAAACAAAGATAAGTATTTGAATTGTCAATTCATGTATACATGATTACTTAAATGATATTGTCCAGTCATATACACACTTATGTTCCTAGATATAGGATATGTCTCATGCATATTAGAAAAGTTGCATTAATGAACAAGATACTACTAAATATGCGAATAATGGGTAAGTGGTCTATGGTGCTGTACAACATTCCATTGCTACTTATCTAGAATGAAACCTCTTTGCTGACATGTTGGGAGTTGTGCACACTCTTAACAATGTTCTGGTAGAGATGGAAGGCATCTAGAAAGTTACAGAATATGGATAAATGTTGTATTGAAACATTGGCCAAGCTAATTATATGACTATATGACATATGTCTTTATGCATAAGAATGTGTTTTTGAAAAACTATGAGAAGTTTCTAATCATACAATTCGACTTGTCTTGTAGGAAAGACCGTGTACCATCACCTACAAAAAGGACCACAACATTTGTTCCAACAATGAAGATCAAATAAAAACTATCTATTGAAGATATTGAAGAATCTGAAGTTCCCAGGATCCGGGATGCAATAATGGAAGAATGCCATGATCGAGGAGTACTGGTCGATCATGAAGAATGATGTCTGGGATGAGGTCCCGAGACAAGAAGGGAAGTTTGTTGTGACTTCGAAGTGGATCTACAAGATCAAGCTTGCTGCCGAGTTCAATATGAAGGACTTGGGATGATGCACTACTTTCTAGGCATGGAGGTGTGGCAGAGTGCAGATGGAATCTTCCTTGGACAAGGAAGGTATGCAGTAGATATCCTGAAGAGGTTTGGGATGATCGACTTCAAATCCATGGCCACACCTATTCCATCAAACCTGAAGCTTCTGTTTGATGCTTCATCTGATCCAGTTGATGTCACTGTGTATCGTCAAATGATTGGGTCCTTGATGTACCTAACGAACACGAGACTAGAGATTTGCTTTGCGGTGAACACATTGATCCAGTTCCTGACAGATCCCGGAGGTGTGTTAAATTTTGATCATTAATTCACAATACTCTTGGATCTTTACTTAGAGAATAACATATACAATATATCAGTGCATAACAATCACAATAAGCATCACAAGCATCACAAGAATCAAAAGCATGAGAGACAAGAGACACAGAGTTTTCGTGGGGAAAACCCTCAGGTGAAAAACCCCACAACTTCCTTATAGATAGAGAGAGTAATGGCTCAACCAAATTACAACCAAAATACACTTGAGATAGTCTCCTAGAGCAGATGATCCTCCTCCTCACTAGTGCACCACTTTTTGATTGAGAGAAGTGTATCTTTCCAAAAATGATCCAAATAGAGATCTCCCGATCTCTATTTATACTTAACCTGTTTTCCCAGTTACACTATGGGTCCGACTTGTCTATCTAGATACATCCACAATATAATATATATTTCAGGGCCGACCCCACACATGGTGGTCTAATAACCTATCGGCAAGTACACACACTTGCGACACTTGTCAATCCACATGACGACACTTCCTTATAGAGGAATAACACATCTCTTATAAGGGTACAATAAATATATATATAATACATAGATGAAATACATTCTGAAGTTACATATACATCAACACTCCCTCTTAACTAGGAAGGTATTTCTCGACACAGTTCTGCTAGACAAGTCTTCTTCTCGGGATCATCGTCATCGATGCATTGTCACCATCATCATCACTGCTGCTGCAATCTCAACCAATCTCTGACTCTACTCATCATAGGAAGTTCTACAGAGCCAGTACTTTTTCATACTAGATGTAGGCCCACCACCTGCAAATCTTCATCATCTGTGCGAACGGTCTGATAGAGGTGGCCTCTTAGGACTAATTTTATGTGCGGATGCAATACTGAAAAGAGTATCCCAGGAACATTTATGTGCCTAAGCATGATCGGCAAGATATCCTAGGACTGATTACATGCATGTCCTCCACAATACCTTTAAAGAGCATCCCAGGAACATTTATGTGCCGCAGCATGACCGGCAAGATCTCTAAAGAGCATCCCAGGGCTTATTACGAGCATACAGCTCAACCTCTCGGATCTCCAGGAATGATTACATGTGGATAGAAAAAACCTTTAAAGAGCATCCCAGGAACATTTATGTGCCGCAGCACGACCATCAAGATCTCTAAAGAGCATCCCAGGACTAATTACAAGCACACAGCTCAACCTCTCGGATCTCCAGGACTGATTACATGTCTCCGTAGTAATACCTCATCCCAGGACTGATTACGAGCACACAACTCAACCTATCGGATATCTGAGGACTGATTACATACTACATAGCAATACCGGAAAGAGTACCCCAGGAACATTTATGTGCCGCAGCATGACTGGCAAGATCTCCCAGGACTGATTACATGCTATTTACACAACCTGCCACATATCATCTCTGACCTCCAAGTATCAACCTGATACTCATGATCCAATGGATCATCATCGCATGAGGCATCATCCTGATGCCCATGATCATACTGATCATCATCACTTGTACCATCCTAGTACATATCATCTGGAGCAACATCCTGAAGCTCATCATCATGATCAACCTGATCATACAATGCATCCACCTGATGTAGACCAAGTATCTACCTGATACGTATCATCATACATGATCCACCTAATCATACAGTGTATCCACCTGCTACAAATACAAATACATGATACATATCAACATACATGATCTACCTGATCATACAATGTATCCACCTGATACATATACAGATACATGGTCCAAGCATCCAACATGATGCATATAAAAATACATACAAATGATCCAACCAATCATATCCAGCATCCAACATGATGCGTACATACATATAAATATAAATGATCCAACTGATCATATCCAGCATCAACACGATGCGTACATACACAAATATAATGATCCAACTGATCATATCCAACATCCAACATGATGCATATACAGAGCAGTAACTGGAGCATCGTCCTGATGCTCATCATCCAGCGCTTACATCCACAGCCATGTGAAGGATCCTCCTTCCAACATGCTTGGAATGGCTTCAACAAATGTATCCATCACTTTTTCCTCGAAGTGTCATCAATCTAAAGAACACCAAGCATCTCCCTGAAGTACTCAAACTTCACCCTGGCTAGTGGCTTCATCAGCACATCTGCAATCTGCTCGTTCGTCGTAATGTATGGGAGCTTCACAGCTCCCCTCTGCACCATATCCCTAATATAGTGATATTTGATCTCTATGTGTTTCGACCTGTCATGAAACACTGGGTTCTCGGACAGCTTCACACAGCTCTGGTTATCACAAAAGATACCAGTACCATCCAACGGGAGATCAAATAACTCAGACAGTAACTTCCGTAGCCATACTGCCTCACAACTAGCTGAGCAGGCTGCAACATACTCTGCCTCAGTTGTACTCAGTGCTACACAGGACTGCTTCCTGCTGAACCAAAAGATCACACCTGATCCCATACTGAAGCAGCACCCAGATGTGCTCTTCCTATCTGCAACACTGCCAGCCCAATCTGAATCAACATAACCCTGCAGGTTAAACTTTTGATTCGCTTCATACTTGAGCCCATAATCCACTGTACCCTTCAGGTACCTCAGAACATGCTTTATAGCAACCAGGTGAACACTCCTCGGATCCATCAGGAACTAGCTCAATGTGTTCACTGCAAAGCAAATATCTGGTCTCGTGTTCGTTAGGTACATCAAGGACCTAATCATCTGACGATACATAGAGACATCAACCGACTTAGATGAAGCATCACATAGAATCTTTAGATTCGATGCCATGGGTGTGGCCATGGCCTTGCAATCCATCATCCCAAATCTCTTCAGGATATCTATTGTGTACTTCCCTTGACCAAGGAAGATCCCACCTGAATTCTGCCACACCTCCATACCTAGGAAATAATGCATCATTCCCAAATCTTTCATATCGAACTCAGCAGCAAGATTCCTCTTAGTATCTGTAATCAATCTGTCATCTCCTATTACAAATAAGTCATCCACATATAGAAGTAGAATCACAGGATTTCCTTCCTCATTCTTGTAGTAAAGATTGGAATCTGCTTTACTCTTGGTAAATCCCAAACTAGATAGGAAACTGTCCATCCTACCATACCAAGTTCTGGGGGCTTTCTTCAAGCCATACAAGACTTTCTTCAATCTGCACACATATGACTCCCTGTCATGTATTTCAAAGCCGAGTGGCTGCTCCACATATACTTCCTCTTCAACTACACCATTCAAGAAAGCAATCTTGACATCCATCTGGTGTATTTTCCATTTCATTGCTGCAGCCAAGGCAAGTACTGTTCTGATGGAAGTATACCTGGCTACAAGTGAAAAAGTTTCTTCATAATCTATTCCCTCTTTCTGAAAGAATCCACGAGCTACGAATCTTGCTTTGTATTTCTCTACACTTCCATCTGCAGCATGCTTGATTTTGTAGATCCATTGGAAGTCACAACAGACTTCTCTTTAGGTCTTGGGACAACATCCCAAACATCATTTTTCATTATTGATTGGTATTATTCAACCATAGCATGCTTCCATTCTTTCTTTTCCGCTGCTTCTTCATAACTGGAAGGTTCTTTGTTCATAATGTCACAGAGTAAAGCAACATAGCTGGTATGTGATCTAGTTCTTTTCTTTGCTCTATGTTCTTCTTCTAGAATGCCAAATCTTTCTGCATCTTGAATGAGCTCTCTAGCCCCTACAGGTTTCCTCTTGTCAGATTTATCCTCACGGGGTGGATCTACAGGTTCTTGCGGATCTTCAAACTCATGAACAACTTCTGGAATTGCTTCAGTCATGCTAATGTCTTGAAATCTAGTTTCCTTAGGTTCTTCATAAACTTCGATAGGTGACTTCCTTGATTTGATGAATGTTGGATTTTCATCAAATGTTACATCCCTGCTGACATCAATCTTCTTGAACCCTGGAAAGTCTATTCTGTAAGCCTTCGAGCTTTCACTGTAACCCACAAAGATACCCTTCTTTCCTGAAGGATCTAGTTTGGTCCTCTTTTCCTTTGGGACATGAGTGTATACTGGACAACCAAATATTCTGAGATGGTTGACTTCAGGTTTCTTACCAGAAAAGACCTCTTCTAGTGTCTTGTTGTCCAATATCTTGTGGGGTGTTCTATTCTTCACATATACAGCTGTTCTAGATGCTTTTTCCCATAGATGCATAGGTAGATCCAGGTCATGCAAGATTACCCTTGCTGCTTCGATGATTGTTCTGTTCTTCCTTTCTGCAACTCCATTCTATTGAGGATTATAAGGAGTAGTCAACTCCCTCTTAATCCCTGAATCACTGCAAATCTTCTTGAAGTCACCTGAGGTGAATTCTCCACCATTGTCGGATCTGAATGTTTTGATCTTTTTTTCAGTTTGATTCTCCATCAAGGTTTCGAATTCCTTGAACTTATCAAACACCTCATCTTTGTTTTTCAAGAAGTATACCCAAGTCTTCCTGGAGAAGTCATCAATAAATGAGACATAGTAAACATACCCACTTAGAGAACTGGATGACATAGGACCACATACATCTGAGTAGATGATTTCTAGGATATATTTTGCCTTGCTTTCACTGCTTGGGAAAACCTTCTTAATATTCTTACCTTTTGCACATCCTTTGCAAACACCTTCATGTTTGGTCTTGATTTCAGGAAGACCCTCTACAGCCTTGCTTGTAATTGGAAGTGCCCTATAGTGCATATGAGCAAGTCTTCTATGCCAAAGTTCACTTGGCTCCATGGATTCATGCACCATGGCATGTTCAGGTTGTCCTTTTAATTTATACAAACCTCCCTCTTGCTCTCCATTCACAACTGCATCATCTATGGTCTTTCCCTTTGGCCACATTAGGACTTGGAAATCCACAAATGCAACCCTCATACCTTTTGCATCCAATGCATAGATGGAGAGTAAGTTTTTCTTGAGCCCAGGTACATAAAGGACTTCTTTCATCTTCAAAGATTTTCCAGAATCTAGGTTGTAGGAGGCTTCACCACTTCCTTTGATGGGATATTGATAATCATCCCCAAGTTTCACTTTATGGGGTGATTCATGTTCAGACAGATTTACAAAGGATTCTTTAAACCCAGTCATGTGTTTGGAAGCCCCACTATCAATTAACCAATCATTACAACCATGGGAGATAGTACCTGTGAGAGCAGAGATTAGAACATACTCTTCTTCACTTGAAGAGTCATCATTACTATCATCACTTTCTACCCTAGCCTTCTTCTTTGGAGGTTCATCATCTTCGGAAGCATGAGCATGGTACCTTCTTTTGTTACCCTTCTTCTTCTTGCTAGAGTTGTTGTTGTTGTGGTTGTCCCTTTTGTTCTTGGGACATTCTGAAGCAAAGTGACCCTTCTCATTACAAGTGAAACACCTTAGATCTTTCTTGTCTTTGTGAAAATGATGAGAAGATTTCTTCTTGTGATGGGATGGCTCCCTATTGAACTTGCCCTTCTTAGTGTGAGCTGTGAGAGATTGATCTTCATTTCCCATCTTCTCTTCTCTTGCCACAAGCCTTGCTTCTTCTTGAGAACATTCCTCCCATAATCTGTTGAAGGAGATTAACTTCTTTCTGGCACAGATCCCCTGGATAAAAGAGTCCCATGACCTAGGTAGGCCATTCAAAGTAGTCATAACAATTTCACCATTCTCCACCATTTCATCTACAACTTCAAGTTGTTCCTTGATCTGAGAGACCTTGGAGAAATAGGATTGAATGGTTTCTCCATTCGACATCTTGACCCCTTTCAATTGATTCCGTAGGGTCATCTTCCGATTTATGTTCTTTCCTTCAAATAGCTTGGTCAAAGAGTCAAACATAGCCTTGGGTGTCTTTAGAGAAGACACATGGGGTATGAGATGGTCTTTGATAGAATCAGCAATGATTCTTTTTTCCTTGACCAAGTTCTTCTTATGCAATACCTTAGCCTCTTCATCCTCTGGCATAGGGATGTCTTCTTTTATATATGAGTCCAACTCATTCTCTTCCAGGATTAACCCAATCCTATACTTCCAAGCTCGGAAGTTATCAACCCCTTCAAGCTTGGGGTGGTGAGACATCTTAAAGAGTACTTCAAATGGAAATAAAAAAGATTTAGGTCTTACCACTTGAAATGCTGAAAACTGGATCTGGTCCTGGATTAGGGTTTGTCAAAAAAACCCTAAAAATTCAAAATGTGAATTTCAACTTTCTGAAAGGATAGAAAGATGTGCCTTGATCAGCTGATCAGCCTGGTGAATTCAAAATTTGAGATCAGCAAAGCTTTACCCTTCAGATATGCCTTTTTGTCCTCCTGGGTTCACTAGGGAGAGCCCTGAATTAGGGTTTGAGTTTCTCGGAGATCTACCAAGCCAAAAATCTCGATCCAAAGCTCTAAACTTTGATTTTTGCAAGGAGCTTCCAGCTATGTCTTCAAATTTCAAAAATGCTTATTTTTGTGGAAACCCTAATTTTTAGGGCCAAATCTGAAAATGCTTAGAATTGAATTCTAATTCGACGGATAGATTCTCCTTGATGAGTAGAGTCAATCTACTATACTTCTTTTCCAAAAAATGTGGAGAGAAACCCAATAAACAAGAAACTCAAGTTTCCGTCACTGCAAAATGTCTTCTTCTCAGGTTAGCTCTGATACCATGTTAAATTTTGAGCATTAATTCACAATACTCTTGGATATTTACTGAGAGAATAACATATACAGTATATCAATGCATAACAATCACAATAAGCATGACAAGCATCACAAGAATCAAAAGCATGAGAGACAAGAGACACAAAGTTTCCGTGGGGAAAACCCTAAGGTGAAAAACCCCACAACTTCCTTAGAGATAGAGAGAGCAATGGCTCAACCAAAGTACAACCAAAATACACTTGAGATAGTCTCCTAGAGAAGATGATCCTCCTCCTCACTAGTGTGCCACTTTCTGAGTGAGAGAAGTGTGTCTTTCCGAAAATGATCCAAATAGAGATCTCCCGATCTCTATTTATACTTAACCTGTTTTCCCAGTTACACTATGGGGCCGACTTGTCTATCTAGATACATCCACAATATAATATATATTTCAGGGTCGACCCCACACATGGTGGTCTAATAACCCATCGGCAAGTACACACACTTGTGACACTTGTCAATCCACATGACGACACTTCCTTATAGAGGAATAACACATCTCTTATAAGGGTACAATAAATATATATAAAATATATAGATGAAATACATTCCAAAGTTTCATATACATCAACAAGGTGTTCACCTGGTTGCTTTAAAACGCATTCTGAGGTACCTGAAGGGTACAATTGATTATGGGCTCAAGTATGATGTGAATCAAAAGTTTAACCTGCAGGGTTATGTTGATTCAGATTGGGCAGGCAGTGTTGCAGATAGGAAGAGTACTTCTGGGTAATGCTTTAGTATGGGATTAGGTGTGATATCTTGGTTTAGCAAGAAGCAGTCCTGTGTAGCACTGAGTACAGCCGAATCAGAGTATATTGTAGCTTGTTTGGCTAGTTGTGAGGCAGTATGGCTCTGAAAGCTACTGTCTGAGTTATTTGATCTCCCGTTGGAAGCTACTGGTATTTTTTGTGACAACCAGAGTTGTGTGAAGCTGTCTGAGAACCCGGTGTTCCACGACAGGTCGAAGCACATTGAGATCAAATATCACTATATCAGGGATATGGTGTAGAGAGGAGAATTGAAGCTCCTGTATATTTTGACGGATGAGCAGGTTGTGGATGTGTTGACGAAACCACTAGCCAGAGTGAAGTTTGAGTACTTCAGAGAGAGGGTTGGAGTTCTTTGGATTGAAGATACTTCGAGGAAGAAGTGATGGACACATTTGTAGGATCCATTCCAAGCATGGTGAGAGAAGGATCCTTCCCATGGTTGTGGATGTAAGTGCTATGTGATGAGCATCAGGACGATGCTCCAGTTACTGCTTTGGATATGCATCAGTTAGATGCTTTATATGATCAGTTGGATATTGTATGATGACATGCATCAGGACGATGCAGTGACGATGATCAGGATGATCATGTGTGATGAGTATCAGGATGATGCTTTGGATGATATGCATCAGGACGATGTAGTGACGATGATCAGGATAATCATGTGTTATGAGTATTAGGATGATGCTCTGGATGATATGCATCAGGACGATGCAGTGATGATGATCAGGATGATCATGTGTGATGAGTATCAGGATGATCCTTTGGATGATATGCATCAGTACGATGCTATGATGATGATCATATGTGATGATATGTATCAGGTGGATGCATTGCATGATCAGGTGGATCATGTGTGATGAGTTCCGAAGACACAGATGCACATGAGCCATTCTCACATGGTGATAGGTGTGTCTCCAATGGTGCAAATATAAGGGCTGGGGCCATTCTAACATGGTTGAAGTGTGTCTTCCCATGGTCGTTGATGTAAGATCTGTGCCATTCGAGCATGGTTGAAGCATGTATTCCCATGGATTTTATATAAGTGTTGTACCATTCGAGCATGGTTGAAGTGTGTCTTCCCATGGCTGAGATATAAGTGTTGTGCCATTCCTAGCATGGTTGAAGTGTTTCTTCCCATGGCTATGGATATAATTGCGATGCCATTCTCGCATGGTTGAGGTGTGTCTTCCCATGGCGTAGATATAAGTGCTGAGCCTTTCACGGATGGTTGAAGTGTGTCTTCCCATGCCAGTGAATGTAAGTGTCGTGTCATGTGCATCTGGGTTGTGCCTCGTGGACAATGAGATGGCAGGATTAGTATGATCATGAGTATTAATATGATACTCTGTGGCCGTGGACAGGTTAAGCAGTTGCATGTAAAAGATCTTGGGAGATCAGATAGGGGTAGCAGTGTGCTCATAATCAGTCCTGGGATGCTCTTTCGAGGTTTTGTGACGCACATAATAAGTCCTGAGGATTCCACAGTATGGCTAGTGATAATGAAGACCTGTAGATGGTGGGCCTACATCCAGCATGAAAAAGGGTTGGCTCTATAGAACTTCCTATGACGAGAATAATTCAGAGATAGCCCAGTGATCGAGATGACAATTACAGCAGTAGTGATGATGATAATGCTCCGTGATCCAGTGACGATGATCCAACTCCATAATTAAAGACTTGTTCCTATATCTATTGATGACTTGTGTCAAGAGGATACCTTCCTAGTTAAGAGGGAGTGTTGATGTATTTGTGAATTCGGAGGATATTCACTTGTATATTGTATTTGTACTTTATTGTATCCCCAACGGAGATGTATTATTCCTTCGATTGGAAGTGTCGTCAGTTATATTGTAAGTGTCATAACTTATACTTTATGGGTTTTTAGATCACCTTGATGG
Organism: Larix kaempferi; assembly: GCA_027924585.1. Classification (NCBI taxonomy): domain Eukaryota; kingdom Viridiplantae; phylum Streptophyta; class Pinopsida; order Pinales; family Pinaceae; genus Larix; species Larix kaempferi. Next base: position 2,353,851 of record BSBM01000379.1, read on the forward strand.
GGTCGGCCCTGTATGAGTCAGGTGGGTCAAAGGGTTATTAGACCACCCTAGTGGAGGTCGGCCCAGTCAGCATTATGTTAAGTGGTTAAGTTGAGACCGACCTAGTTGAGTAAAGGTCAAGTCAAGTTAGTGTATAAATAGAGAGTGTGTCTCTCTCATTTAACACATTCTATTGTTCACTCACTTCACATGAGTGAGAGAGAGAAGGAGTATGCACAAGTGGAGGTGGAGTGTTATAGCTTAAAATGACACCTCTCCGTCCGAGACGACACTTGTATCCCTTGGTCGCATGACGACACTTCTTGAGGTCAAGTTTAGTCACACAACAGGACACTTGTGGACTGAGGGGTCATTTGGGAAACTAAAAATGGTTGAAATTACCTCATTCTGGACCCATTTGATGACTACAACCCTTAGGAACATTTTTCGAGACCAAACCATCTCCTGAAAATGAGCAGAAAAGCCTATTTTTGGCCATTTTTTCACATGTGCGCTGGTACACAGGCATGATAGCAGGGCATATGCGCTACCCTGCTTCATTAAAGTATCACCCACTTCCACATGTGCGCTAGTTTTTCTACTACAGAGTAGAGCACATTCCTGTACTAGTCAAAATATCGAAATTTGGGTTAGTTAAGTTGGTTGGGGAACCTCCTACTCGGTTATAACTTCTTTTCCTCTCCTTTACTGACTATATAAGGAGGGTAGAAGGGCCATGTGAAGGGACCAAGCCTATAACATTGTTATGCTGGAGGAATGGAGACCCTCATCCCCCTCTCTTGTGCCTCAGTTTCTCATAAACCCTAGCACAGCTGATTAGAGGTTGGGATCCTTGGAGAACAGAAGCAGGAGACCTTGAATCTAGGTTTCGTGATGTGCCAAGCTTGAAGGAAGGTATAACTTGATGTACTTGCTCCATTCATTAATAAAGATTAGATGTTCTTCTCTTTCCAAATATGACCTATTCATGTGTGTCTTAGATTTGATTACTGTTTGATTATAGTCTAATGTCTTATTATGTCATGGATATCAGTCTTATATAAGTAGTCAAATGTATTTGTGAAAGGTATCAAGGTTTTTTGCAGGTGTGGGCATTGCGATATTAGATAGCATGGAAGAGAAAGGAAGGAAAAGCTAGGATCAACCTTCTGAATGAGGTGCCTACATCTCTAAACCCTAATCCATCCACTTACTTATCATACTTGCAGAACATTTGTAAGTCTATCTTTATCACCGTAAGTTGGTAGTTTCTACCTTAAACTACAGGTGCATTTTCCTCACAATAGAATGGCGACTTCTCTGGGGAAATACTATCTACTTAGGGGTATCCAAGGTCATTTCTTTAGTTTTGTTTGAAGGTATTTGTTCAATTTCTTGATTAGAATCAGTTAGTTAGGCTCTGTTTGACCCTCCTTGGCTTTTACAGATCCTTCCCAGCCCTTCTAGACCCTTACTGGCTCAGGTGTGGGGGGTTTTAACCCTATTTTTTCAACTTTTCACACTTGTGCGCTACTTTTGTGTAGCACAGTAGCGCATTGGGTGCTGGTATGCCTCATACACAGTAGCGCACACCTTCTGGGATTGAATTTTTTTGAGTTTTGACTTGTTTTGGAGGGTTGTGCCTGCATTTTGTGGGGTTCCCGATGACCCTAGGTCTGAGTTAAACCACTGTAAGTGGTCTCCCATCCTTGAACTGATCCTACATTCATTATTTGAACCTCTTTTGATCATTCTGGGCTTGTTTGGAAAGTTTTGGGGCTTGTGGACCCAAGTTGGGGGGTTGTGGACCAGTTTGGTGTTTTGTACCCTAATTTGAGTCTGACTAAACCTACTTGCTCCATTTTCGGTGGATTGAAACCTACTGAGTCTACTTGACCCTGTTTGTATCTATTTGAGTGAAATTTCTCTTTAGATTGGTTTCTTATCCTCCCTTATGCTTTTAGTTTTCTTTTGTAGTGAAAGCTCAATTGTTTTGGTTGTTGTTCAAGACCTTGTTTGCATTGTTTATGTGCAGACCTGACTTTACCAAACCATACTTCTTTGTATTTCATTTGCTTCATTTGGGTCTAAAAGTAGTTTTTGTACTCTTTTCCCAATGGTTGGCATGCTTACATCAATAAGAATCTGAAAGTCGTATTGGTAGCTTTTACTATTTCAATAAGGAAACCTAAAAGTTCTTTGCTTTTGCTTTGATAGTAGGTTAGTTTCAGTTTTGTTTCTTACCATTGAAAAGCATAAAAAAAATTTGATTTATTTTCTGAGTAGAGTACCTTGCAAGTGGCTTAAAGGATTTAAGAGTGCTTTGCATTCAAAAAGAACAAGTTTTCTTTTGCATACCTATTTTTTGAGTAGCTGCATTCTTAGGTTTTGAGTTTAATTTTGTACATTTAGACTTTATTTTTACCTTTTTTGCATTCGAAAGATTAAAAATTGCAGTTGCATATGCATTCTAGCTCGTAATTTTAAAACTTGCATTGAAAAGAAAAGATTTGTTTCGTGGCAAATATTTCATTTTCAGTACTCTATCTCTGTTATAACCACTCTCACACACCCACTACCTTTTTGAGTAAGCAAGTAACCTTTAAAATGAACCCTAATAAAATGTACTGGTAACATTTTCTTTTCTAGGTTACACTATACACCAACTAGTCTTGGTTAGGATCTTGGGTTTAAAACACCTTAAACCACCCAAGATCACGCATTACGCAAAAATCGTCGTTCGATTATTGCAGGTAAACCCACTTCATTCAAAACTTGCCTGGGATCTATGTAGTAGGTCTTGTGAGATCAGATTGTTGGGAATACACCTCCTACTTTCTGTTTCGAGCATATACTAGGATTGGATCACGTTTGGGGACTCTTTTGAGTTTCGGGCTCAGTTACCCTGCCCACGCCTTCTGATTCGACCAGATACTGTTCCCCCAGGAGTTTTTGGTGTGGTGGTATCCTTAGTATCTGACCATAGGTTCATACACAAGTGACGACAGAGGGTTATATCTGCTGTACCTAGGACAGACGTGGGAGGAAATCCCTTGCAGGTCTTTCGGAGGGAGGTTGGGTGATTCCAATGCTTGCACCCTTAGTCATTGTATTGTGGACACCGGATAACTATTCTTCATCCTTCGTTGATCTATTCTGGGCCCTCATCATCCCAGACTCTTCTCCGGAAGGCATCTGTTTGCCTTGTTTGATTTACCTAGGACCTTTTTTAGTGGTGTGCTCTTTGTGCTACTTATCTTAGTTTGCCTTAGAGACCTTCTTGTTCATTTGAGCAGGAAACTATGTCTAGCATTCCGGCGAGTGCCAATCAAGGTACCCCTATTCTGGGGGATCCTTGTGCTATTCCATTCATTGGAAACATTGGCACTCCCTTAATGGCTACTCTGAATCTTCCTGGATTCACTATTGGGTTGTCGGTTTGGTTGTTTTCCACTTCGAATGCCTTGCATGCTCCTGACGCTTCTTTTGTAGGCACCTCAAATCAAGAGTATCAGAACCCTGTGCCTTCCTTGCCAGTAACATCTTCTCCTACTCCTTCTACCTCATGTGGAGAAAGTAGAAATACTAGTAACCAACAGTCTAAAAGGAATAGACGGGGGAAGAATAGGAAGAAGATGCCAAAACAAGGGGGCAACAACCCAGCCTCTGTAAGTTATGTTGGGGGAAATCACCCTGCCTCTGCAAATCATGCAGGGGGCACCTACCCAACCTCTGGAGGTCATGCTGGGAGAAAACTTTTAGTCAATGAAAAGCACACTAAAATTTTGTCTTCAACCAATTTCAGTCATGTTGAGGACACGTCATTGATCACTGCTAGTCATATTAATTACAAGTCACCAGTTCCTGTGAGTCATACTGGAGACACCAGATCAGCCACTGCAAGTCATGTTGAGGGAGTTGACGTTGTTGACAAACCCAATAAACAGAAGTGTAATTTCTCTTGCAAGTTTTGTGAGGGAGACCATCTTACTTACTTGTGCCCTGTACTTCCAGAAGTGCAAAAAGTGTGGTCCTTAGTTCAAAATTCTTATGCTTCTGAGAAACTAGCCACTGCAAGTCATGCTGGGGGCAAGCTGTCAGCCAATGCTAGTCATGCTAAGAGTATTGACATTGTAAAGGAGTCTCGACCTATAGGACAGAAACCAAAGTTCCCTTGTAAACTTTGTAAGGGAGATCACCTTACTCACCGATGCCCTGCCATTCCAGAGGCACGAAGAGTGTGGTCCATGTCTGAAGGAACCTTTGTTCCTAAGTTGTCTATAGATTCCCTACAATCAGATCAACCTTTGGTTGATAAAGTGGTTGAACCAATGCAATATTTGGTCGACCCCACTCTTCCTTCGGAGAGTGAAGTGATCGAATCGATGCAATCTTCGACCGATCCCATCAGTCCTTTGGAGACTGATGCACCAATCCCTGAAGTCTTCTGCATTACCAGTTTGGATGTTCCTGAAAAAGGGGGCACTTCATCTGTGCCATGTGAACCCCTACCAAGCCCTAGGACCATTTCCTTTGATTGGAATACTCTATCCTAGCCTTGTATTCCTTCTTCGACACCTTTCCAGATAAAGGTTGATATCGGGAACCATACGGTTGACCGATGGATTGTTGATGAAGGAGCTTCTATTAGTATCTTGTCCTCTTATGCTTGGAGAGATTTGGGTTTCCCTAATGTTATTCCAGCTATTAATTGGCCGTTGACCTTTGATAGAATACCTAGTGAACCGATCAGATTCCTCCGCCAGGCACCTGTTACTTTGGGTGGAAAAAAAATGTTAGTTGATTTTATGGTTTTAAAGGACCGTGTGGACTTTGATATGATCCTCGGGCATGATTACGTTTATGCTATACATGCTGTGGTGTCTACACTCTTTCGTGTGATTCATTTTCCTCATAACGAAAGCATCGTCACTATTGACCAGCTTGCATTCGTTGATCCTCCTTATTACCCAACTATAGACCAGTCAGATCCCTCGTCATTAGGCACTACTATGTCACATGAAAGTTATGTAGCATATTGTTCCTTGAGTTCAACTGCTACTGAGAAGAAGTCTCTGAGTTCATGTTTACGTTCTCAGGATTTAGTCCCAGCTTTTGGCCAAGTGACACCTCCATCTGAATGTTTAGATATGTGTTCTGTGTAGGATGATATACTTCCTTCCAATGAAGTTTTCCTAGAGTCCATAGTATAGTCTTCCATTCATTTGGATGTTGATCCAGTCACAGTTATGTCCAGCCCCGGTTTGACCTTAAAGTCTGATCTCCCTACTGTTGAGTCTTTGGACTCTCCTATAGATCCACAAATCAGTGTTCCTGCTGAGTTCAATTCTGCTTCTAGAATTTTCAACTCCCGTGATGATGAATTTGTTTCTGTAGATTCCATCATGTCCTTCAACTTTGATCTTCATCCTGAATTTGATCTTGTTGATTGTAAGTCCTCGAGCTTGGGTACCATAGAGTCTTCTTTTGAAAACTCTTCCTTGTTTATGCCTATTGTTGATGATAGTGAAGTTGAAAGTATTTCTACCACAGTGACTTGTATCGGGTCTTTCTTTACATATGTTTTAGATATGATCTTGGTACTAATGTTTCTTGGAGACAAGATTCTTAGCTGGATTTATATGTGCTTACTGGTCCTTTTCAACACCTTGAGTGACCATGTCAGGTATATTCGGAACCTTGCATATAGGTTTAGGCTCCCCCGCTGTTATGTTGCATTTGAACCTTTTTCCATCCGAATTCTCCATAGGGTCGAACCTGTTGAATATTGGTGTGTGAACCTGTTGGATATTGGTGTGTTAGCCATCTCTTTATGCATTGTGCACCAGTCCGACAGCAGAGCCTACCTAACATGGGTCACCCTAGTCAGCACCCTTATGCCATTTTGGTGCCCATGCTGAGTTTTTCTCATAGGCTTGGGAGCCTTTTTAGATTTACCATGACTTTGAGAAGAAGCCTCATATCTTTCTTCTTCATATATTTCTAGCCATCCCTGATAAGGATCCCATCTTTGTGTTTAAGTTGCATATGCATATGTTATGATCCTGCATGCGCTAATGAGCCTAATGCCGGCTTCCACGCTTTTAGCTCGTTATATAAGCCTCCATCTCTGATCTCATTTCTGCTAAGGCCTGTATCATTTTTCCTTCGCAATTTGACACCTTTTACTTGGAGGAGACACACCCTGAGTGTTTTTATCTTGCTCATGTTCCTTGCATTAGGCATAGCTTTGTTCCATGCGCTTGGAGCTATTTTTGCATGTCCCTGACACTCGTCTCCTCCCATTACGAGCATTTCTTCCACTTCATTTCGAGCTCATTAAAAACAGTAAGGAAGCTGCGAGCATTCTTCTTTTACTTCGAGCTCATTAAAAACAATAAGTAGGTTTTGAGCATTCTTCCACCTTTACTTCGAGCTCGTTAAAAACAGTAAGTAGGTTACAAGCATTCTTCTTTTACTTTGAGCTCATTAAAAACAGTAAGTACATTATGAGAAGTCTTCCACCTTCCCTTCGAGCTTGTTAAAAATAGTAAGGAGGCTATGAGCATTTCTTCCATCTTCACTTCGAGCTCATAAAAAAAAGTAAGGAAGTTATGAGCATTTTTCTGTATCTCCTTTGAGCTCATTAAAAACAGTAAGGAGGTCACGAGTTTACTTTTTCGGGCTCGTTAAACCTTTACGGAAAAGATCCCTATGGAGTTCTTTTAAGCCCTTTTCAGACTCCTTAAATAGGAAACGTTTGCCGAGCATAGTTGTCTCTTCAGGCTCATTAAAATAACTTAAACGACATCCACTTAGGTATAGAATTACCCCTTTTCCAAGCCTTGGTGGATAATTTACGAAAAAGGTATACTCTAGGTATACTTTGGTATGCACTAGAAGAGTTCTTCTTCCATTATTTTACACTTTTTTGGGGAAGGAGACTAACTTTACGAAAAAGGACCTTTGGAGTCGTCTTTAGGGTTTTCAGACTCTCGAAATGTGAAAACACCAAACGAGCATTCACCTACTCAGGCTCGATGTGAAATCCACGAGATGGTTGATAGAGGACTGTTTAAGTTTTTCAACTCTATAAACAAGAAAACACCGCCGAGCACAGACCAATCCGGGCTCGATATAAAATCCATGGATAGGTGTATGGAGTTTTCTTCTAGGTTTTTCAGACTCCTTAAATATGAAAATGTCGTCGAGCATGCTTTAGTTCTTTGTCAAGCTCGTTAAAAAATGAAAAAGGAAAGACAAGGGAAGAATGTTAAAATATCTTTCAATATGATGGCAACAAGTCAATTATCTCCTTCAACAAAGCACCTGTTTTGAGTCTATCAAACAAGTTGGGTTCTAGTATTGGCCTTAGGATAAACCTGATCTCAGAGTTCTTACTCCTCTGTTTGGTTAGTTTTCCAATCATTTGGAGAATCTGTTAATGTCTCCTACATTGCAGATTTGCATCGTGGTCTCTTTGTGTTAAAAGCTGCCTAAGTCACTCTTGTGTCATGCTCATTGTTCAAGGATATAACCTATGTCGATCATTTCTGCAGTTACCTTGACCTCATGTGTCGGCCATTCCTTGGTGTCAGTATGTTTCATCATGTGTTCAGTCCTACTCCAAATCAGCTCATACCTGTTGAGTGTCCCTCGTGTTGGATGATGGAGGATGCCTTAAGGCCTCCCTTCCAACAGACTTCTTCCCATCGACTTCAACTCATTGTGCTCTGGGAATGAAGTTTAGAGTTTCGGTTAGTACCATGGGGATTGCATTCATTAGTGGTAGTTTCCCTCGCTATTGGATAGATGGGAATACATCAATGTCTCCTATCCGATGGATTCTTCAAGTGTTCGACGGCAAGACCATTTATTCACATTTGCTTGAATGTACTAGGTACCTTGGGTTCCATTTTAATTATTGGTGGACACCCTTGCGTTTGTTAATGGTATACATCAATGACCAGTAATCAAACGATACCTCCCATGTTCGACATTAACTCATTTATTCGCATGGATAGGTTTGTACGTTGGGTTGTTTTTTGGATGAAGACCTTGGGATATTTGACAGCATCACCCCATTTATGTTATCACCCAAGTTCCGCGAGACTGAGCCACACTCTTTTTGGCTCTTGATGAGACATAGATCCAGCTTGTTCTCTATGGCTATGTTCTCCAGTTTTGACATAGATCCACCTTGTATTTATGTGGCTATGTTTACACTTATGTTCCTCATGGATCCACGCTTGTATTCTAGTGGCCATGATATATGCATCTGTATTTGGATCATTATTGTATCCTCCTGGAGGTCATGTTCCATTATTTGAACATGGACAATTACCCCAAGGATGAGTTTGTCTGACATTTCCTTTGCTTTTAGGTACTTCATTTGAGCCTATGATTCTTGGTTTCTCCCTTCCTCCATGATTCAACTCTTTTTTATTTATAATGTATTTCGGCCATCGTTTCCCACACTCCCTCTGACCTCATACATTAGGGGGCATCTGTTATAGCTTAAAATGACACCTCTCCATCCATGACGACACTTGTATCCCTTGGTCGCATGACGACACTTCTTGAGATCAAGTTCAGTCACACAACAGGACACTTGTGGACTGAGGGGTCATTTGGGACACTAAAAATGGTTGAAATTACCTCATTCTTAACCCATTTGATGATTACAACCCTTAGGAACATTTTTCTAGACCAAACCATCTTCTGAAAATTAGCAGAAAAGCCTGTTTTTGGCCATTTTTTCACATGTGCGCTGGTACACAGGCATGATAGTAGGGAATATGCGCTACCCTATTTCATTAAAGTAGCACCCACCTCCACATGTGTGCTATTTTTTCTACTGCAGAGTAGAGCACATTCTTGTACTAGTCAAAATCTTGAAATTTGGGCTAGTTAAGTTGGTTGGGGAACCTCCTACTTGGTTATAACTTCTTTTCCTCTCCTTCACTGACTTTATAAGGAGGGTATAAGGGCCATGTGAAGGGACCAAGCCTATAACATTGTTATGCTGGAGGAATGGAGACCCTCATCCCCCTCTCTTGTGCCTCAGTTTCTCATAAACCCTAGCATAGCTGATTAGAGGTTGGGATCCTTGGAGAACATAAGCAGGAGGCCTTGAATCTAGGTTTCGTGAAGTGCCAAGCTGAAGGAAGGTATAACTTGATGTACTTGCTTCATTCATTAATAAAGATTAGATGTTCTTCTCTTTCCAAATATGACCTATTCATGTGTTTCTTAGATTTGATTATTGTTTGATTATAGTCTGATGTCTTATTATGTCATGGATATCAGTCTTATATAAGTAGTCAAATGTATTTGAGAAAGGTATCAAGTTGTTTTGCAGGTGTGGGCATTGCGATATTGGATAGCATGGAAGACAAAGGAAGGCAAAGCTAGGATCAACCTTCTGAATGAGGTGCCTACATCTCTAAACCCTAATCTCTTCACTTACTTATCGTACTTGCAGAACATTTGTAAGTCTATCTTTATCGCTGTAAGTTGGTAGTTTCTTCCCTGAACTATAGGTGCATTTTCCTCACAACAAGGAGCATGTTGCTGAAGATGTCTATCTCTTGGGTTTGATCATGGTGATGCTTGTATTGATGCTTATTTTTTATCTCTGAGGAAGTTGCGGGGTTTTTCACCTTCTTGGTTTTACCCGGTGAAATGTTTTGTGTCTCTTGTCTCTTTTCTCTTATGCTTGATATGCTATACATGTTGTTCTTTCAGTTAAGATCCTAGATCAGAATGAATTAAATTCTGAAAAACTAATAGCTTCAACAAGAAGAAAGTCATTATGAACCTGTTCATGTTCAGAAGAATCCCCTTCATGGTTCTATTCAACATCCTACATAGATTGATGCCACTTCAGAAGCACATGAGAAAATCAGTGGCACACCATCAGAAGTGAAATAAAATGAAGATGAAGACATACATGCAGAGGTTCTGCTTTCTCCTTCCAATCCCGTCATCATACCATGGGAAGAGATCAACCATAACAAGCATAGAACCATCCTTGGATATGACAAGGAAGTGACAGTTCACATTCCTAATTTATCCAAGCCCATCCAGTTTCAGAGTGCTGGATTCCTCAACGAGAGTTCATCTTCATCCACATTAGTTCAGAGTTTGACATGCCAACACTGTGATCGATTTGGCCACATGAAAGATCATTGTTTTGATCTTCACCCTTGTAAACAATGTGGAAAACATACACACTCGTCAGACAAATGCTTCAATTTGAAGAAACCTGTAAGAGAGAAGATTCACTATGGGTGGATCGCTTCTTGGCAATGGTCATAAACAACCAAGAATATTTATAAGTCATACCGGAGAGTTCATTCACGAGTATTGACACATCTTGCGGTTGAGACATCTTCCTCTCCTCACTTTGTACCTGACAGGGGGGAACATGATGTCAGGCATCAAGTTTCAAAGCCTCCATCTAACAACAAGAATCCATGGCCTTTTACAAGTAAGTGAGATCAAACAAGCATGATACACATCCAGTTTCAGAGGACATATTCAGTGATGCATACACTCAAACAGAAGAGAACCATGACATAGAGTACTCGTGTGTTTTGTTTCTAGTTGTGACACCATGAGAATCTCATATCCTCACATTGTTCCTGATAAGGGGAATGAATACCATAAGTAAAAAGCGAGCGAGTGCAAGCGAGCTAGAACAAGCGATCCTGTGAAGAGCTATGTTTGATTGAGCTCCAGAGTTGGTGGCCAGCCTTAAACCATCGGTATCGAGAGCGCCTTCATTTAGCAGAAGCATGTGCAAGCTTCTAGCTAACTTGGAAAAATGTTGTCAAAATGGAAATTTTTAGCAAGTTGCAGATGTTCACTTCATGTTTTTATCTCTTCAGTTGGTTTGGTATTATCCCATCCCAACCATTCTAGAGAACCTATGAGCGATTGTTATCACCAAGTTTGAGAGTCCGTGGTCAACATTGAACCACACACATAGTAGAATACTTCAGCCTTATTCTAGCCTATTTCTGTTGATGGTCATCCTAAAAACCATCCCTTCAGAAAGCCATTGTATTTATCAAAATCATGTGCAAGCTTCTGGCTAACCTTCTTAGTAAAGGATGTTCAAGATGGAAATGTTCAGCTAGTGGTAGATATCCACTTCCACTTATTCATCTCTCTTCTTTTTCTTGGACTCATATACACCCTTCGAATTAAGGGGGGATTTGTTGGATTCTAATCCTCGGTGTGAGGAATATCAATGTGAAAAGGAGACCAAGAGTCACCCAGGAGTCCAAGAGTCCACTTGGGAATATGAAACCCAAGGGACATTTGTCATTGTATATATATGTACACTTGGTTAATGAGAAATATAGTGCGCTTAATGCCTATCTTCTGTTTGTCTTTGTGATTGTGTATTTGGCTATGTGTTAAGCCAATATTTTTCCTATTTGCCCAGTGGGAAACCTTACAGTAAGAAAAAGCATAAAGCATAGTCACCTTATATCACACACATATCACCTCTTTAAAGTAGATATAAATACACTCCATAAGTATTCTATTAGAGAAACACTAGACACTCCAGGACAAAAAGATTTTTGGGAATTCATTGGTAGGTTGCCTCATTCAGACATGAATCTAATTGTTGCAGTTAAAGACCTAGTGAAGTGTTGGCATAATAACACTAGACCTTCATCCAATCAAAAATATGTTTTGAAGTTCAGAAAAGGTACTAATGAGTGTGAACCCCACATCAAAATATTACTTGAGATTACACAAATGGAACTCTACGAGAGATTCGGGACTGAGCACACACAATTGAACCTGGGCCAATGGTGATTTGAAAAATGCAAGCCTTGAAATGTTAGAATTTTCACTGACCGCAACACATGTTGCTGCAGATACCATGTATAATTTGAATATTATTACAAGACATATAAACATATAATTCATGATTTGCATACTAAAACTGCGCAGGAATTCTCTTTCATACTACCATCAAATGCATCAAGATATTTTATCCACAACATAATGTTTCCATAGGAATGAAGGTGAAAAATATTATGCAAAGTCATGTCTTTATGAGACATATTCCAGGTGCAGTGGATTTGCATTTTTGGGACGTTGCACCCATGTAAGTGAGGAGCACGAATTTGGGAACATGGCCATTAAAATGCAGAGCTTCAAATATGTAACGTATCAAATAAACAGTGTGAAAGAGAGAAAAAAGATTGCATTGGTCAAGTCACAGGTACATGATAATTACATAGTTTCAAAATGTTTTTTAAATTTATACGTACATATATTTCAAAGGTTGCGTTGTACTATTTCAATTTCATGGAGGAATTTTACAAAAAAATGAGCAGTATGTTCAATATGTGCATGTGGAACGATGGTAGGATGAGCAATATAGAAGATGCACGGATAGATTCCCCGTTGGAACCATATGGTCAGTTGTGGATTTTTCTAAGAACCACACTCTTCAGCCGCATAACGAGATTCAGAGTCAATACTACCATTCGTACCAAGTTAGTATAATGGTTCATATCACATACATGAACGTGCCAGAGAGAAGCAATGACCAGAGGAAAATATTTAAGGAGACAAACTTCTACATCAGTGACGACAGGTGCCATGACCTGCATTATGTAAAACATTGCTTTCATATTTTCTATGATCAGCTGAAGGGGAGAGATATACAAATGGATCAACATTGGATATCATAAGATGGTTGTGCAGGCCATTTCAAAAATGCACATGTATTATAGTGGTTAAGTATTTTGCACAAGACTTATGGTGTGCCGCATATATGAAACTATTATGAGACCGGGAACAGGAAGGGAGATCATGATGGGCATGGAGCATGTATCAAAATCGTGCTACGAAGGCAGGAGATGAGGTACATGATGAACCCTCATATATGTTATAGCTTAAAATGACACCTCTTCGTCCGTGACGACACTTGCATCCCTTGGTTGCATGACGACACTTCTTGAGATCAAGTTTAGTCACACAATAGAACACTTGTGGATTGAAGTGTCATTTGGGACAATAAAAATGGTTGAAATTACCTCGCTCCTGACCCATTTGATGGTTACAACCCTTAGGAACACTTTTCCAGACCAAACCATCTCCTGAAAATCATCAGAAAACCCTTTTTTGGCCATTTTTCCACATGTGCACTGGTACACAAGCATGATAGTAGCATTTGATATGCAACTTTGCTTCATTAAAGTAGCGCACACCTCCATAAATGCGCTAGTTTGTCTACTGCAGAGTAGGGCACCTTCCTGTACTAGTCAAAATCTCGAATTTTGGGTAAGTTAAGTTGGTTTGGGAACCTCCTGATCAGTTATAACTTCTTTTCCTCTCCTTCATTGACTATATAAGGAAGTTAGAAGGGCCATGTGAGGGGACCAAGCCTATAACAATGTTATGCTGGAGGAATGGAGACCCTCATCCCCTTCTCTTGTGCCTCAGTTTCTGATAAACCCTAGCACAGCTGATTAGAGGTTGGGATCCTTGGAGAACATAAGCAGGAGACCTTGAATCTAAGTTTCGTGAAGTGCCAAGCTTGAAGGAAGGTATAACTTTATGTACTTGCTTCATTCATTAATAAAGATCAGACGTTCTTTCCTTTTCAAATATGACCTATTCATGTGTGTCTCAGATTTGATTATAGTTTGATTATGGTTTGATGTCTTATTATGTCATGGATATCAGTCTTATATATGTAGTCAAATGTATTTGAGAAAGGTATAAAGTTGTTTTGCAGGCGTGGGCATTGCGACACTGAATGGAATTGAAGAGCAAGGAAGGAGAAGGCTTGGATCAACCTTCTGAATAAGGTGCACATATCTCTAACCTTAATCTCTTCACTTACTTGTTGTACTCGCATAACATTTGTAGGTCTATCTTTCATACCTAAAGTTGGTAGTTTCTCCCCTGAACTATAGGTGCATTTTCCTCACAACAATATATTAGATGCAGAATCCATAGTTCAATGGTGCTCTAAAAAAATGTTAGGTCAATCTTCCGAGCAGCAGACATCGACATGTAGAGGACATGTGGTGAGAAATTTCTAGCAAGTGGTTGATATAGATCGATCGCAATCTTATAGTTGCAGTACTATGCAAGGGACGTGTGGATTTCATTCGGTTTGAAGCTCAAACAACCCCTTATTTGAAATATGGACGCAAAAACTTGCTTTCTTTTGTGGGCCTTGTAGTAGAGGTGAGTGGGATGAGTGTGAATGAATGGACTGGGTTGATGATTAGGATCATGTATCACTTACAGTAGACCCACGTGCAGTTGTTGAAATAATCCATTTAGAGGAAGGTCAGTCCTGTATTTCGAACAACTATGATCATATATTTGATCTTGTACAACCAGGTAGATATTTCTACAACCATATCTCGGTATCCTTCTTCTTTTTTATTTAACCATGTTATCGAACCCATACATGTTTGAATTTGACCATGAAATGCATTTTTGCAGGACACATCTATGCAGTTGTTGCCCCGAAAGACAATGAATGGCACACAAATTATTGGTTGGCACGATGCATCCAAGGGAATTAAACCCTCCTCACATCATCCATTGATAGTGAGGGAATTGAATTTCTGACTGGCTTGATGGTTGTTCAGGGTGAATATCTTACAATAGATGGAAAGTCACCAACGACCGATGGGTATGTATACATGGATTACAAACCAAGTTCATAGGTGTATCACTACATGCACTTGATCGATGGTACAAACATCCAACTACAAACAATGTCAACAAAGAGCTCGAACAAGCTACGCTACTGCCTACCTCACCCAGAGCACGAGATATTGTTGGAGACAATCAGAAACAGAGAGGATATAGATGGCTTAATTGAATGAGGTAACTATCCCCATTCTATGTACATAGATTAGTCATGTATTATTTATCCATGCATGTCTAACTTTATTCATGCTATATTGTGTATTTCATGTTATGTTAGATAGTTCATTTCATGTTTTATAGATATTGTTACCTTAAATTCTTGATTTCAGGTTTAAGTTCATATTACCGTACATTGATGTATTCTTGACACCGTTATATTATTTAAAGCATTACATGTTTTAAACCATGTTCATTGTCCAATCACCATTGTGCTTCATCGACAAAATGCACATTGCCACCATCAACATCGACACCATCCTCCCCATGTCCATGTTGTCATAGTCGTCATCCTCATCATCCCCATTGTCATGATCGTGGCCATCAAATTCCATCCCCATTCCCATTCCCACCATCAATGTCACCATAATCCTCCTCATGCCCACATTGTCACCATCCATCCTCATCATCCCCATTGTCAACATCAAACACCCTTGAATGTTCATGCTTGAAGGGATCGATTCACTTTCATGTTCATGTTCTTGTTTGAATTATACCCTAAGTATGACTTCGAAGACTAACTTTAGCAGAACTATTTTTATCATGTGTTGGTCACCCACATGGCCCAATTTATTTTGTAAACTCTCCCTATTAGTGTGTATTTTGCATATATTTAGTCAAAGGAAGCATTTTTTCACAAAATTGAAATTTCATGCAAATAAAAACGTTATTAACTAAATAAAATTGAAGACTTGATTAAAAGATATAGTTAAAAAAATCAGGTGTTCTCTTCCAAGTGCTTCAAATATGACTAAAAAATATACTTTCAACTCCAACATTCATGTATGCTATGTGTCTCTACTCACATGCAATATAAAAACCTATGTGGCTCTAGTTTCATGCAACCCAACCCAAGCCACAAAACTTCAAATAGAACAAGACACCCACCATAATTAATTTCAACGGGTATCTCACCCATCCAACAATTAATCATCCAGGAATTTATCTCAACCATATGCAACAAAATATTCAAACTTTCCTTTCTCTCCTAACGATTCCATCACGACATTTATCTCTTCTAGTGCTTTAGTGTGGTCATCAAGAATAAGATCCAATGACTGAACTCTATAAACCTAGAGTGGTAGACCATTATGTCAATAATATCACCACTACTTGCCTTCTATCCACCCTTGTTATATTCGACAAAATCAAAGCAAAAAGACCCTAATTCAAATTGTTTATAAACTTTTTCAAGCATAAAAGATATGTGAGATATTTGGGAACCCCAAGTAAAATGCCTCACAAAGGGAAATTCCAAGTAATTTTGAGAAATTGACAAATTAGGTTCAAAGTAGGACATCTTGTTCTAACATGGCTAGGGTTTGCAAACCCTAAGAAAGACAATCATGCTATTAGAGAGATCTCGAATGATGTAAGATTATTGTTGAAGCCAATTAGGACTTCCTACCTATCCTTGAGATTATATGGTGCCTTAGTAAACCCTAGGACTTAGCTGTTAGGGATCACAAAGATATAACCAGTGGAGAAGGTAAGGGTAAGAGAGACATATTAGATGATCTTGGACACATTGCTCTTGTATGATGCTAGAGTATAAAACCTATGGTTTGAGGACTGAAATACCAGTATGGACATGTAGAATTGGATGCTAGAAGTTAAGTTCTCTAGTGGTGTACTTGTGTGATGTTACATGGGTATGGTTTTCAACCCCTAATAAAATATTATGTCCTCGATTTAATAGCATGTTTATTTATCATCATGAATGTGTCATAATGTCTAAGAGTAATATTCCATAACTGTGAAAAAATCCAACATAACCTTACACAAAAAAATAGAAGGTAGGATATTATCTCTAGCATAACCTTACACTCAATGGGTAGAATTTAGCTCTCATCCATTACATACATATGATTCCACGTTTGTTGCCACCACTTTTGTTTTCTTTTATATGAACAAATTGACAAAAATATTCCCTACTTGATATAATAAAATCTTATATTCAATAAAATTCACGCATTGTTTCTTTTAATGTCTCTCACTAAGATAAACCCTAGATTTAAAAATCACCAAAATGGAAGGGTTGTGGGTCATTGACCCACCGGAGAGAGGCACCCCTAGTATTATTCTAGCGTCCTGATTCCAATGGAATTGACGGTTTGTCGATTTGAGCCACGGTCACCGTTCTATGGCCAATTGAAACTTGCCTCCTAGAGGCTTTCATAGACACATGTTGAATTGGTCCCGAGGGCATAGGATTTGATTCGGGCAGCATAATTGAGTTATGTGAGATGCTACAAGTGTTTTTGGGTGGGTTTTACATGTGAAAATAATCCACAGTTTTATGATCGATTCATTTCCAAAGTTGACCCCCTTGTGCAAGAATTGAATTGTCTCTCACTTAGAGAAACCATAGATTCCAAAATCGTCAAAATTGATGACCTCTAGGTCATGGACCCATGGGAGAGAAGCAACCATAGAATTATTTCGGTTTCATGATTTCAACAAAGTCGACAGTTTGTCAATCCAATCCATGGTCACCGTTCTATGGCCACTTGAAACTCGCCTCCTGGAGGCTTTCAAGGACACATGTTAAATTGGTCCTGAGGGCATAGGATTTGTTCCGGGCAACAGAATTGAGTTATGTTAGATTTTGCAAGTTTGTTTGGGCATGTTTGACATGTGAATGTTGGCCACGGCTTCACGATAGATTCATTTCCAATGTTGACCCCCTTGTTCAAGAATTGCATTGTCTCTCACTAAGAGAAACCCTAGATTCCAAAATTGCTAAAATGGAGGGGCTCTAGGTTGTGGACCCATGGGAGAGAGGAACCCCTAGCATTATTTCAGTGTCTGTATTCCAATGGAGTCGACGGTTCGTCGATCCGAGCCACGGTCAATGTTCTATGGCCACTTGAAACTAGCCTCCTAGAGGCTTTCACGAACACATGTTGAATTGGTCCAGAGGGCATAGGATTTGATCCGGGAAGCAAAATTGAGTTCCATGAGATGTTGCAAGTGTTTTTTGGCATGTTTTACTTGTGAACATTGTCCACGGGTTCACGATCGATTCATTTACAAATTTGACCCCCTTGTACAAGAATTGCATTGTCTCTCACTAAGAGAAACCCTAGATTCCAAAATCGTTGAAATGGAGAAGCTCTGGTCCATGGACCCATGGGAGAGAGGAACCCTAGAATTATTTAGGTGTCTTGATTCCAACGGATTCGACAGTTTGTTGATCTGAGCCACGGTCACTATTCTATGGCCACTTGAAACTCACCTCCTGGAGGATTTCAGGGGGCACATGTTGAATTGGTCCCAAGGGCATAGGATTTGATCCGGGCAGCATAATTGAGTTCTGTGAGATGATTCCAGTGTGTTTCTACATGTTTGACATGTGAACGTTGGCCATGGTTTCACGATCGATTCATTTCCAATGTTGACCCCCTTATGCAAGAATTGCATTATCTCTCACTGAGAGAAACCCTAGATTCCAAAATCATCAAAATGGAGGGTCTTTGGGCCATGGATCCATGGGAGACAGGCACCCCTACCATTATTCCAGAGTCCTGATTCCAACGGAGTCGACAATTCATCGATCCAAGCCACGGTCCTGGTTCTATAAACACTTGAAACTCTCCTCGTGGAGGCTTTCAGGGACACATGTTGAATTGGTCTCAAGGGCATAGGATTTGATCTGGGAAGCAGAATTGAGTTCCGTGGGATTATGAAAGTGTGTTTGGTAATGTTTGACATGTGAACATTGGCCATGGGTTCATGATCAATTCATTTCCAATTTTGACCCCCTTGTGCAATAATTGCATTGTCTCTCACTAAGAGAAACCCTAGATTCCAAAATCGTCGAAATGGATGGGCTCTAGGTCATGGACCTAGGGGAGGGAGGAAACCCTAGAATTATTCTGGTGTCCTGATTCCAATGGTGTCAACGGTTATTCAATCCGATCCACAGTCATCGTTCTATGGCCACTTGAAACTCGCCTCCTGGAGGCTTTTAGGGACACATGTTGAATTGGTCCCGAGGGCACAGGATTTTATCCGGACAGCAAAATTGAGTTCTGTGAGATGTTGCAAGTGTGTTTGGGAATGTTCGATGTGTGAATGTTGGCCACAGTTTCACGATCGATTCATTTCCAAAGTTGAACCCCTAGTGCAAGAATTGCATTGTCTCTCACTGAGAGAAACCCTAGATTCCAAATTCGTTGAAATAAAGGGGCTATGGGTCGTGTTTCCAGGGGAGAGAATCACCCCTAGCATTATTCTAGCATCCTGGTTCCAACAGTGTCAATGGTTCATCGATCCGAGCCATGGTCACCGTTCTATGGCCACTTGAAACTCGCCTCCTGGAGGCTTTCAAGGACACATGTTGAATTGGTCTCGAGGGCATAGGATTCGATCTGGACAACATAATTTAGTTCCGTGAGATGTTGCAAGTTTTTTTGGGCATGTTTGATGTGTGAACATTGGCCATGGGTTCATGATCGATTCATTTTCGAATTTGACCCCCTTTTGCAAGAATTTCACTATCTCTCACTTCTAAAGTTCACTCTTAAATTTTGTCTATGGAGTTCAATAATATCTCTTGCCTATGAATTCTGAATATGTCAATTATTGATTTTTTATTTACAACTAAATCATTTTAAATAGATTTCACCATTGTTAAAATTAATTTTCTCATGAAATGATATTGAGTGTTGGATATTTTTTCTCTTCATGTGAAATGCATTGTCCTTTGAAAGAGAAATATTGAATTATTATCACAAAATATCAATGTAGGATTTTCTTGCCCGTGCAATAAGTTGAACAAAACTCCTTTCATCCAAACTACTTGACAAGTTGTTAATGTTGCACTCACATATTCTGCTTTAGGTGACGAAATTGTAACTATGGGATGCTTCTTTGATGCCTGTGACAGAGTATCCATACCAAAATTAAAAGACTATTACCTCATGTGCTTTTCCTATCATCAACACTGCATGTAAAATCACTATCTGTGAAACCGTTCAATTATGAAATACAAAATTCAATGATATGATGTACTTGAAATGTATCTTAAAATTCTTTTACCAAATTTCCAATGAGAACTCGGAGACTCCATAAACCTTGATATTAAACTCACAACAAACATATATGGCCTAATTCTCATTAGGTACATCAAACTTCCAACTAATTTATTGAATTGTGTTGGTTCTACAAAAGATACATCATCCTCTTTGCTTAGTTTAGTACCTATTGCTACAGGTGTTGACATTGGCTTGCAATTCAACATTCTAAATATCCTTAACACATCTTTATCATACTTTGATTCTCATATTAAAATTGCATTTTTTATTGTGCAACTTCAATACGAAGGAAGTACTTCATCATGCTCTATCATTTCAAATTCATTTTTCATGGCTATTCTAAATCTGTCCAACATCAAATTACTTGTAAAAATTATATCATTGCCATAAGAATTTTACCTTGCTTATATGTTTTAGTGTACAAATCGAAGTCACTTTTGCTTCTATTAAACCCATTGTTATCCAAATAGTTGTATATCTTGATATATCAAGCTCTAGGACTTTGTTTCAACCCATATAGACCTTATTTTCATGTCCTTTTATCTCATAACCATTTTCTTTCTTAGGCTTAAACCTCCAAAGTGCAAGTTTCCAAACCTCAAGTTCCAAAGACATGTTTGATCAACAACCTTAGGTTTATATGCATTCATTGATTTTTGAATTTTGCTCATCATCCTGAGTTGGAACATTATGTTCTTGGTGTATTTAAGACCTAGAGCTAAGTACACATCATCAATATGTTTCTTATATCCATTTTTGGCAAATATAATCACCCATTAAGGTCCAACAAACTCATTTTTTCAATAATACATATAAAACTGCATTCACCATGAACCAATCGCATTCACCATTAACCAAGTAAAAGTAATGACATATAACATCAAATGCACCCATGTAAGTAAGAATCCATAAACACTTTTTCGTATACACCAAATGAAAGCTATAAATTTATATTGGAAATTTGTTCAAAATTACATTTTTATACAAAATGGAGCATTGTTACCAATAGTGGATGCTCGTGCACAAAAATGGGATAAGGGCAGCTCATGGCCTATACAAAAGTAATCATATCCTTCCAAAAATGCCACATCGTGGCTAATGTACATAGATGTTGTCTCAAGCACCCTGGCCACCATCGGCACCTCGACGCTCCTCTTTAAAATCGATCTTCCTCCTCTTTGAGCTAGAGGAAGATTGAGCCCCCCTATGTCTAGGTGTGGTCTGAAAGGGAAACAACAACATGTAAATATCCCCACAATTCTATAAATTAGTATACTTAAAAAAATACAAGTAGCATTCAAATCTTGAGTACTCACCTGAGGCGAGACAACATGTCATGATAGGGGTGTTTGTCTCCTCGAACCCAATCTCTCAGCAATGCCTCCCTACAACCATTAGAAAAATAATTAATACATAATACAAAATTTACTTGTTTTATGAAATTCATGCATGCTTAATAATATTTTAAATAACTTATAAATCTCACCGTGAATATCGGAGGTGATGCAGGTGATTGCCCTTCCGGGATAGGAAGTGGAGCACTGGGCTGCACTACTTGCTCCGAGGTGATGGTGGTGGTGGGGGATGATGTAAGTAGGGGGAAGGGGCTGATGTAGGTAGGTGGGAAGGTGATGATGTAGGTAGGGGGCGAGGGATGATGTAGGTAGGGGGAGGGGGCTGATGTAGGTAGGGAGACGAGGGTTTATGTGGGTAAATGGGAGGGAGTATATGTATGCAAAATGGATGGATACCATGTGGATGGGAAAGATGGATCCAAATGCTTCACATGAGGGCTAAACACATGAGTGGATGGGGTGTGTGTGGTGATATACCCCCGGTGGCTGTATAATGGCTGGGAGTGGCCTATGGGGGGATACAAGAATGTCAATCACAGGAGTAGACTGCCCAATCACCTGACTTGACATGAACTGTGGAAACAAAAAACTATGTGGAATATACGCAGGAATGTGTGTGTATGGTGATCAAATGGTTGGCGATGGAACCTACATAAACAGATGAAATGCATTTCAATAGAATAAAAAACATGTAAATTAACCATAGAAACACAATGAATTTCACATGATACATCAAATATATAATTAATTTCAAACAAGTTACCTGCATGGCAGGTGATCTTCTTAGCACGGGTGGATACCTGTGCTCAATATCCTCTGCATGCACCTGTGGAAAGACGAAAACATTAATATTGATTTCTCGTATAAAATATGAAAATTGTAACTAACTCAATTTTTAAATCCTACAACCATACACTATTTTATATACCTGTATGTGAGGTGTTGCAATACTCTATGTTGCTGACATGGCGGAATCAAGGTTGGGAGTAGTAGTGTCCTCCCACCTTAATTCAATTGTTTCATCTCGAAACAACTACACATGAAAAAAACATTAATTCCACATTCAATACACTAATCAATGCTAATATAACAATTGTAAAATGTAAATTTAAATATGCAATCAACCATTTACAAATAATGCACTAAACTCAGACATAAAGGTATCTCGTGTTGGATCATCCGTAGGGCCATGGCAAGTATGGCTGCAGTGAGTGCAACAATGGGGTAATCCTCGAGTGTCAGAAGGATCATTTGTCCTAGTAGTTATTCTAGATGATCCATGACCAATGGGGCCTAATGGACCTACACATAATGGATCTCCACGATGCTCTGATCCATCATGCCTAGATGATGCCACAAACGTGTTGTGATGTAATATAGTATGGGTAAGTTGTGATATGGCAGTGGCAGTATCATCTAGGTGGTCCAATAACTGAGGCGTCTATGGAGGGGGTTTAGGCATATGCGTACGTGCAGGTGGCCCTCTCAATGGGTTATGCTTAGCAGCGGGTCGATCCTGGGAAGATCCAAGACCAACCCCATGAAACTCACTAATGTCGAAGTAGTTTACATGTAGTCCCAACACAAACTATGCATATAGTTTTCGAAGGAAATAGAGTGGGACCTCCCTATTGTTGCAAGGAGGTTTGATAAAAACCATGAACCACTGACTCATCCATTTTTGTCTCCATGGTTCATAAGTGCACCAATCCATGCAAAGGCGCCTTTTGTGTGGATCAGGGGGTGGGTTGGTCCTGGGGTCAATGAAAAAGCTAACTAGAGTTTGTTTTGAGATGTTCAAATCTTTGATTTGGTCTCTACTGAGACCAGTGGAATAATATGCTCTCATTTGATCCCTATACTTAGTTATTCTCATCAATTGGCCATGAGCATTGTCAACTGAGGCAATGATTCTATCAAGGGATGCGGCTAGGGATAATCTTGATGTTTCCCTAGTCATTCTAAGTTCTTGAACCAAGCTTCTTAATTGTTGTAAATTTTGGTTTATTTGGGCTTCTATGCTTGGGTTCTCCTCAAGGTGAATGTTTACTTAAGGGTTTTTTGTGTATGCGTTGTTTGTTTGGGGGTTTGGCTCTTGGTTGTCTTCCATTGTGATGAGGTACAGATTATATGCAATTAAAAAAATTAAAATTGTTACAATATTGTTTGAGTTTTATGGATTTTTTATAATGTAATTTTTTTAAATCATTGAAATAATTTGTTAAAAACATTGAAAATACAAAAATAAATCGTAATTGGAGCATGAAAATATACCTGGATGATTGTTGGGGGATGTTGGTAGAGGATGCGTGTGCGTGGTCTTGAGGCATTTTTTGACAATGTTGATCTGGAGAAATCAGGAAAGGTGGGTAAGAAATGGGCCTTGGCCCAATTTTTAATACATAGAGAAGCGTGCACACACTATTAATACATGCACACTAATAGTGTGTGCACATTAATTGTGCATGCACGCGCTAATAGTGTGTGCGTTCTCTTAAGAACTACGTGGATGCCTACCTTATGGTTTGGGAGTTTAACAAACTATTGCGCACACACGGTCTTAAGAGCGTGCACGCACTATATTTTTTCTCCGTTCGCGCGCTCCCTTTGCAACAAATTTGGGGAGCATCTTCATGCACTCTCCTGGTTGGAATTGCAAATATAAATTTTTGAGATTGCACAAAGGACAATAAAAGTATTTGAGGACATCAATTTCATTTATATGCTCAAAAATAACCAAAAATAACTAGGCAGTGATGATAGCCGAAAAAAGTCTAAATCGTATAACTTGTTGCATTGAGAATCACAAGATGTTTTATATCCAAGTATAGCATATATATTGTAATGTTTGTTACCTAACGTAACATGACAAAAAATACAAAATAATTAAAAAAAATCATATCTTAAACCCAGATCTACCAAGCACTAAAAGGGATTTGATTTCTTGAGGTGTAATTTTTTTATCTTATACAAATGTGCGTTTGAGAATTTATTTGAATGTGAAATTGAACAATCATGGGTTCACACTCTTTGCAGATGATGACATTGCAAGTTAAATGTGGTAGTGATGATGAAAATGTATGTCGGTTTGATTTTGATATTTGTATTTGGATGATGATTTGTGGTGTTTCTTTTGTTTTTGGTGGTAGAATTTGAGTTGGAAAATAATTATGTACTTTGTTTCTATATATGAGTTAAAAAATAGTCATGTTTTGTTTAGTTGTTGATGTAGTAGAGAGAGTGCTACAATTACTCTTATTGCATGTAATTTTTGGTTGGTTCAAGTTTCAAACCACAAATCTACATATTCTTTCTAAGATAGTTTCACAGGAAAATTTATCTTATGATATTTATGGTTGTATGCAATTGTAAGTAGCTGAGGAAAATACATTAATAGATTGTTGGTTCCATTGTAATTTGATGGCCAAATCTATGGCAACTCAAAGTGCGCTCGGAGAAAATGTGTGCAAGAAGAATGAATAATGAGTAATCTTCATGTTGATTTTATTTTGTGTAAACTCTTTGCTAGATATGTTGGAAAATTATTTTTCTCTAATATGCATGTAGAAATATCTAGTTCTTTCCAATGGGTGCAAATTGTAGAGAAATAGGAGAGTAGACATGGTTTCTTCACACACCAAAAACTATCTCTCATTGATCTATTAAACAACAAACAATGTAACATATTTATATTGCAAGCATTGCTTTAAGATATACACGATATCTTAGCAAACTAACAACCTATTGGGAGAATATCTCAACCACATACAAAAGTAGGATCCAGCTAGTTGGAGAGAACCCCTCAGATCCAACTAGATCTAACCACCTCCTAAAACATAGAAACAAACTTATCATGTGGAGACAAACTCAACCTCGTAATGACCAGTCCAATAATAAACCACAAACTTTAGTGTGATCATGTATCAAGCATTTATTTATGATACAAGTAGGAGTCACCTATTCCAACACTCCCCCTTAATGAGTACTTGTATCAATCTTAATCAAGTCAGGTCTTCATCAACATCTTTAACTAGCTTCCTTATCAACAAAATATATATCTAGTCCAACCTAACAGTTGCATCTTGTACCTTCATCATGTAGACATCATCAAAATTTCAACGTCTATATAAATGAACAACCATCCACCAAAATACACGGGTACTTAACCTCTACAACCACTAGTTGAGTAGGATTTCCTTTAGGTACATGGTTCATCCAAATTCTTGATGAACTCCCCGTGAGTGTATATAAAAATTTAGGTTTCTAGGCACCTCCCATGGTCTACTCTATCGACACATGACTCACTAATCCATGTGTTTAACAATGCTATAATGGAAGTTTTACACTATATTAAACAAGTTATCCAAATTAGGGACACATGGAAAAGGCATGCATCCCTATCCAAGCCTTACAACGGTATGTCCTTTACAAGTTGCATACAAATATACAAGTACTACAAGTACACACAATTTACATACTCCACCTCATCGAGACACTAAGTACAATATTTTATAATATTGTCTAGGTACCATTACTATACTTCTTTCAAGTACAAACTCTAGGGAATATAGAAGCTCAAAATTTTCAAAGACTAATACATAGGATTTATGCATAACATCCTATACTTGCTTCAAATACAAGCTATGATTTACATTTTCATATGGTTAATTGCTTTTATAGAACAAAACACACAAAATTTACCTCACTTATCTATCACCATTTCATCTCCATTATTGCCACATGCATTGATACCGGCATATTTTGGACCAAACTACAACAAGAAATCTGTATTACATACAAAACAACATCTCTATCCTTCCTACTACAATCTCACCATTCCAACTCAAAATTAGGTCTACCATCAACCCTTGTCCTTTCCAGCGAGAAAAATGAAACTTCAATGTATCTTTAACTATCATGATAACCAACCAATGATTATTAATCCAAGCAAGTCACCTTCATCTTTGAAGCAAAGTGTTTTTGCTTCTCCATTCACTTATAGAGCTGTCATCTCAAACAAGATTCCAATTGAGAATCAACCATACCTTTGCGCCAAACATTGGTACCATACAGTTTGACTGGGAACCTATTATACTTCAAGGTGACTCCAAGGCCTAACATTGACCTAATTGTAAAGATTGAACAATTGTCCATCCTATGGATGCATTCCAATCAACCAAGACACCTAGGTATCCAACCATGGCGCTCATTAATTTTCTATGAAAATAATATGGATATAGGATATATTCGAATCAATCCAGCATTTGATGCACCCTCCAATGAGGACTTATGGTGCAAAAATTACCAAACAATCTATCATCAAAGAACAACTAGAGGAAACAAAACATGTAGTTGTATTTCTCATTGAGCTACAACACACCTTACCAAGAAAATCCATGAATTACTTTTTCATTACAAAATATTGCAATATAGGGCTACAAAAAATCAACAAGAAATAATGATACATATGACCAAATGCTTCTAATTGTATGTTTATTTGGAATCGTGCCATACACTAGGCATCTTCAACTTCTTGAACCAATTTTCAACATCTTTGTCCAATATTATTCTTTTAGCTTCCATGATTTAGTAAGCAATTATTAGAATAGTCAATTATAACAAACCTATATTAACATAGGAGTTCTCTAAAAAATTCAACGATTTGGCCTGGACGAGGTTTTTCACTAGAATCCGACGTTTTTTTTATTTTGCAAAATCTGAATTTAACTATGTTTTAATTGTGATTTTTGTGGTAGAAATGGATTCAACACCATCAAAATCTCTTGGGCATCCAAAATTTCATAGTTTGAGAGTTGTAACGAGGATTTTTTAAAAATTCTATCGGATTTTTTCAAAATCATGCCAGAAAAATCAATTTTTCCGTTTGAAATAGAACTTTTAGACTACGCGTATTAACATATGAAAACACATTAAATTGACTAAGATAAATATCTCTCTTAATTTCTAACTCCAAAAATTTTGAAAGAAAAGTTTCACTTCACCATGAGCCTCCTCTTCTCAATAACCTATATAAACCTCTTACCCCAAACAAGGTGAATGTGTCCAACCATGCACCCCCAATTGTCCTTGCAATATGTAAAGTAGGTTTTCTACCATTATTAAAAATTAGCTTCCCTATTCAGGTTAAACAAAACCCTACCTTATTTTTATATTATCAATAAACTTTTCACACTAATCCTTACACTTTTCAACCCTTCCAATGGTAAAAGTTTAAGAGTTCAATATTCCTTCACAAGGTTCATTAGCATGTATTTCATTTAATAAATTTATATGAATTTAGAAAAAAAAAGCGTATACCTCTATTTCAATGCATATTTTTCTTGTGAATCATGAACCCATCTTTGTAAGCCTTTTGAACACATCCCACCAACAAAACTCACTCTCTCTACTTTGGCTCTACGCTCCAACAGATTTGATACAAGAACAACAATGCCATGCACGATCACTAATTTGAGGAGAGGAATATGCAGGATTACGAAATCATACCACTTTGCATCCCTTTGCTCAAATATCTCATATGGCAGTTTCGCAATGCAAAACAAAGTTGGAAAAACAGATTATGTGTATGGTCTTGCAATGTGTCGAAAGCTCTTAACCTCCAGCGAGTGCTCGGAATGCATTACGGAAGCGGGGAATCAAGTAAAAGAATATTTCCCCAGATCTAATGCTGCTTAGACTCATCTAGATGGTTGTTTACTCCACTATGAAAATATGTAAAATCTTTCGCTCTCCTACTCCAGTGCTAATGCAATATATTGATACCAATATCTCATTATATCACCACTAGTAGCAATATAAATCATTTATCAACTATCAACTCTTAGAGCATTTCGATCTTTCTTTTTACTTGTTTCTCAATGATCAACTCTTTTGATCTTCACTTGTAGAAAGCCAAAAGCAAAATTTTCCTTGCTTGTACATAACATATGTCTAATAGTGAGTGCTCTCCACTCTCTTTCGACATTTCTCCTCAAGCGAATTCTTTACCACAAAAGGAAACAACTGATCCAGCTTTACCCAGCCTCCTCAAAAAACACCACTATAAACACCTATCTACAACAACAAGGCAATGCTCTCTTCAAACAATAGATGTGATTCACAACAAGCATCTCTACCAATTTGACAATGCATTTACTCTCAAATGGAATGCACACTCTAATTGGAAAGGAATCAGTTGCTTGCAGCTTTCTCCCTTGATTATTTTACATATACATATGATGACAAGGAAAATGACATAATGATGGAGCAATATGAAACTTTGTAAGTTTTATGAATTAATAAGTTATTCAAATCTATTTATTATAAATGTTTTGAAAATTAGAATTTAATTTTTTTATAAATTACACATTTCAATATAAAATAAGATAATTTTATTAATTTTTAACAAGTAATTATATACAAGTTAATGAAAATGTCAAATATAATCATTTCAATATATTTTAGAAGTGCAAAGGTCACTCATATACAAAAGTTACAAGCAAATTTAAAATCTAAATGTTAATAGTTAGGACAAAAAGAGAAAGCATTGTTGAACAATATGGAATAAAACATGAATAATGAACGGCCAAAATACAAAGAAGGGGAAGAATCCTTATTTTCCCCTCAACATGTCGTCTGAGAATGGGGGGCAGAAGTTGTGCCCTTGTATGATATCCACTAGGGACCTACAAAGTTGTCGAGAAAAAAAAAATTAATGTAGAGCATTATCCACTAGATTTAGAAGAAGCATTGGTCCATTTTGTATCTCATTCTCGAGGGAGGAGCCTATGGTTAATGCAAGGAAGTATAGGGTTTCCTACTAGAAGGGTGTGTTTTTCCTTGATAATTGAGTTCAAGTCTATGACCTGTTAGAATAATGCTAAATTGTTTACCACACATAGGTGCCTCTATTTACTAGTAGCATCGAGAAGGAGGTAATCGTCCGAGTGGTGTCCAACCAACTGGTGGCCTAAGTGTGGAAGAATGGAGATCCAATACCTCTATTATGAACAAGGCTAAGCATTGTTGATAAAAATATCAAAAAAATATGAAGATAGACATTTGAGACTCCATGAAGAGCCAGTGAACCAACACCAGTATCTCATAACTGAGATATAACACTAGAAAATAAAAAGCTCCTTTATCTCAATCTCTTACATACGACACAACAGGAAAGTCCTATACTCTCATGGAATCTAATGTTGAAAATATACCTGGATCATGTGTGAAAACCCCTTGCACTAGGCTAGGGGGATCCCAAGTGCGTGCAAGGGGGACGAACAATGAGGTTGTCTCTAAGCTCCAATTCCATGTAGAACGCCATCTTGGGCTTCAAGCCCTCAAGGGATTGAACCAAATGACCTAGATGTGTTTACTATAGATGTCATCTCTGATAATATCATTCATCTCTTGCATATTTTTTCAAATATTTCTAGGGGCATCCAAAGAATCCCTAAAAGTTGGAAAGCCATCCATTCAGATACCCATTGATTAGAGATGTCCCATAACCTTTGAAAACCAACAACGATGAACCTATCTAATACGTCTACTTGAGGCCATGGACTCTAGGGAGTAGAATGCATGGTATAGATAAAAATTTCTACCAACTTTTGGTTTGGCCAAGTACCATATATGATTCATAAGCAAGACCAATTTGAAAATGGTCTCAAGTTGGAAAGGGTGTGTTGCAAACATTGCCTAAACAACATCCTGGGGATATATCATCTTGATCTCGATGAAGCAAAGGAGAATAAGGGTCTGTAGACTCTTCATCCTAACCCAATCCAATTCAAGAAAGATAATCCTTCACAACTCATAACCATAAAGGATCATAGGTCGAATGGTAGAGTCCATGAGATCCATATTGAACAATATGTTCTAAAAATGTTTCTGGAAACACTATCACTTAAAAAGAACAAATAACCTATATCCCTTTTTAATCTAAGGTTGGAATATCTTTCTCAATCCAACCCTAAACACTCAAAACTAAACTCCCCAATTAATACCTCCTCCCAAAGAAATGGATGTTTATAAAAGTATCCTTCTTTTACCATCCATGTGACATA
This sequence comes from Larix kaempferi, assembly GCA_027924585.1. NCBI lineage: Eukaryota > Viridiplantae > Streptophyta > Pinopsida > Pinales > Pinaceae > Larix > Larix kaempferi. The sequence goes on from BSBM01000379.1 coordinate 2,384,211, forward strand.
ATGGTACTCATCCATGCACCAAACTAAAATTTGATTCAAGGGTGCGTTGCATTCCACACTATATTCAAAATTCTCACCAAAATTTTTATTCAATCATCTACCAAAAATGTGTAAACTTAAGGCTAACCTAAGTTGGAAATTCAAAGAAAACATAAACCCAATCGCCAAGTGTCTAGCATGCAGGAGTCATCCAAGTGACCTCTCAGACTTAGGAGTTTCACTTTAATTAAGCAAACTATTAAAGTGAATGTACTTTTCTACTTACTTTATGTAAAGTAGAGGCCTAGAAGGCCCATGGTGTTTCGTGGTCCATGGTATTGTCCCATGGTATTTGCATACTGTAATGTTATAAAATTCAGGCTATGTGAGAGGAGGCGACACAACAACCACACAGAATGAGTGAGTGAGATCTCATTGAATAGGTGGAGAAGGAATTCCATTCATGTGTATAGATAGGAGTCAAAGAACGGAGCAAAGGGGCAGCAGAGAAGGTAGAAGGGTAGAAGGCAGGTGATAGGCTAGGCTATCTTATTGTGTTTGGATATTTTTCGGGGGGCATTCTCCCAGGATGGGATCCTGGGAGCCTGTGATTTTTATAATAAAATCATATGTTGCTAATTTTTCCCAGATTGGGGTTTTCCACACTAAATGTGTCAAATGTGAATGATTTCATGTGTTTACAAGAGTACGACACCGTACATCATACAGTCAAGTTGCAGTTAGAATCTCACGTTGGCGCTATAGGATCTAGCCGCTAGGAGCAAGGGTCGTGAATTAGGGAGGGTAGGATGAAGGTCAAGCGGCAGGAGACTCCATGGAAGTTAATCGAAATAGTGGACAGTGCAAGCTCGAATATCGCATATCAAGCTCAGATCAAACATGGAAGGGAGTTGACAGTGGAAATCCATGTCGGGGGTCGTGGTATAGATCCATGAACAGGAAAGCAGTCAAGGGGCCACGGCTCGAACTAGCAGCTAGAAGTCAGAAATGGAGAAGGAAGTGAGCCACAATTGATCGAGAGCTAACTAGGGATCCATGGCGATGGAGCTACATCAGATTGGGCTCAGGCTGCAGGGAACTGAGAAGGAAGAGGCGGATGGGCCAGTGGCAAGGTTGTTGAGAACTAAGAGTTAGAGTTAGGCCATGAGAGGAGAGAAGCACAGGAAATGCTATGGACTGCACGTCGAGAGGAGGACAAAGTTACGACGCCAGATTTAGTGTATCGATCAGCGGTTCGTGGGATATGGCGTGGTCTACAGTAGGGGACGTCGAGTTGAACTGTGGAAAAATAACAACTGTGGATTGGCAGTGTGGTTCAGAGGGTGGGTGACAACTGCAATAGACAGCAGTGCTGGGTGGATTGGTGTTCGTGGCCAACGGTAGTCAAGACAGTAAGAAAAATAAAAGGTTGCAGAACACAGGTGGCTAGTGGAGGTGAAGCTTCCAGGAAGCTCGACCAACATGAAGTCACTTAACAGCAGGTAGCCGCCAACAGAAAAGTTATCACTGGGATAGGTATCCTCCAGAATAATCGCCAACTAGCCACCACAACATCCTACAACTCCGTCAATTCGGGAAGCCTCCAGGGAATATGCCAGACATTTTAGGAAGTAGGGCAGCTTCCTAGGAAATTTCGAGCAACGCCGTAAAATAATTGAGTAGCCCAAAAAAGAATTCAGGAAGGCTATAAAAGTTTCAAGAAGGCCAATTCAATCCTCAGGTAGCACCCAAGAAGTATTTGGAAGCCCAGTAGGTAGTCGGGCAGCAAGCAGAAAAATTTGGGCAGGCCTAGAGAGGTCAGGGCAGCATTACGAAGCCTAGAACAGACCTCGAGCAGCAACCAAAAGGGCTTGGGAAACCCAGAACATCCTTGGGCAGCAGTAAGGCTACGGATCCGAGCAGTGGGCAACAAGGTTCGAGTAGCTATCATCATGGTCTCGGATGGGGGAAGGAGGACTTTCATCCCAATATCAGAATTTTTGTCCACAAGAGAAGAGAAGTCGAGAAGGTAGCAGCAGGCAGATCTGAGCCACGGGAGCTACAAGAGTTGGTAGTGTTTGTTTTCTCAGTGGACAGTAGTGCATCTAGCCATATGACAAGAACGAGGGATTTGTTCCTTAGTGTTTCAGAGATAGACTTGAACTGTTATGTGGCATGTGGGGTCAAGACCACACATGCAATAAAAGGGGTTAGATTAGTGTTATTCAAACTAGAGTCCGAAGGATCTCTGCAGGTGACATGAGTGATGCAAGTTCTAGAGCTGAAGATGACTTACCCTCAATGTTAGATATGGAGGACCAGGGGTATGGGGTTGTGTTCCAGGATGGATAGGTACTCATATAGTCAAAGGGAGCTACCCAGGATGTAGTAGTGATGCTTGGTGTCAGACATAGTAAGTTGTATACGTTGTTGGGTCAGCCTATATGTGGATCCAAGGGTGTCTTGGATCAAGGATTGATGTCAGCGACAAAGCATAATGCTTTGAGGGGTGAGCAAAATTCACAGACTTCCAATGTAGGGAGTAATCCTTCAAAGGGGAAGAGGGAGTTGGCCCCGTCCATTTCTTCCAATACTTCCAGGACCAGTTGATATGAGATGACATTGATGGATGCTCGGGAGGTGGAGATTCCTAGGAGCATGGTCACGATGAATAGATGTTTAGATCATATTCCAAAGCAGGTGGTAGGGAAGTCTTCCAGTTCAAAGGGAGCATCTATAGCAGCGAATGATTTGGTGGGATTAGAGATGGATCCAGGTGGAAGTTCCTCTTGAAGTGCCTTCTTCACTAAGAGGGAGTGTTGATTTTATATCTTCGGATAGGTATTTTTGCATAGGCCAAGTTTCTAGCATGCAAGAGTCATCCAAGTGACCTCTCAGACTTAGGAGTTTCACTTTAATTAAGTGAACTATTAAAGTGAATGTACTTTTGTATTGACCTTATGTAAAGTAGAGGGCCCATGGTATTTCGTGGTCCATGGCATTGACCCATGGTATTTGTATATTTTAATGTTATAAAAGTCAATGTAGGTGAGAGGAGGTGACACAACAACCACACATAATGAGTGAGTGATATCTCATTAAGTGGGTGAAGAAGGACTTCCATCCATGTGTGGGGGTACTAGGGGCCGAGGAACAGAGAAAAGGGGAAACAAAGAAGGTAGCAGCCAGGTGATAGGTTAGGCTATATTACTATGTTTGTATATTTGTCAAGAGGGCCATTATCCCAAGATGGGAGTCCATGATTTTTATAATAAAAATCATCTATTTTTTTTTTTCCTAGTTGGTTTTTTTTTAATTTCGATGCATTGTTTTGTTGAGATCTAGTGTGCTTCAGGAATAGATGCAATTAATTATTTAAGTTGTTTAACTGGGTCTGGATCTAAAAATTCGACACCCAATAATTGCTATGTTCCACCTACAACAAATCATGAGATCCATAAAAATAATAACAAAGAAGATTTATGCATTTGACAATTTTGGGAAAGAAAATTAATGTTTTAACAATTTTATTTTATTTTAAATAGAGATTGATTAAGTTTTTATTAAAAGATGTAGTATTTTAGTTGGACATTGAGTTAATACAAAATAGAGAACATACTTGAGTCCAAAAAGAGGTGTTGCTCTGACATGACTGCATAATAAAACCTATATGTTGCACTAGCATTACATACAAAACATAGAGTAGGTCTACTAGTAAAATAAATATTGAAAAAGACTCCCAAAAACATATCACATTAGTACATATGCAATTACATGATTAAGGAAAGAGACATTTACTTAAAGCATCGTCCTGGTCATGATTGGAGGGAAGTGATTCAGGTTCATTCACTTCCATATCTTCTCACAACCAGTGTATTATTTCTTCTTTTTTGAACTCCATGAGAAAGGAACACACTAAGATGTTCAAGTCTGATGATGAGGAAGATGCACCTTTTCTAAGTGCTAAACTAAATCATGAATTTGCCTGCTGTTGGATCAAAATATCCATGATTATTGCATTATCAAAAATCTATCAATGATCTAGCTCATGAGTTTTAATAGTGACTAAGAAAATTTGTTGTTCTTTTACCATTGATGAGATCCTGTTTCCAAGGAAGGAACCTTTTGATTTCCCGGATGTCACCTTGGCAAGAAAAGTGGTCGCTATCCATTTTGGTCAATAAAAGCGAAGGTTCTAATAAACCCCAACAATGGGACATGAATGGAGGTCCATATCCCAAGAAGGATTAGTCTCACTTAGCTAAGGTAATCCAAATGAAAGGAATGAGACCCTAGGTAATTATTGTTCTAGAATTCAACCCCCCATGACACAAGTAAATTAAACTAAGAATTACCATATTGAATCCCTTGACTAGGATGCACATTGAATTTTGAATTGACAGACTTGAGGGTTGAAAATTGTGGTTGGATTCCAAAAGTACTTAGAAAAAAATATGAAATACTATAGGCTTGAAACAAATCTACCCCAAGTCCCAAACCAATTTCATAGCAAATACCAAAACAAAACACAAATGTAGTGTAGGATTCAAGCCCATATCTCAATCACATAACTTAAGGAAATGAACAATAGTAAGTTCCCATAAAAACCAGACAGAGCTTACCTGGAGACACAAAGAACCTAAGCCAATCCAAATGTGAAGCTTGAAGTCCACCAAAATCCCATACATGCCCATATATATGTATTAATTGTATTCAAACCTTGGATGATACAATCGAAGTGGTATGTGTGATGGAAAGACACATTAAAGCATTGTCCTTTCTTCCCTTGGGTGACTTGAATGTGATGCAATGTGGCTTCTCCATTACAAAGGTTGGCATCCAATATAGAATAGAGTGACTTAGCGGATGTGATTAAATACAATGTCTCCATTTTTACATAATTTCCCTTCTTCTAGCCTTGAGGCATGCATGGCATGGAGGTCACCATCATGGTTTTATGATCCAAGGATGTGAAAGTAATGGATCTCATTAAACCATTGTATTTCCTTTCTTACTCTAGCGATGATTCAAGCAAGTTTGATATCATTAGGATTTGAATTGTTATTCATATAATGTATGATGATTGAGGAGTCCCCAAAGACCATCAATTTCTTAATGCCAATTGAAGATGCCTCCATGACTCCTTGAAGAACATAGGCCTTTTCCTGGTTATTTGTTGCCATCCCCAGACCCCATGCAAACTTGGTTTCATGAATTCCCAAGGATCACTAATGGTTCCCCAACACCTACTGCCCCTTATTGTTTAACAATTTTAATAATGTATCCACACACACACACACATCGCATAAAACAAGGCATATTATCCAAAAAAAATTGTAAGCGGGTGAAAAAATGAAGATGGGTGTCTATTTTGGGGGGTCTCGTGAGAAAATAATTCTGTTTTTTTCATGTCTTCCAACTTCGGGTGAACAAAAGTGATATTTTTATTTAAAATTTCACTTTGCCGTAAAAAGAAAACTTTTGTAGAATTATGTTAGCTTTCTACTCATAATTTTTTCAATTTTTTTTATTAAGATTTGATATGTCGATTTTGCAAATGTTTGACAGTGTGTTCTTATAAAATGAAAAGACTACAAAAGAGTTATGATTTGTTGCACCACTAAAATCGTTGTTAGACTTGTCTTTTGCAAAAACTGAAAATGCTACGACAATCTACACACAATGTACTAACGCGTGACTATAAGTTTGTATCCAATGGACCTCTATACTAATTATTATATTTTTTTAAAGTCGATCCATGGGGAAACTCAGTCGATTTTCAACAACCTTTTTGTTGCACCACTTTTCTCTCAACCCGCTATAAAATCAAAACATCTACGACCACCCTTTTGAAGTAGACACGTCAATGAATCGACCCACATTTTCTTCGATTTTTTTGGTGTTGTATTTACAAAGTTATGGATTTTTCTTTTCGCTGTTTTTTTAAAGAGCTGATTCATAACTCGACACATGTTACAAATATAAAACTTAAAAAATATCAGTTCTTATCTATATACAACAAAATTTATACCCTCGTAAAGTAGATTCAATGATGAATCTACTGGTATGAAGTCCGACATTCGTTTTGTTGTGTAAGAGGTGGTTTTCTCCTTCCGAAAATGGAGAAACCTGAAAATTTTGCAGAAGTCTGAATCGGCCATGTTTCAGATATTATTCGGCCGAACAAATTATTCGGCCGAATAATTGTTCGGCCGAACAATTGTTCGGCCGAACAACTTTTTTTCGTAACGGCGCCGTGACTTATAGCGAAGGTTATTCGGCCGAATAACCAAACGGAAAAAAAATTTCGTCGGCCGGAAAAAAAATAAAAAATAAAAATTATACTCATATAAATAAACGTAAAGTTAATTCATTATTTTCGCATGTTTGAACTTCGCATTTTTTTGTCAAACTAATTTCGGAAGGAGGATATAATTTTTGCAAAAGGAGGTTTTTACAAGGTATGTTTCTTCTTCTTCTTTACAAAAAGCACATTGAAGGAGTTTTTTTTTCTAAGGCATATTTGCAAGGAGTTTTTCCAAACTATCTCTTTTCTTGTTGCATTTTTACAAAGAAGACATTTTTTGCAAAATGGGGTTTTTACAAGCTATGTTTCTTCTTCTTCTTTACAAAAGGCACATTGAAGGAGTTTTTTTTTCCAAGGCATATTTGCAAGGAGTTTTTCCAACCTATCTATTTTCTTATTGCATTCTTACAAAGAAGACATTTTTTGCAAAATGAAGTTTTTACAAACTATGTCTTCTTCTTTTTTACAAAAGGCACATTGAAGGAGTTTTTCCAACATATCTCTTTTTTATTGCATTTTTACAAAGAAGACATTTTTTGCAAAAGGAGGTTTTTACAAGGTATGTTTCTTCTTTTTTCCAAAGGCACATTGAAGAAAAAATTTTTCTAAGGCATATTTGCAAGAAGTTTTTTCCAAATATTTATTTTCTTGCTGTATATTTGCAAAGAAAACATTTTTTTGAAAAAGAGATTTTTACAAAGTATGTTTCTTCTTCTTTTTTCCAAAACACATTGAAAGTGTTTTTTTTAAGGGATATTTGCAAGGAGTTTTTTCAAAATATTTCTTTTCTTAGACATGTTTGCAAGGAGGTTCTTTGCAAGGATGTTTTTTTTTCAAAGTAGCTTTGCACTTTTTATTTAATTGAAAGAGGTTTTTTCAAATAGTTGTTTTGCTAAGGTATTTTGCAAATGATTTTTTTCCAAAGTAGTTTTGCACTTCTTATTTATTTGAAAAGAGTTTTTTCAAATAGTTATCTTATTTTGCAAAGGATTTTTTACAAGGTAATTTTGTACTTCTTATTTCTTTGAAATTGGGTTTTTTTCAAAGAGTTGTTTTTTTACAATGATTTTTTCCCAGATATATTTATAAATAAATTTTTATTGAAAGTATTTGTTTTTACTATAAAGTAACATGATTCTTTAATTTATCGTCTATAGATTAAACAACCATGGGCAATAAGAGAAATCGTAAAAGAAAAGCTGATCGTAAACGTGATGATGATGATAATAGAGAGAAACAAAAACTCAGATATATTGCCAAAAAACAAAGGGTTGCTGAAACGAAAGAGAGAACTATTGAAGATATAAATACAGATTTACATGACAATGTTGAAGAAATGGAAATTGAAAATAGAGTACAAGAAGAACAAATTGAAGTTGAAAAGAACATTGTAGAAGATGTAAATAGTGATTTACATGCTAATGTCGATGAAATCAATATTGAAGATCAAGTTCAAAATCCAGAAATTGAACCTGGTATGTATATATCATATATTTTCCAAATTCATTTTTTTATAATGAATTTTATTTTTTGATATATGTTAAATTAAATTTAATTTGATGTATAGGTACTTTTACTATTGATGATGAAATGTTAGAAGACATTGATTGCGACAAATATGGAGAAAAACTACCAATACATGTTGCACGATATCGTGCTACAAAATTTTATGATGAAGTTCTCAAAGATTACTCAATAGCAGGACAAGCACAAATTTTGAGATGTTTATTAGTGTCCAAGAAATTAGAAGGTGCCACATCGTTATTGGGTATTCACAAAGTAACAAAAGAGTCGAAATTGAAACAAAATGTGATGGAAAATATAGGCGATGCAATAAAAAAATTTGGAAAATCCAGGAAGAAAGATATCAGTGCTGCACGTAAAGCAATTCATACAGCAATTCTTTCAGCTAGTACTAAACAAAAGCGTTTGACAACAGAACTAGCAAAAGCAGTTGGAACATCAAGAAAAACATTATACAAACATAGCAAATTCAGAATGCAAATAGATGAAAATAATGAACTTGCTTGTTGGGCAATTATTTGTAGACAACCTTACAAAGATAGATTAGGAGCAGGGGTTAAAGATATTGTACGAGAATATTGGTTGGAACATGCTCGAGTTTCACCAAATGCAAGAGATGTGATACGCAAAAGAGTATCACGAAATGTATATGAAAGCCAACCAAAACATATAATGGACATGACACAAGTACAATTGTTCAATAAATTCAAGGAAGATCATCGTGGAATTAATATATCAATCACTACATTTGTGCAACAAAAACCATGGTATGTTCGACCTATAACTATACGTGATACATGTTGTTGTCGTTATCATGTGCAATTTCAGTTATATTATGATACGTTTCTTGAATTTGGTAAAATGTTTTGGACAAATTCACCACCTCCGCCAACGATACGTGAATTCATATCTCAAATTTTATGTGAGAGAAATCACGATGAAGTATTTTATTCAAAGAAATGTGTCAATGGAAAACATTGTCATCATTGTGGAAATTTGGTGTTATTCCACAATAAATACCCTATCGACAATGATCAATCGTTGTCAAATGTAAATGTTGATTGGAAGAGATACGAATACATCAACTATAGTACAAGTTCTAGTGATTCACATTCCAAAAGAATTGATTTGCTAGAAGACAAGATATGCGTCACAGATTTTCTCAAAAAATTTGAAAACGAAATTTATAAATACACCCAGCATTCACATAGAGCACGATGGCAAGATCTTCAATTCAAACAGTCTCGTGAAATTTTTCCACCCGGAACAATTTTGTCTGTGGTTGATTTTGCTGAAAACTATACATTTGCTGCACAAAACGAAATACAGAGTGAATACTATCACTCTGACCAAGTTTCGATATTTGTCCATGTTGTATATAGACATTCTCAACAGGATATCGATGGCATTGAAAGCACATGTGACAATCGAGATGTGATTAAAGAATATCACTTCTATATAAGCGATGATCGTACACACGACACACATTTTGTCCAACATTGTATAGAAAATATTTTCTATGACTCACTGAAAAAACGCGAAGTCAAATTCAAAGAGCATTGGATATGGTCTGACGGATGTGCGGGTCAATTTAAATCTTCACGATCATTTTTTTGGTTATGTCGACTTCATAAAGCGCTGAACATTAAACATCGCTGGAATTTCTTTGAAACTGGGCATGGAAAAGGTGAGCATGATGGTGCAGGAGCATGCGTAAAAAGAGCACTTCGAAGATGGCAAATGAACTATTCTTCAGCACGGTTTCATTCAGCTGCAGAGGTTGTCCAATGGTGTCAATTAAATCTAAGCCATGATTATAATCAACAATCAAAAGACGTGCGCAGGTATGTCCACTATCTTTTTAATTTATATTATTTCTTAAAATTAAAAAAAATGTATATACTAACATTTAAGTACACATGTACACTATTTATTGTGTAGATTTTTTTGGCTTGTTGGGGTCCAAGATATAAATAGATCAATACCATATGACGCTAGCACCATACATGGAACTAGAGATCTTCACTCTATTCAAACAAAATCATTTCACAACGTGTTTGCATTTGACAGTAGAAAGCAATCATGCTTTTGTCATATTTGCATTGAAAATGTCGAGTCTACAGAAGTTTGTGAAAACATAACAAACAACTACGTAAAAGCTTGGAGACACACAGAGATTAATCCAAAAGGAAAAATGCCACTGGCAAGTGTTGAAGAATTAGAATCAGAAGAAATAGCAATATCGTCTGATGGCGATAGAATTTCAGATCTCGTAAGAGAAGGTAATAAACTTGTTTTTGACTTTTTAATCAATTGTTCATTCTAATCCTTCGCCATAAGTAGTCTTGATTCAATTCATTTAAATACGCTAACACCAATCATAACTTGCACAGGAGATGTTTTCGCTGTGATTGCACCTATAGACAACAACGAAAATGTCAAATATTATTTGATGCGATGCACAGAAGGAAAAATGAAATTATTGGAGGACTACAACGACAACGGATATACATACGAAAGAGGATCCATCATTTTAAAAGGCTACTTTTTTCAGCAGACGCATATGACTAAAAGTTATGTCTACTTTCAAGATTATGAACCCGATGTTATATGTTGTCAATATAGTCATTTAGTATGTGCATCTCGAATAAAATTGATACAAGTTCCATCAAAAAAACAGTTAAAAACCAAAAAATGGAAACTATCCATATGTGACCATGAACGAATAGTTGAAGATGGTATTCCATTGCGATGTTTTTAACTACATATCAAAAATAAATTGATCTATATTTTTGTCCATATCAATTGTTGTGTGCAATATATTTTTTGTCCAATTATCAAAATTGTTGTGCACAGTATATTTTTTCACTGAGATTTTATGAATATTTTCTTGAATGACAACTAACACAAAAGCTTAAATGGTTTATTTTTTCATTGAAATTTTATGAATATTTTCTTGAATGACCACTAACACGAAAACTTAAATGGTTGTACTTTAACATGCTTAAAAATGAATTCAAATATAATTTGTAAATTCAAAAGTACTTTATTCGGGTCCCCATATGTCTATTAGACCACTAAGGGATGAGATAACGGATGTGGCTATCCCCACTCCGCCCCGAATTTTTACTTTTGATTGATTGATAGTAACAAAAATTCACAAAAAGACCTATTAAATTTTGTATTATTTTAATCCATCGAACATGTTTCTTTAATACATACTTCACCATAAATATAATCTTAAATAGATGTCTTAAAATTGTCACCAAGTTCTCCGTCCCAAATCTTTAATTTAAAATATCGCTTGTGCAAATTCACATAACTGAAATCATGGCAAATGGAGATAACGATCAGTTGATTTTTAATCACAAGCAAGGATTCCAGGATTGTGAAGCTTATGTTAAATTAGAGAAATGATTATTTACAACAAATCAATGAAAATTCATCAAATTGTTGTTTAAAATCATTGCTCTAATTTAACGCAAACTTCACAATCCTGGAATCTTCGCTTATGATTAAAAAACAAAAAACCGTTACCCCCATTTGCCATGATTTCAGCCGCATCAAATGTACCTGAACATTGTAAATAAAAATTAAATTAATTAAAAATCCATTATATCAAAATTTGAACTTAACATATATTTGCTTTAAAACATCCTAATCCATCCATATTTTCTATTAAAACTTATATTTAACATTCCTAAACTTTCTATTTTTTCCATATTTCTATCAACTTTCTAACATTCCTAAAACTTCATAACATCCTTGAAAATTCAAACTTAAATTTCATTTTTAAACTTTATATTTCATCCATGTATTTTCATCAAAACTTCAAACATTCTTGAACTTGCTAACATCTCTAAAGTTTAATGTAATCACTTTTAATCTTCCTGATTCGTCGATATGTACGAAAACTTCTACCATTTCTAAACATTCTAACATTCAAAGACAATATTTTTATCAAAACTTCTATCATTCTCTAAAACTTTATATAACATTCTTAAACTTTCTATTTCTTCCATATTTTTATAGACTTCTAACATTCCTAAAACTTCTAACATCATTCCTAAAACTTCATAACATCCTTGAAAATAACATTCAACCTTACTTGAATTTCATTTTTAAACTTTATATTTCATCCATATTTTCATTAAAACTTCAAACATTCTTGAACTTCCTAACATCTCTAAAGTTTGAATGTAATCACTTTTATACTTCCTGATTTATAAACTTTAAACCTATCATTCATTTGAATGTCGAACAACTATTTCTATAAACTTCTAACATTCCTAAAACTTCATAACATCCTTGAAAATAACATTCAACAGGTTACTTGAATTTCATTTATAAACTCTAAACCTATCATTCATTCATGTCGAACAATTATAACTTCCTCATTTATAAACTCTAAACCTATATGTGAACATCCACTTTTAAAAATTTCCTTTAAAACTTCAATCAAAACTTCCTCATTTATGAACTTTAAACCTAATATGTTTATCCATTTTTAAACTTCCTAAATAACATTTCTTAAACTTAATAATATTCAAGAATGTCATGTTTCTTAACATTCAGTTTTACATATATTCATTCATTCAAACATTCATTCAAACATGCAAATACATATTTTAAACTAAATTTAACACCAAATATGTCAAATAAACAAAAATAAACTTAGAAATCATTTAAAAGCCATGATTCACGAAATATGTAAGTTCAAAATTTATATGTATATAATCTCCAAAAAAAAATCATGAACATGTATATATCTCGTCCAAAAATAAACCTCCTCAACATGTCCAAGACAAATGTTTCCAATCTAAATGCATATCAACAACAAAAAATAGTGGACACCATGAACTATAAAATTAAAATGTCTGTGCTATCCTCCACTCGGGCCTCCCCCTCCTCCACTCAAGCCTCTCCCTGGACTCAACCCTCCCTGCAACATGTGTAAAAAAAAATTATGTTCATATCATTTAAATTACTTAAACTATAATCAAAAAATTAAAATATTAAACTAATATATCAAAATACAATTCAAATATTAACAATATTACATCAAATTCTCCAAATGCTTGTCCACCACCATCCTCCAAAAGACTTTTTCCTTTGCCTCCAAAAGATTTGAGAGACCCAAGCTGCAATCCATATATAAAATCAATTTATGAATCTCATAAATCTAAATCCACAAAAATTAAAATATTAAAACAGTAAACAAAATTAAAACAAAATTAAAGCAAAATTAAAGCAATCAATGAAATTACCTCTCTACCAATATCTGCATCATTAAGCAAAGAACCGATATCTCCACCCTAAAATTTAAATTGTATTAATAAATAAAACATATAATACAAAACAAAAAAATTACTATACCAATTAAAACTTAAAAACTCAAACAAAAAATTTAAAAAACATTAGCTCACAATAGATGGTAAATCATTTATAAAGTTGGTATCTAAAGAAACCTGCATGGATGAGTCAAATTAACAATAAAATACACAGTTAAATTATCATTCAAAAAATAATAATTTATATATATATATATATCAAATTCAAACATAAGTACAAATATGTTGATAATAAATATGTACCTCTCTCCCTACATTTTCGCTAGTTGAAATGTGAAAAGAATTTTCGTTCATCATTCTTGAAAACTGCAACCAATTTAAACATTTACATAATGTACCTATGATAAGGTAACAAAAAAAATAAAATCAAGATAAATAAAATATTTAATTCAAATCAAATCATATCATGTAGTCAACGAACCTCTCCCAAACTCGATGTGTCGTTGGATATAACATTTGCTGCTAAGTCACGACAAATCTTTGCATATGCCCTGACATCTTCAATGCTCATTCCATCTATTTCATCATCAGTTTTATAAACAAACTTTTGACGAATAGCAGAACGAGCCCTTTCTCTAACCAACCCCACATCTACTCCCACTAATACTGATGATAGCCCATCACCAACAAAATTCCTTGCTGTCGTCCCAAGTTGAGATGTGGGCTCCATCTCTGATTTTAATGCCACCAACCTAGGTGGACGAGATATCTGGGGCGGAGGTCTAAGAGTTGCAGGATCTCTATGTGCACCCTCTCGATCATATATTCGACCCTTCCCAACTCCATAAAATTTTGAATGAACATCAGTATAATCTGGCTTCATATTTAAAAAAAACTCGGCATAAAAAAATCTAGCAAAATACTGAGAAACCTCATCGTTCCATGGAAAACGACCATAGGCAGCAAGAAACCGATCATAAAGTAAGTGTGCCAGATGAGGATGTTTGAAATATTGCACTTTCAACATATCCTTTTTCAAACCTTCTTTGAAATTAAACATTGATTTGGCCTGCTCTCTTGTCACTCTTTCTTTCACAACATCCCATTTGTCTGGACCCATCACTTGATCCCTTCGTCTTCGCATCAAATCTACAAAACCATCTGTAGTCGGCCCAAGATTCTCATATGCTTGAATGAAGTTTTGCAATGATCCCAAGACAATCTCCAAACTTTGTTTACTCTCCGGAGGAAGATCCATAGTAGACAAATCATTTTGCAACTTTTCATAGTGAGATCTACATCTTTCAAGAGTCATTTGATGATTACCACCTTCCCATGGAAGCTCCCGAGGTAGATCAGATGGATATGTCGTAGTGGGTGTACAACCCTCAGTTAATTCAACATATTGTGTCCTAGCTCTACCTTCATCACCTCGTGCCGAATGGTGAGCCTCTTGAGAACCTTGCTCTGCATCGTCATCCGTCTCCCTCGTTTGCCCTGTCTCCCTCCCTATAGAATTAGGAGCATCTTCCGAACCATCCTCTGCTTCAAATGACAAAGTCTAGTTTAAACACAACTACAAATTTTGCACTCTCAAAAAAACAATTTGCATATATATAAATGTCCAAAGATCGATATTCATATGTACCAATAGAGGGTCGAGATCGACGTTCTCCCATAGAAGATACAGGGGAATCATTTGTACCCCTTTCACCTTGTCGGTGTGAACTATACAATAAATTAGAGTCCCGAGGAGAGGTTGACAACCTCCGATTATCACTCGTACCACCTACGCCAGAAGATTGTGAAGACCTCCTACGCTTTCGCCTTAAAGAATCCTCTCTTTCCATTTGATATATAATGCCTACACCTAAAGACAAATCAACTAATTACATATTCAAATCCTACAAGTTAAATCTATGAACTCTAAAAACCAACTACTTAATAGACTAAGTTATTTAACAAGTACCTAGATTTACCTAATTTATCATCATGATGAATTAATGTACCAATCTTTAAGGTGTTTTTGATGTTTAAAATGAATGGAACCAATATAGTTAAGTACTAAATAATAGGTTTTTTTTTATGTGTATTAGTTCATGAATCTCTTTTACCTTCTTCATACATAACTTAATACCTAAAACATAAATCATGAATCTATTTAACCTCTTCACTACATAACTTAATACCTAAAACATAAATCATGAATTTCTCTTTTACCTTCTTAATACATAACTTAATACCTAAAGCATAAATCATGAATCTCTCTCACCTTCTTAATACAACTTAATATCTGAAACATAAATTAAGTCTTGAAAATATTTTCATTATTGACAATAAAATAAAAATTCACAATTCATGTTTTATGTTTTCAAAATTTTCCATTTGATAATCGTTTTCAATTTCTTAAACTACAAATTTAAACCAGAAATTTTATTACTCTAGACATAAGTTATATCTACAAATAATCTCATTGTCCCATAGAACAAAAAAAACTTACTGTTAAGTATTATGATTGAGTTAAATGTCATGTTTCTCAAATTGGCCTCGTTTGACAATGATCTTTAATTTCAATCTAATAATGGTAACAATTCTTGGTATTATGTTCTCCAAGCCAGCCATGTTGCAAACAAAAGAAAACACAATACCAATTTACCACCTTTACTAGAATAAAACTCGAACCATTCTGACATAACATCACCTAGTATTTTATAAAACTTACTGTAGTACATTCAGATTAAAACCTATTAATGTCTATAGTTCCCTTTTACATAAAATCCATTTAAATTATTGTTTTCTCAAAAATAGAGTATGTATCTAAGCTAAACTAAAACATGTTGACAGAGTTCATGAACTCTGTCAACTAAGACAGGTTGACAGAGTTCATGAACTCTGTCAACTAAGACATGTTGACAGAGTTCATGAACTCTGTCAACATGTCTTTTAGTTGACAGAGTTCATGTCATCATTGTTAAATTACATAAGACTTAGTATAATACTTATAAATTGAAATCTATTCATGTCTTTAGTTTCCTTATACCTCAAGTCCATTTACATTGTTGTTCTATCAAAAATAAAATTGAACTATCTGAAATTTGTTTCTATCTGAACTATCTATTGCCAAAGTAGATAATATAATTAATATCTGAGCTCTGTCAACTTAGACGAGTCGACAGAGTTCATGAACTCTGTCAACTTAGACGAGTCGACAGAGTTCATGAACTCTGTCAACTTAGACGAGTCGACAGAGTTCATGAACTCTGTCAACTTAAACGAGTCGACAGAGTTCAAAAGTAAAACAAGCCTACATACAACTTACAAATGTTCTTTCAAATTAAAATTAATGTTAATTTCTTTTCTAAACACAGCCAAATAAAACAATTTAAAAAAGTACTCAAAAAATTTCTTTATATTTAAATTTAAAGACTCTGTCCAACTGGGCAGAGTCCATGGACTCTGCCCAGTTGGACAGAGTCCATGGCCTCTGCCCAGTTGGGCAGAGTGCAATATACAGAGACTATGGGAAGTACAAAACGATTAAAAAAAATTTATATAAACGGGAATTAAAAGGATTATCCACCTTACCTCTAAAACGCAGCCAAAACAAATGAGCACGACCTGAAATCTTTCGGACAATAGCGCAGATAAAATTTCTTCCACCCGGAACAGAGCAGCCGTAGCAGACGAACTGGGAGACCTGCATAAGATCAATAACATTTTAGCAACAAAAAATAGCGATAACAATCTTCAATAAAATACACAAGCCGAAAAACAGAAAAACGAAACGATACCTGCGGTCTATGCCGAATCCTCCATGCGCGCCAGAACACCACCACTTAAAGCCGAAAACCAGAAAAACGAAACGATACCTTCAACCACCCGTAACTGTGAAGCCCTACAAGCAAGCAGGAAACAGCAAAAGTATAAGGCAAGCAGCAAACAGCAAGCAGCAAGCAGCAAGCAGCAAACAGCAAGCAAACAGCAAACAGCAAGCAAGCAGCAAACAACAAGCAAGCAGCAAACAAAATGTTGAATACCTGCAGTCTATGCCGAATCGTCCCTGCGCACCAGAACACCACCTCTTACCAGCAGCAAGCAGCAAGCAGCAGACAGTATAACCTGCATGCAGGGTGGCTAAACAACGAACGCCGCAATTACACACAGGCTTACAGGTCGAAAACACACGCCGTCGACCAATAGGGAAGCTAACAGGCGACAGGGCAGCAGGGTGACGGAGCGGACGAGCGACAGGGCAGCGGGGTGACGAAGCGGACGAGCGACAGGGCAGCGGGGTGACGGAGCGGACAGACAACTACCAACCCGAAAGGGGTCCACAAGACCCCACGATAATGACGGGAGAGGGGCCGGGACAGAGCTTATATGCCGAATAATTGTTCGGCCGAACACTTGTTCGGCCGAATAATTATTCGGCCGAACAAGTGTTCGGCCGAACAATTATTCGGCCGAACAAGTGTTCGGCCGAACAATTATTCGGCCGAACACTTATTTACACCGCCGTGAGTTTGCTCCGTCCGGCTAGCCCATGGCACATATTCCGAGGCCTCCGTTAAGTTTGACGGTGGCCCGTTAAAGATTATTCGGCCGAATAAATACTATATTATTCGGCCGAATAACCTTAATTATTCGGCCGAATAATTATAATTATTCGGCCGAATAATTAAAGTTATTCGGCCGAATAACATATGCTAGAGTTCTTACCCCGCCGATTCTCACCAAAGTGTTACCCACCTTCGCATTTCCACCCAAGCCAAAACATAAATACATTATAATTTAAGTAACAAAATATGAAATATTAATTTATTTTGGTCAATACAATAATATACTCATTAACAATTTAACATGCCACTTGTGGAAGTGGAAATTAATCTTTGGGTGAGGGGGGTAACAATCATTCCTCATAACCACTCAAACTAGACACAATTCACAATAAAGTGTTAAAAATATTTTTTTTGATAATTGCAAAAGTAACACATACAATTCATCCCATATTTATAAAATGAAATATAAAAGAGAAAATGAAATATTACAGTTTATTCTTAAATATATTTGTTTTTTTCTGTATATGTGTTTTTTAAGTCAATATTTTTTTTAATTAAAAACTAATATTTGTAGGATGGGATTTAAGGAAATACATTAACAACCCAATACTCATAAGCATTTGGCAAGAATGACAGTATGCCTCCTTATAAACCACCAACTAATTATTGAATTAGCTTCGATTTACATATAATAACCAACAATAATCTTTAATCAATCTACTCTAATATACTTCATTAATTTCTTTTCATGATACAATATTGGCATTAATATATTAGTGTTGTTACCTAGTTTTCATGATTTTCATCTCAATTTAATTATAACATTCACTTAAATAATTATGTATGGATAGTTTTTGTTACCCAATTATTAATTCTTAATTTGCGTAATTTAATTGATATCAATAATTTAGATTCTTAAAACAAACTGAAAGGATGTTAAGATAATAAAGATCTTGATAATGATAAAGTTGATTTTGATGAACACAAAATCCTAATTTGATCCACAAGGTTGAGTCGTTTTAGTTTAAACACCAATCTTTTTTTAAAACTAGCATAGATTTATCTTAAACCCGTATCTATCAAATACCGAGAGGGATCCAATTTTTTGAGGTGTATTTTTTTTTAAATTTAAACTCAAGAAATTTGATATCTCTTGATTTATAGACCAGTGTTTAAGTTTTAAGTTTTTATTTTATAAACGAAAATCAATTTTTTAATTACTTTTCATAATATTTTATTTTATGAGCCAACATGGATTTTTTTAAATACTTTCATTAATTTTTTATTTGATGAGCTTGACATGAATTTATTAATGGCCAACATAATATAATTTATTACTTTTTACTCCTTTTTTTACTCGTTACAACATCTCCCTCATACTCATGTGTAACGTTACATCCATACACATTACAACATCTCCCCCATACTGGACTGTAGAGCATCTCATTCCACTAAGCTATAAAGCACCCTATTGATATCAATTTGCATAATTTAATTGATATCAATCATTTAAATTCTTAAAACAAACTGAAAGGATATTAAGATAATAAAGATCTTGATAATGACAAAGTTGACTTTGATGAACACAAAATCCTAATTTGACGCACAAGGTTGAGTCGTTTTAGTTTAAACACCAATCTTTTTTTTTAAATGATTGTCGCATATGGGAATCTACAAAACTTAAGAATATTATTAAACTTAATTATCAAGCATGTTCAAGAAAACAATTGAAATTTTACATGGTGTAATACCGTGGAGATTGAATAATTCTTTAATTTTTTTTAATATAGTAAAAGAAAATACAAATAGAAATTTATGGACAGATTGCTCAACACTATACTTACGTGACAATTACAAATATTATTGGGTATTGAGAAAGCATTTTATATGTTAAAAATATTCTTCAAACTTTAAGATAGCACATGTAGAAAGTTTCATAAAATTATCGCACAAAATTTATTTTATAAAATTGTTACATTGTTAAAACTACCTTTTATAAGATTGTGTGTTTTTAATAGCATAGTCTTATATATGAATAAAATACTACTTAATTGAAATTTAATAATTTATCCACGAGTTATAAATATATATTAATATTATATTTATTTATATGGATCTTAATGATATGGTAGATGCTCTTTTGAAGGAAACATTAGATGGTGAAGATGGCTGGTTATTATGGGAAGAATGGACAAAGGGGATAAAGACGCATTTTGGTTCTTTGTTTTTATATGAGGAATTTTTCTAAAGTAGGGATTGGCACTAATTTCTCAGACTTTTGATGGTTTGGGGTATAGATTTTTGTCTTTGGTTATGTAGTAGGATCTGCTATGGACTGTTTTACATGTTTGTCTTAGCTTCTATGCTTTATGACTTTGGATGTCAAGTATAGATGGACATATGTAACATGGAGATGTACTTTTTGATTCACAGTAATAGCAAAAGTCCAATTTTTCCTTCTTGAATAAAAACATTTCATTTTATTTTTTTAAATCATACGTTTTTAATTAAAAACAATAAATGATCATATTATTTTCAATTTTATGTATTTAAATCAATTTAAAAATATCTAATAAATTCAACTAATAATCAATTGTTAAAATTGAAATTATAAAAGATTTGAATCTAGAGTTAGGAGCTCTAGGGTTTGCTTGCTAGTGCAGTGCTCTTTGCAGATTAGGGTTTTTTCTTTACTTCAAGGCCAGGCCACCTCTATGCCCCTCTCTATGGAAACCTCAGGGGGGAAGGGAAGTCCTCTCCCCACTTGTATGAAGATGTAGTTGGACATTGATCAACAACTTGGCCAAAAGATAGCAAGAATCAATGGCAGAAAGGAGGTGCAGGGGATCCACCCACATCTATCGACTCTAGGAGCGATAAAGGAAAGGGAAGGGAATCTGAGTAGAATGCATCCACCTCACATCCAAAGGTGGATTGCGTGTGGGAACTAGGAAAATGCATCCCACAAGCCATAGAGATGCCCAAGTACAAGGTGCAATCAAATCGCTATGAAGGGTATATGTAGTTCATGAAAGATCACACCCTCGTAGGTAAAATTTTGGGGCTATGGTCGTTAGAAAGAGACCCAATCTAATGGATCCAGACATGCTAGAAAGCCAAAGGCCACTATTATATTCGTTTGGGATCAAAGGTTTTTTGACCACAACATTCCACAATCTGGAGGATAAAGATCACATCTTTAAGAATGGGCCATATTTCGACAACCCTATTGGGCTCTTCCTACAAGAATGGACGAAAAAATTTAGCCTCGAAAAGGAGGATTTCGCCCATGTACCAATATGGATACACATGTACTCTCTGCCACTAGAATTATGGTTGTCGGAAATGCTCGAAGGAATCAGCAACACCTTAGGAAAGTTTGTCAAGGCTTCTAACTTAGCCACTAAGGTGGGAAGGCACACTTCATACGTGAGAATCTGCA
This sequence comes from Larix kaempferi, assembly GCA_027924585.1. Classification (NCBI taxonomy): domain Eukaryota; kingdom Viridiplantae; phylum Streptophyta; class Pinopsida; order Pinales; family Pinaceae; genus Larix; species Larix kaempferi. The sequence goes on from BSBM01000379.1 coordinate 2,405,313, forward strand.
TCTATCTCAATATATTGCATGCCCTTCCTAGTGAAATATTCCTTGCACGACATGATGAGGACTAGATCCAGACCACTAACTATGAACATATATCGTTTAGCTATCAGAAATTCCAGACTCATGGGCATCTCAATACTAGACCCTTAACAATCTCCCCAAAGTTTCAGATGTGGAAATGAACAAGGGAAGGGAGAACTTCATTCCAATCCAAGGAAGAAGAAAAGTAGCTTACAAAAATATAGGGGGAAACGCAAGGAAACTTTGCAACTAGAAACAAGTTTGATGATCTACCTTCAGATCCAGAAGTTGCGATAATAGAGGAGAAGGGTGATGGGGAAATGTAGGTCGAACCACCGCAGACATACACGACTAAGGAGGACTCTTACATCAACTGCACTTTGAACCAACATTGGAGGAAAATGTAATAGGGATGAATATAGAACCAACACCCCTATACCCCTAGAGCAAGAGGATGCAATGATGGAAGATGACGCAAACTCCAAATTCGATGGCAATGATCTCGCAGGTCTCAAACTTGAGGCATGCAAAACAAGAGATTACCAGGCTGTCCTGATGGAGCAATTGGAAAAATTCCATAAATCCTTTCTCAACTCAAGAGCGGGTGAAGCAACTAGAGCCAAAACCAACTTGGGAGTAACCCTAGGACCAACCCATCAAGAAGTTCCCTAAGGGCGACAAACAATAGGGAAGGAATCCAACTAAGCATCTAATTGAAGAATTTGGACACATCATGGTAAAATATACACAAATGGATGTACTCACACGCACCTTCATCTACATTATGCCTAAATTTTGAAACCATGAAGATACAATCCTGGAACATAAGAGGCATCAACAACAAGAGCAAGCAGAGGCTCTTGTGCAAATGCATAATGGAGAAGAAACCATATATTTTTATGTTGAGGAAACCAAATGCTCTGGAGAAGAAGCCAAGCAAATCCTCTCTAGATGTCGGCATAGCGATGAAGTGATCACTCTAGATACAGGAAGAGTTGCGGGTGGGCTATTGATCCTTTGGATTCCCAACATGGTTGAGATTTACAACTCTTTTTTCCACCCACTGGATGATTTCAATTAGTTTCAAATCCATCAGAGAAGAATTCAAAGTAATGCTAACTAATGCGTATGGACCCCAATCCCTTCTTAAAAAGCTTAATTTTATGCAGAATCTAATATACATCAAGGACCTAGTTGGAGACCATTATTGGATCATAGGAGGTGAGTACAATATGATTACCTCTCTTGGTAGAAAACAGGGTGGTACAAGGCGGTTAGAGATGGACATCATGGAATTTGGAAATGTCATTCAGGACCTCAATATGATTGATCTAGAAACCACTAATGAAATTTGTACATGGAACAATAAGTCTTATGGGTCATAGCAAGTCACTTGTCGTTTGGATAGGTTCCTGGTATGTGAGCCTTTTTTCATGTTTGGTATAGCTATGGAAGCCTCTATCCTCCCCTTCTATGGATCGGACCATAGGCCCATAAGCCTTTCTATATATATAAGGGGTCCCCCTCTGCACAATCACTTTAGATTCAAAAAATGTTTCCTCACCAACAAGGACTTTCAAGACAAGGTAGGCACATGGTGGGAGGAATCAACAGTGCACAAAGGCTCCTTAATGTATCGGTTCCAACAAAATATCAAGCGTTTCAAGCAGAATCTCAAGCAGTGGAACAAAACCAATTTTGGTAACATTTTATAGGCTCAAAGGAACTTGGATGCCCAAATGGGACAGATGCAACAAGACATCATCCTCTTGGGATGTCCAGTTGCCCTCATTGAAAAAGAGTAGTCCCTAGAACAACAAATTGCATAGCATAACTTGCAGGAGGAGGTCTTGTGGCGCCAAAAGTAAAGGGTCCAATGTCTTAAAGAAGGTGAGAGTAATACCAAGTTTTTTCACCAATCTACCATCCATAGATGGCATGGCAACCAAATTCATAAACTAAGAACTCCTCAAGGGGAAATAGTAACAGAATGGAAGGACATCAAGCAAGAACTGGTTCACTTCTTACGGTACTTAATGTCAGAACCAAATGTGGATCAAGCAGACGCCATCAACAAGATTACCCGGCACATCCCGCACTCTATTTCGGTGGAGAAAAATGAGGCCCTAATGAGGCCCATAACTTAGGAGGAAGTAGACATCGCTATGAACGAAATGTTCCTGGGAAAGTCACCAGGCCCGAATGGTTCACAACGATTTTTCTCACCACTGTTGGTCCCTAGTCCGAGAAGAAGTTTGGATTCTGGTTGAAGACTCTAGATGCACACAAGGATTTTTATTCGCCCTTAATGCTACATTTATTTCCCTCCTCCCCAAGGAGGAAAAGGTGGAGGATCCCAAAAAATTCAGGTCAGTTTCCCTCTACAATGTGATTTACAAAGTCATCACAAAGGTCATATAAATGAGGTTGAAACTATTGCTACCATACCTGATCTTTCAAGAGAAAACAATATATGTGGAAGGAAGGCAGATCATGGACTGTGTCAGTTTGGCACACGAAGTGATCCACTCTCAACGCACCACCAAAACCCCAAGTATTCTTATTAAATTGGACCCCTCCAAATATTTTGATAAATCAAGTTAGCAATGCATGCGGGTTGTCCTTACATCTTTTGGATTTGATCCTAACTGTATAAATTGGGTAATGGCTCTCACCTCTTCTACTTTTTTCTCTATTCTTCTAAATGGCTCTCCCACATAAACCTTTTCCCCTTTCAAGGTAATCTGTCAAGGAGACCCACTTTCTCCTTTTATTTTTATCTTAATGCCAAAAGGACTCAGTAGAATCATCAAGGAAACTATTCAAAATCGCACCTTGGTTGGTCTCCCCCCCCATGGTTTAGATCCTCCCGCCTCTCATAGTCAATTTGTAGATGACACCCTCCTCATGGGAGCCCCCTCAGTTAGAGAAGCCATCACTCTTCAGACAAGCCTTAAATACTTCACTAAAGGCTCTAGAACCTCGATCAATAATTCCAAATGTCAGGATTTTTTTATTCAATACCCCCGTTGCCATCCAATGTCACATTTCTTGAATTTTAGGCTTTACTTGGAGTTCCCTTCCACCAAATACCTTGGAATTCCACTAATAGATAATTCCCTTTGCAATAGCTCATGGTAAGACCTATGAATCTGTCTAAATAAAAGACTCTCCTCATGGAACTTCCACACCTTGAACTTACCCAGTCGTATTACTTTGCTCAAATCATCCTACAAGATATCCCGCTTTACCTCTTTTCTACTTTGGCTACTCCTAAATCAATTCTAAAGACAATTCATAATCTTCAACGCAAATTCTTATGGAGTGGAAAAGGGGACTGCAAAAAATGGGCTCTTGTTAAGTGAGAGGACCTCTACCAACCAAAATCATATCGAGGTCTTGGCCTTAGAGACCAATAGATTATGACTCATATCCTAAGTACCAAATTTTGGTGGTGATGCCTCAAAAGGCCTACTGATCTTTGGGAAAGAGTTTGGAGAGAAAATTACTCCCCCAATGTTGAAGATAACAACCTTGTTCACTGGGACGAGCCTCAGGAAGGCTCTCTAATATGGAATGCATATTGGAAGCATCACAACCTTATATTTCAAGAACCATTTTTTTGGGAGATAAGAGATGGCACTTTTGCTTGATTTTGGACAAACTTGTGGCAGCAGCTTTCCCTCCTCCAAAAAATAGATCCAATGCAAGACATCTTGCATAACATTGGAAACCACCTAGATCACATTGTCTCATTCTATTGGAGGCACACTCGAACGGAAAATGACTGGAGATATTGGAAAAGAATGAATGTCGAGCTGGGAGTACTGGATCACATAGATATGCATGTTGATGTTTGTAGCATCAGGAGGTCTCATCCTCAATTCATCCCAAAGAAGATTAATAAACAAATATTATTTATACTTCAAGTGGACAAGTCGGCCCCAACAAAAGAGGAAAATTCAACACATGAATTAGTATAAATAGAGAGGACATCTCCTCATTCTCACCGAGAGAGAAAGTTCACTCCACAAGAAGAAGGAAGTGCGCAAAAGAGAGAATAAGGCTAATTATGGGATTGCTATCTTTGGAAAGTTTCTTCTTTTGGTTCTTTGGTTTATCTTCATCTTGGCTATGTATCTGGATGTACTTTGTATCTTGAATTGAATCTCTAAATAAGAAAGATTGATGGGTTTTCTTCCCTTCTATAGAATGGTTTCCTATCACGTCCCCGGTCACCTTGATGCCCTTTAGAGGCAATCGGAGAAAACCGTTGCATCACATGCTAATTTTTGTTTTCCTCTTTCTCCAAGCAATTCAAAGGGTTCTGCAAATCTGCACCTGCATTGATAAACAATCCACAATCCTCAATTCCGCAAGCCCCACTCCACACTCCGCAATCCACAGTGCGGGAATCGGAACCCGAAATTCCAAATTACACAGCACCGAATTACCCTTCCGCAATCCACAATGCAGAACTCAGAACACCAAATTTACCAACTTTCCAAATTACCTTTTTGCATTCCGCAAATCCGCAGTGCGGAACTTGGAAATGTGGAAGCCCAAATTCTCAGCTCCATCGAAATATCCTTTCCGCATTATGCAACCCGCAATGCGGAACTTGGAAATGTGGAAGTCCAAATTCTTAGCTTCGTCGAAATCCCCTTTTCGCATTTTGCAACCCGCAATGCAGAACTCGGAAATGTGGAAGCCCAAATTATTAGCTCCACCTAAATCTCCTTTCTACATTCCGAAACCCTTAATGCGGAACTCGAAAATGTGGAAACCCAAATTATCAGCTCCGCAGAAATATCCTTTCCGCATTCCGCAACTCGCAATGCAGAACTCGGAAATGCGGAAGCCCAAATCTACATCTTCTCCAACCCATAACTTCTCCATCCTAGGTCCAAATTGGGAAAATCCAGTACCATTGGAAATCTCTTGGGGATAAATATGCAACTACCTGTTCTTCATCCACACCTGAGGACTTAGTTCCTACCCTCATTCCACTCCAAATATGGCCTTAAACCCAATCCTTACCTCATTCACCACTCTATAAGATGCTCTGCTCCACTCCTGCCATGTCTTCTCTCCTTCATTTGGTCGACGGGGGTCATGAAAACCATAGGGGGGTTCCTACTGCTTTCTTCACAGCCCTGACTGAATCATTATGTACATTCACTTGACTTGATCCTATTCATCAAAGCATAAGGTCATATAAGTATAAGGATAAATACAAAGATGCAGATGTGCAGGAGCATGTTAAATAACCCATGTAGGTAGTATCATACATCAATAAACACAAAGGGACTGAAATAATATCCACCCATAGAATGGAATTTCATCCAACCTACTTCTCCCAAACAGATGATGATCTAACATGCTAAGACTTAGCCCTATTCCCCAAGCATGAATACATATAAATGAAAGCACATGGATGCATACACAACAAGGTTAAACCATGCTAACACACACACATAATGCATTTATCATCATCACATCATAGGCATGATAACAACAGAATGCAGGTCATTCATCCTATTAACCATATGGATCAATCATACATTGACATACATAACACACATGCACAGTTGTAAATTGACATCATTCAAGGCACAAAGAAACACTTATCTTTTATTGAAAAACCCAACAAACTGGCTATGGAATGCAATGTTCCAACCCAACCATAGGTCTTTTCCCATCCTGTATTATTTGAGCACTGAGAGACCACCCTCGATTTGGGGCTATGTATCCACTAAGGAGTCCCTCTCAGGATCACTCATAGCTTGGGTTCACAGTCCATCAAGGCATTCAACACACAGTTAGATTTTTCAATCAAATGCGGAAGGTAGGTAATGGTTTTCTAGGTCAATAAGCTCCTCCACGGATCTATGGGAATATCCCAATGATATCAGACAACTCAGACACCCCCATCACCTCTACTTCTCAGCCTAAGTATGGTCCCCTTCACTGTTGAACAGTCCCTAGGGAACCCCTTTCCTTAGCACTGACCTGGGAAAGAGTGGTTGTTCTTGACTGTTAGAAGAAGGTAAGTGATCCCTCTTTGGCTCAACCATGTAGCCTAAACCCTCCTAGCCTCTTCCCATTGCGATATGCACTCGGATCCACCTCCACGTTGCAGCCCAAAGGCTCTAACCCGCAACAAGGTCTCGGCTATCCAATCTAGCCTTCCTCAATGTAATGTACCCACGTGCTGACCCAATAAGAGGAGGGGAATATGCTGCCAATCTATGGGGATTTTCATAAAACTCAGTCCATTCATTGGATTCATACAATTAAAAGCAAGAGTGTGCAGATCCAAATCGTACAAGTATACACAGCGAAATTAAAACATCATACACATATCATGTGCATACAACATATCAACAGTCAGCAAATTAATACATTGCAGAAGTAAAATACACCTGGAGAATACACTTATCTTCATTGTGCAATTTGTCCCAAACAACTAGCTATGTTGTTGCAATGTTCCACCCAACCGTAGGTCTCTTCCCAGCCTGTATTCTTTCAGCACTCAGAGGCCACCCCCGAGCTGGGCATGATTTCTACAAGGAAAAGGGGACATTCAAGCTCATGCATAGTCAATTAATTATTTCATCCAAGCCAAGCCAGTCCATAGCTGGGTTTATCAGGCTAATCAAAACCCTGGATGCTTGCACTCAAGCTCAAGCCAAAGCAATAGATTTACCAACAGGATGGCAATGGGTTTTCCCAAATTGTTTCCATCCAAAAACGAATTGTGGTATGGGGAGAAACAATAATAGGGAGGAAAATGAATTCTCTCTCAACTACTAAGCATTCAACGGCCAAATAGTCTCTATGGAACCCCCCAATTCCATTCCCTTTCTTCCCCAATGGTATATAACACAAAAACGCCCTTCTCCCAACTGAGAATGAAGGAAAACACAGGAAAACATTGTTGGAAAACGCCCAGGTAGCTTCCAACTCGTGAGGGAGAGCAACTAGTTGATGGGTAATGGTTTGGGGGGGCAATTCATGGCTCTTTTCTTGCCCAAGAAGCAAAACGCGATTTCCCATGCAGGGTGGCTTGCCCATACCCAAATTTGGACATCCATACCTCTCATTCCCCAAGGCATTAACTACCTCAACCAACTCTTGGGAGAAATCAATGATTGGGTACAAAAGTCAACATGGGTAGTTGAGGGTTTGATTGGTTCTCTCATTGACACTTGGCTTGACTTGATTGGCTCCAAGGGTTTGAATGTTTTCCTTCCCAATTCCTTGTAAAAATCATGCCCCCATCTCTTGTTGCATTGCATAGCTAATTGTGGGTATTTTATTAAAATGCATATTTACATGATATTCACAATTCCACCGTGCTTAGCTAGCACACGAACCATATGCATCAATAAATCGATGGCAGGGCCTTTGCCTTAAGCTCCTCACCATGATTTTACAACAATATTACATCATTTACGATTTTAATGCCATGGGTCAAACTGGGGACATTACACCCAAGGGTTTTCTAAGCTTTTCAAGCTCTAAAATTCCCCCCTTGACCTTGGGTTTATGGATTTATCAACTGAATTTGCTTCCCACCCAGGGTTTCTGTGAATTCATGGCTCTGCAAATTGCGCTTACACATAATCGCAATTTTTCTAGTTCTTCTTCTCTGTTTGGTCTGTTGGGTCGCGCAAGGGTTCCACTAATTCCTGTGTGATCAACCAAGGTCTCGGGGATGAGGAATACGTCCTCCACGAGGTAGAGTGGCTTATGGGACAAGGAAGACAGAGTCCCATACCCTGCCTTATAGATTTCAAGGTTGTCCCATACTCCATCGACCTCATGAGCAATGTTCTTCACCCACCTCCTTACAGTAGCATTCAATGGCAGCTAGGATGGTCAAAGGGGTTCTCAAGGTGACAAATGGAAACCTAGGGTTCCATCCCACAACTCCTCACCACTCCCTAGTGGATATACATAGCCCCCACATTTAGTTTTGGCCATAGCCAGCTCCTTGGTATTTTTATTTACATGGTATTATTTACATCATTTACATTTTTCTCATGGATTACTAGCACATGGTTACCATAATACCAAATACATGCCTCTACAAGGCTGAGCATTCACTAGCAGGGCCTTGGCTTTGAGTTCCATGCTAGGAATCATACATCCTTGTTTACAATATTTACATTACGACCATTATGGCTTAAGGGCCAAAATGGGGACATTACAATTCCCTGCCCCTTAAAATAACACAGTCCTCGGTGTTCCAATACTTAGAAGTACATATACAATTTATACATGTCCAAAATTTCCAAAAAAATGTTGCAGGTCTACCCCTGTATTTTACCCTTTACTTTGAACTTTCAGGACCAAGTCCTTTGCCTTCCACAAGTTGTTCTTGTTGTCTTGTATCTTCCAGTTCTGGAGGTGGTCATTTCTCCACAGCAATCCCTTCCTCCTCTTTACCTTCCAGCTGATCCACAAGTATGGAATCTTTATGGCTGATATCCTCTTATTGTTCCTTTGTTGGGAAATTGCGGTGGTAATGATTTCCTCCACATTTCCAACACTTCAGTGGTTTCTTTATCATTTCCTACTCAATTTCTTTTGAGTCTTCCCACCTGGAATTTTTCTTAATGGGATGAGTGGATGAATGCTTCTTCATTGATCCACTTTTATTTCCACTCCTGATGTGTTCCAGAATTCTTTCAACCTACCTTTGCGAACAAATAGAGTCCTGCAAATCCTTGTGGTTCATCTCATTTTGTTGCCTCTATAGCTTGAGCATCTCTCCCATATTTTCTTGGGTCTTGGCAATTGTTTGAACAATATTTTCAGCCAAATCCAATATCCTTTGGTCTGTTTTCATGGTCAATGCACACAATTGCCCATACTTTGCTTGCTAGCACCACTGGTCTTGTAACAACTGCAACCAATTGATTTCAATTTCTCACCTGTGAAATACATCATTGAAATTTATGTTAGGTCAAGCATAATATAACATCAAAATCAGTCAATTATTTTCCCAATTGACATGGAGATTCCATGCTTTATCCATGGGCTCCCACACTTTTCATGCTTTCCCAACATACACATGAACTCATTCATGTTCATCCTTTCACACGGAATTAACTATTTCAGCATTCACAATTTATTTCAAGCAATTAAACACAATCAACTTTCATCCATAGCATGAATTCAACAATTTTCTATTTTCTAAAGGCATCAATCAAAAGGAAATAGAAGAGTAAGATTTTTCCCCTCTTGGTATTGTTTCAATATGGAGCCACATCACCATTGTGGTTCCATGCTACTTAGCCACTTTCACTTCAATGGGAATTCTTGACTTGCCCTTTCTTATTTTTGGCTATGACACTTAGTGTTTAAGGTCTGTCCCAAGACCTCTCAACTAGGGAACTCTTCCCCAGGGTTTTCCTACAAAACCCTTGGCTGCTAGGACCCACACAAGTCCACTAGCACCATCTTTCATCGTTGCTCATGCTGAGATTTCTAGGACACTCACATGTCTGAATGCATCCTTAGGATGCCTTCATAGTTCTTGCTTCTTGCAATGACTTAGGTTTCAAACAAGGAAACAAAAATGGATCATCTTGGTTGTCGTAAGACTTGTACATGAAAATTTTATTATTCAAAATAAGAAATAGATGATAATTGAATACTTATCTATATTGAGCATTTCCTCTCTATTCCATAGGGTCCCGCTTTACTTTACAAGCCTTGGGATCACCTATGGAATGGATGTTGGCTAGAACAAAGGCTACTCCACTCCATCCAAATACTCAATGTCAATCCAGTACTCCGACTGGGTTCCCAATAATTGGCGGTGCCAAACCATTCCCATACCTGGTTTTCCCTGTCCATTTCCAAGCCATCACATCTGTCTAGATCATCAGCCAATGGAAGGAAAATGCACCACGACCATTTCTAGGTTAAGGCTCTACTACGGAGCCATAGGCATATAACATCCCTTCACACACATAACAACCCTTCACACACACATCAACCCTTCATCCACACAAGGATGGCACTCCTTTTCCTATGAAAACCGGTGGTTCCCTCCAGGAACTCCATATCCGACTCACTTGACTGCAGTCTAGCATGGACCCACAATACCCACTCACACCACACAAGGATGATACCCCTTTTCTACTATACATCTCCTCGGGCCTATCCATCCCTTCTAGTGTTCTTTAGTGTGAGTGTAGAAAGGTTACCAATGCCCATACAATATTCCTGAGTACCCTTTCTTCACTTTACCTCTTAATGTGCAGCACCAAATTGGATCTGTGTAAGATGACATCACAAGAAGGATAAGCAAGTTCATCAGTATTGCTGCTCCAAAATTGTAAACATATTTCATAACATTCACTATCAAATATTGAAACACAAGGAATGCATCCATTCCCTTAGGGTGTAGTCAATATTGACAACCCTATCATAACCCAGCACCGGAAAAGGTTTACACCCCCTTCCAATGTGAGCCATGTGGGCCCCTAATCACACTTCAAGCAATCTGAAATGATAATGAAATTAATAAACATGTTCTACATATTAACTCTAGTAACTAGACATGCATATTCTTAGCTAGGGTTACATAACACTTATCCATTTTGCAGATGTATCCTCTTTTCATTTGCGAAGAATTGAGGCTCCCTTCTCTGAGTTAACAGTCCCTCGGTTTCCACCCCAATCATTTTCATGTTCCATAGACAACATATGCCTTCTTGGCATAATTTCACCATCTCACTCACATGGTCTTACCCACATGCAGTGCAGATGACACATCCTCATGCTGTTTGGATTTCATAAGTGTCACCACTCTATCCATAAACTAATTTTACAACCATGAGATCCTTCTCATGAGTTTGTCTCTGGCACATGGTAGATCACAGCCTTCATGGAATTACCCACATTGCCATGCCCAAAACAATCTACCTGAATTCTGAAATTTAAATCAGTCAAACACTTTGTAAGTATTTCATGCACATAACATTTTCATTGCTTCCACAGTCACTGAAGTGATTTTTAGAATTATAACACTCAATAATTCAAGCACTTTCAGTTGTTCACATTTCAATTGCGATGAAATATATAGATATATATATGATGGAAAATCCCAGAATAGCGGCGAGCTCTATCCAAGGGTTTGGAGGGTTTGAGAGTCGATCTAAGAAGAACTCGGCGGCTATGGCTCACTCCTTCCATAGCTGCCATACACTTTTCTCCCCTTAGCTGCTTTCCATATTGGACGAATGAGGGTGATCACAGATGATTTTCCATTGCGTTTGGAGTGGTGGTTGAGCCTTTGCATGGTGACCCATCGTGTAGTTGGCTCGATCCTGCTTTTCTGTGGTGGCGATGGAGGTATCTAGGAAGAAGGGAGTCGAATCTATGGCAGGGCGGCGCTCGAGCAGTTCAAGTGCATAATCCTGTGGCAGCGACCAAGGAGATATGGAATGGCGGGTTATGTGGGCTTCCTTACTGATGGCACCGACAGACGCTGAGGGATGTTGATTTGGCAGGGCGCTGAGGTTTAGATCAGAATCCCTTTGATACCTTCCCGTGGTTGGGAGCAGCCCTTTCCAACAAATCATCTGTAGCGCTTTCTGCCTTTAGAAGTCGGTGGCTTGGCTATCTTCCCAGTTGAAGTCTCTCTTGTTGTGGGGAAAATGCACCTATAGTTCAGGGGAGAAACTACCAACTTACGGTGATAAAGATATACTTACAAGCATTCTGCAAGTACAACAAATAAATGAAGAGATTAGGGTTTAGAGATATAGGCACCTCATTCAGAAGGTTGATCCTAGCTTTGCCTCCCTCGCTCTTCGATGCTTATCTAGTGTCGCAATGCCCAGACCTGCAAAACAACTTGATACCTTTCTCGAATACATTTGACTACATATATAATACTGATATCTATAATGGAAAGAGACATCAAACTATAATCAAACAGTAATCAAATCTTAAGACACATTAATAGGTCATATTTGGAAAGAGAAGAACGTCTGATCTTTATTAATGAATGAAAGCAAGTACATACAATTATACCTTCCTTCAAGCTTGGCACTTCACGAAACCTATATTCAAGGTCTCCTGCTTCCGTTCTCCAAGGATCCCAACCTCTAAGCAATTGTACTAGGGTTTACCAAAACTGAAGCACAAGAGAGGAGGATGAGGGTCTCCATTCCTCCAGCATAACTTTGCAATTGGGCTTGGTCCTCTCACATGACCCTTCTACCCTCCTTATATAGTCAGTGAGGAAGAGGAAAAGAAGTTATAACCACTCAAGAGGTTTCCCAACCAACTTAACTTACTCAAATTTCGAGATTTTGACCAAAACAGGAGTGTACTCTACTCTATAGTAGACAAAGTCGCGTACATATGGCAATGGGCGCTACTTTGAATGAGGTAAAGTCGCGTACACACGCTACTATTATAACAGTGGAGTCGCGCTCATGTTGAAAAATGGCCAAAAACAGGCCTTTCTGCTCATTTTCAGGAGATGGTTTGGTCTGGAAAAATGTTCCTAAGGGTCATATACATCAAATGGGTCAAGAATGAGGTAATTTCAACCATTTTTAGTGTCCCAAATGACTCCTCCATCCACAATTGTCCTGTTGTGTAACTGAACTTGATCTCAAGAAGTGTCGTCATGCGACCAAGGGAAACAAGTGTCGTCACGGACGGAGAGGTGTCATTTCAAGCTATAACAGATGCCCCCTAATGTATGAGGTCAGAGGGAGTACGAGAAACGATGGCCGAAATACATTATAAATAATAAAGAGTTGAATCGTGGAGGAACGGAGAAACCAAGAATCATAGGCTCAAATGAAGTACCTGAAAGCAAAGGCAAAGTCAGACAAACTTATCCATGGGGTAACTGTCCATGTTCAAATGGTGGAACATGATCTCCAAGAGGATACAATAATGATCCAAAATACTGATGCATATATCATGGCCACTAGAATACAAGCGTGGATCCATGAGGAACATAAGTGTAAACATAGCCACATAAATACAAGGTGGATCTATGTCAAAACTGGAGAACATAGCCATAGAGAACAAGCTGGATCTATGTCTCATCAAGAGCCCAAAAAGAGTGTGGCTCAGTCTTGCGCAACTTGGGCGATAACATAAATGAGGTGATGCTATCGAGGATCCCAAGGTCTTCATCCAAAAACAACCCAAGGTACAAACCTATCCATGCGAATGAATGAGTTGATGTCGAACATGGGAGGTATCATTTGATTACCGGTCATTGATGTATACCGTTAACAAACGCGAGGGTGTCCACCAATAATGAAAATGGAACCCAAGGTACCTAGTACATTCAAGCAAGTGCGAATAAGTGGTCTTGCCGTCGAACACTTGACGAATCCATCGGATAGGAGACATTGATGTATTCCCATCTATCCAATAGCGAGGGAAACTGCCACTAATGACTGCAATCCCCAAGGTACTAACCGAAACTCTAAACTTCATTCCCAGAGCACAATGAGCTGAAGTCGATGGGAAGAAGTTCGTTGGAAGGGAGGCCTTAATGCATCCTCCATCATCCAACACGAGGGACACTCAAAAGGTATGAGCTGATTTGGAGTAGGACGGAACACAGGATGAAACATACTAACACCAAGGAATGGTCGACACATGAGGTCAAGGCAACTGCAGAATGGCCGACACAGGTTATATCCTTGAACAGTGAGCACGACACAAGAGTGACTTAGGCAGCTTTGAACACAAAGGGACCACGATGCAAGTCTGCAATGTAGGAGACATTAACAGATTCTCCATATGATTGTAAGATTAACCAAACGGAGGAGTAAGAACTCTGAGATCAAGTTTACCCTAAGGCCAACACTAGAACCCAACTTGTTTGATAGACTCAAAACAGGTGCTTTGTTCAAGGAGATAGTTGACTTGCTGCCATCATATTGAAAGATATTTTAACATTCTTCCCTTCCCTTTCCTTTTTCATTTTTTAACGAGCTTGACAAAGAACTAAAGCATGCTCGACGGTATTTTCATATTTAAGGAGTCTGAAAAACCTAGAAGAAAACTCCATACACCTATCCGTGGATTTTATATCGAGCCCGGATTGGTCTGTGCTCGGCGGTGTTTTCTTGCTTATAGAGTTGAAAAACTTAAACAGTCCTCTATACACCTATCTGTGGATTTTATGTGGAGCCCGGATTGGTATGTGCTCGCTTGGTGTTTTCACATTTCGAGAGTCTGAAAACCCTAAAGACGACTCCAAAGGTCCTTTTTCGTAAAGTTAGTCTCCTTCCCCGAAAAAGTGTAAAATGATGGAAGAAGAACTCTTCTAGCGCATACAAGAGTATACCTAGAGTATACCTTTTCCGTAAATTATCCACCAAGGCCCGGAAAAGGGGTAATTCTATACCTAAGTGGATGTCGATTCAGTTATTTTAACGAGCCCGAAAAGACAACTATGCTCGGCAAACTTTTCCTATTTAAGGAGTCTGAAAAGGGCTTAAAAGAACTCCATAGGGATCTTTTCCGTAAAGGTTTAACGAGTCCGGAAAAGTACACTCATGACCTCCTTACTGTTTTTAACGAGCTCAAAGGAGATAGGAAAATGCTCATAACTTCCTTACTGTTTTTAACGAGCTCGAAGGAAAGGTGGAAGAAATGCTCGTAGCCTCCTTACTGTTTTTAACGAGCTCGAAGGAAAGGTGGAAGACTGCTCGAAATGGGAGGAAATGAGTGTCAGGGACATGCAAAACTAGCTCCAAGCACATGGAACAAAGCTATGCCTAATGCAAGGAACATGAGCAAGATAAGTACACTCAGGGTGTGTCTCCTCCAGGTAAAAGGTGTCAAACTGCGAAGGCAAAATGATACATGGCTTAGCGGAAATGAGATTGGAGATGGAGGCTTATACAACGGGATAAAAGCGTGGAAGCTGGCTTCAGGCTCATTAGCGCAAGCGGGATCATAATAGATGCATATGCAATTTGAACACAAAGATGGGAGCCTTATCAGGGATGGCCAGAAATATGTGAGGAAGAAAGATATGAGGCTTCTTCTCAAAGTCATGGTAAATCTAAAAAGGCTCCCGAGCCTATGAGAAAAACTCAGCATGGGCACCAGAATGGCATAAGGGTGCTGACTAGGGTGACCCATGTTAGGTAGGCTCTGCTGTCGGACTGGTGCACGATGCATAAAGAAATGGCTAACACACCAATATCCAACAGGTTCGACCCTATGGCGAATTCGGATGGCAAAAGGTTCAAATGCAACATAACAGCGGGGAAGCCTAAACCTATATGCAAGGTTCCGAATATACCTGACATGGTCGCACAAGGTGTCGAAAAGGACCAGTAAGCAAGTATACATCCAGCTAAGAATCCTGTCTCCAAGAAACATTAGTACCAGGATCATATCTAAAACATATGTAAAGGAAAACCCGATACAAGTCACTGTGGTAGAAATACTTTCAACTTCACTATCATCAACAGCAGGAATAAACAAGGCAGAGTTTTCAAATGAAGACTCTATGGTACCCAAGCCCGAGGACTTACAATCAACAAGATCAAATTCAGGATGAAGATCAAAGTTGAAGGACATGATGGAATCTGCAGAAACAAATTCATCATCACGGGAGTTGAAAATTCTAGAAGCAGAATCAAACTCAGCAGGAACACTGATTTGCTGATCTATAGGAGAGTCCAAAGACTTAACAGTAGGAAGATCAGACTTTAAGGTCAAACCGGGGTTGGACATAACTGCAACTGGATCAACATCCAAATGAATGGCAGACTGTACTATGGACTCTAGGAAAACTTCATCGGAAGGAAGCATATCATCCCAGATAGAATACATATCTAAACATTCAGATGGAAGTGTCACTTGGTCAAAAGCTGGGACCAAGTCCCGAGAAGGTAAGCATGAACTCAGAGACTTCTTCTCAGTAGCAGTTGAACTCAAGGAACAATATGCCACATAAGGCTCATGTGACATAGTAGTGCCTAATGACGAGGGATCAGACTGGTATTCAATTGGGTAATAAGGAGGATCACCGAATGCAAGCTGGTCGATGGTGACAATGTTTTCTTTATGAGGGAAATGCATCACACGAAAAAACGTAGACACCACAGCATGCATAGCATAAATGTAATCACGCCCAAGGATCATATCAAAGTCCACAGGGTCCTTTAGAACCATAAAATCAACTAAGACTATTTTTCCACCCAAGGTAACAGGTGCCTGACGGAGGAATCCGATCGGTTCACTAGGTCTTCTATCGAAGGTCAACGGCCAATTAACAGCTGGAATAACATTAGGGAAACCCAAATCTCTCCAAGCATAAGCGGATAAGATACTAACAGAAGCACCTTCATCAACAATGCATCGATCAACCGTATGGTTCCCGATATCAACCTTTATCTGGAAAGGTGTCGAAGAAGGAAGACGAGGCTTGGCTAGACTATTCCAATCAAAGGAAACAATCCTAGGGCTTGGTAGGGGTTCAAATGGCACAGACGAAGTGCCCCCTTTTTCAGGAATATCCAAACTGGTAATGCAGAAGACTTCAGTAGTAGGTGCATCAATCTCTGAAGGACTGATGGGATTGGTCGAAGATTGCATCGATTCAATCACTTCACTCTCCGAAGGAAGAGTGGGGTCGACCAAAGATTGCATTGGTTCAACCACTTTATCAACCAAAAGTTGATCTGGCTGCAGGGAATCTATAGACAACTCAAGAACAGAGGTTCCTTCAGACATGGACCACACTCTTCGTACCTCTGGAATGGCAAGGCATCGGTGAGTAAGGTGATCTCCCTTACAAAGTTTACAAGGGAACTTTGGTTTCCGTCCTATAGGTTTAGACTCCTTTACAACGTCAGTACTCTCAGCATGACTAGCATTGGCTGACAGCTTTCCCCCAGCATGGCTCACAGAGGCTGGTTGCTCAGAAGCAGAAGAATTTTGAACTAAGGACCACACTTTTTGCACTTCTGGAAGTACAGGGCACAAGTAAGTAAGGTGGTCTCCCTCGCAAAACTTACAAGGGAACTTAAGCTTCTGTTTGTTGGGTTTGTCGACAATGTCAACTCCCTCAGCATGACTTGCAGTGGCTGATCTGGTATCTCCAGTATGACTCACAGGAACTGGTGACTTGTCATTAATATGACTAGCAGTGATCAATGACGTGTCCTCAACATGACTGACAGTGGTTGAAGACAAACTTTCAGTATGATTTTCAGTGACTAAAAGTTTTCTCCCAGCATGACCTCCAGAGGCTGGGTGGGTGCCCCCTGCATGATTTGCAGAGGCAGGGTGCTTGCCCCCTTGTTTTGGCATCTTCTTCCTATTCTTCCCCCGTCTATTCCTTTTAGACTGCTGGTTACTAGTATTGCTACTTTCGCCACATGAGGTAGAAGGAGGAGGAGAAGATGTTACTGGCAAAGGAGGCACAGGGTTCTGATGCTCTTGATTTGAGGTGCTCACAAAAGAAGCGTCAGGAGCATGCAAGGCATTCAGAGTGGAAAACAACCAAACCGGCAGCCCAATAGTGAATCCAGGAAGATTCAGAGTAGCCATTAAGGGAGCACCAATGTTTCCAATGAATGGAACAACACAAGGATCCCCCGGAACAGGGGTACCTTGATTGGCACTCGCCGGAATGCTAGACATAGTTTCTCGCTCAAATGAACAAGAAGTTCCCTAAGGCAAACTAAAAACAAGTAGCACAAAGAGCACACCACTAAAAAAAGGTCCTAAGTAAATCAAACCAGGCAAACAGATGCCTTCCGGAGAAGAGTCTGGGATGATGAGGGCCCAGAACAGATCAACGAAGGATGAAGGACAGTTACCCGGGGTCCACAATACAATGACTAAGGGTGCAAGCGCTGGAATCACCCAACCGCCCTCCCAAAGACCTGCAAGGGATTTCCTCCCACGTCTGTCCTAGGTACAGCGGATATACCCTCCGCTGTCACCTGTGTATGAACCTAGAGTCTGATACTAAGGATACCACAACACCGAAAACTCCTGGGGGAACAGTCACCGGTCGAATCAGAAAGCGTGGGCAGGGTAGCTAAGCCCGAAACTCGAAAGAGTCCCCAATACGCAATCCGATCCTGGCATATGCTCGAACAGAAAGTAGGAGGGGTATTCCCACAAACTGATCTCACATTGACCTACTGCATATGCTCCCAGGCAAATTTTGAGTGAGGTGGGTTTGCCTAATGATAGTCTCACTACGATTTTTGCGCAATGTGTGATATTGGGTGGTTTAAGGTGTTTTAAACCCAAGATCCTAACCAAGACTAGTTGGTGTAGTGTAACCTAGAAAAGAAAATGTTGCTAGTTCATTTTATTAGAGTTCATTTTAAAGGTTACTTGATTACTCAAAAAGGTAGTGGGTGTGTGAGAGTGGTTATAATAGAAATAGAGTACTGAAAATGAAATATTTACCACCAAACAAATCTTTTTCTTTTCAATGCAAGTCTTAAAATTCTGATCTAGAATGCATGTGCAAATGCAACTTTTTAATCTTTTGAATGCAAAAAGGTAAAAATAAAGTCTAAATGTAAAAAATTAAACTCAAAACCTAAGAATGCAACTACTCAGGCAACTAGGTATGCAAAAGAAAATTTGTTCTTTTTGATGCAAAGCACTCTAAAATCTTTTAAGCCACTTGCAAGGTACTCTATTTAGAAAATGAATCAAAATTCTTTATGCTTTTCAAAGGTAAGAAACAAAAACTGAAACTAACCTACTATCAAAGCAAAGCAAAGAAACTTTCAGGTTCTCTTTATGAAACAGTAAAAGCTACCAATATGACTTTCAAATTCTTATTGATGTAAGCATGCCAAACATTGGGAAAAGAGTACAAAAACTACTTTTAGACCCAAACGAAGCAAATGACCTACGAAGAAGTATGGTTTGGTAAAGTCAGGTCTGCACGTAAACAATGCAAACAAGGTCTTGAACAACAGCCAAAACACTTGAGCTTTCACTACAAAAGAAAAACTAAAAGCATAAGGGAGGACAAGAAACCAACCTAAAAGAGAAATTTCACTCAAATAGATACAAACAGGGTCAAAAAGACTCAAGAGGTTTCAAATCCAGTGGAAATGGGGCAAGCAAGTTCAATCAGACTCAAATTAGGGTACAAAACACCAAACAGGTCCACAACCCCCGAACTTAAGTCAACAAACCCCAAAACTTTCCAAACAAGCCCAAATTGATCAAAAGAGGTTCAAATCATGAATGTAGGATCAATACAAGGATGGGAGACCACTTACAGGGGTTTAACACAGACCTAAGGTCATCAGGGACCCCCAAAAATGCAGCCACAGCCCCCAGATTTGGGTCCACAACCCAAAAACTCAAAAAAATTCAAACCCAGATTTTGAGCGCTACTGTGTATGAAGGAAACTAGCGCTCATAGCAGTATGGGCGCTACTGTGCAAAGGAAAAGTAGAGTATGAGCGCTACTGTGTGGTACAAACAGTAGCGTACAAGAAAAAAAAGTCTAAAAAAACGGGGTTAAAACCCCCAAACTGGGTCCACAAAGGTTTGCAAGGGCTGGGAAGGGTCTGTAAAAAACCCAGGAGGGTCAAACAGAGCCTACTAACTGATCCTAATCAAGAAAATGAACAAAGACCATCAAACAAGACTGAAGAAATGACCTTGGATACCCCTAAGCAGTTAGGCTTTCCCCAGCGGAGTCGCCATTCTGTTGTGGGGAAAATGCACCTATAGTTCAGGGGAGAAACTACCAACTTACGGTGATAAAGATAGACTTACAAGCATTCTGCAAGTACAACAAATAAATGAAGAGATTAGGGTTTAGAGATATAGGCACCTCATTCAGAAGGTTGATCCTAGCTTTGCCTCCCTCGCTCTTCGATGCTTATCTAGTGTCGCAATGCCCAGACCTGCAAAACAACTTGATACCTTTCTCAAATACATTTGACTACATATATAATACTGATATCTATAATGGAAAGAGACATCAAACTATAATCAAACAGTAATCAAATCTTAAGACACATTAATAGGTCATATTTGGAAAGAGAAGAACGTCTGATCTTTATTAATGAATGAAAGCAAGTACATACAATTATACCTTCCTTCAAGCTTGGCACTTCACGAAACCTATATTCAAGGTCTCCTGCTTCCGTTCTCCAAGGATCCCAACCTCTAAGCAATTGTACTAGGGTTTACCAAAACTGAAGCACAAGAGAGGGGGATGAGGGTCTCCATTCCTCCAGCATAACTTTGCAATTGGGCGTGGTCCTCTCACATGACCCTTCTACCCTCCTTATATAGTCAGTGAGGAAGAGGAAAAGAAGTTATAACCACTCAAGAGGTTTCCCAACCAACTTAACTTACTCAAATTTCGAGATTTTGACCAAAACAGGAGTGTACTCTACTCTATAGTAGACAAAGTCGCGTACATATGGCAATGGGCGCTACTTTGAATGAGGTAAAGTCGCGTACACACGCTACTATTATAACAGTGGAGTCGCGCTCATGTTGAAAAATGGCCAAAAACAGGCCTTTCTGCTCATTTTCAGGAGATGGTTTGGTCTGGAAAAATGTTCCTAAGGGTCATATACATCAAATGGGTCAAGAATGAGGTAATTTCAACCATTTTTAGTGTCCCAAATGACTCCTCCATCCACAATTGTCCTGTTGTGTAACTGAACTTGATCTCAAGAAGTGTCGTCATGCGACCAAGGGAAACAAGTGTCGTCACGGACGGAGAGGTGTCATTTCAAGCTATAACATCTCTCCAAAACGATGGGGACCTATCAACATGAGTTTTTTTGGAATATCGTTTTGTCTTGCTCTCAGTCAGCTTTTCTTATGTCTTTTTACTCTTTATCTTTCATCTCTATAAGAGCGGGTTTTCACAATTGTATTTGAGCCAATCTTGGCTTCCCTGAAGTAGGGTGTTTTTAGATGTTCTTTGTTTCTAGCAGTGCTTAGTTACCTGCAATTTTTTATGAAGCTGAAAAGCTTATACTGGAAAGGGCTCCTAGAAGCATTTCTGCAATATGTAATTTGTAACGTCCCCAGCTTAACCCTATTGCATTAATATTGTAAATGATGTAAATATTGTCATTTAGTCATGGCGAGGAGCTCAAGGCCAAGGCCCCGCCACTGACTTATCGTTTTATGTATCGGCAATTAGAATAGATGCATAGAGTTCTTGAGCTAGCGGTGCACAATGTAAAATCGGACATCATGTAAATATGCAATTTTAATAAAAATCCCACAACCAGCTACGCAATGCAACAAAGAGATGGGGGCATGATCTTTACAAGGAATAGGGAGGGAAAATAACCGAACCCTTGAGCCAATGGTTTTAATCCATGTGTCAATGAGAAAGCCCATGAACTCTCAACTACCCATTTTGGGCTATGGACCAATCATTTAATTCTTCCAAGAAATTGGTTAAGGCAGTTAATGCCTTGGAAATGAAGAAGTATGGCAGCCAATTTCGTGCATGGGCAAGCCATCAACCTGGAAATTCGTGTTTTTGCTTGTTGGGCAAGAAAACCCCCACGAAATTGGCCCAAAAGCCATTCTTCACCCGGGGGCATTCTTCCTCTCACGCAGTCGGAGCCTGCTGGGGTTTTATCCTTCACGTTCTTCACCATTTCCTGCATTATTCCATGCCTGCCAACTCGTTTTTGGTTAGCTCATTGGACGGGAAGAGAGAGCCACGATTTCTGGGGTTAGGGAGCCCGTTTCTGCCCACGAAATGCCCATGAGCATTCTTCTGAAAACGATTTTTCCTCTCCTGGGGTTGATTTCCCATTTTCTCCTTTTCGTTTTGGTTGCCCACATTTTCCTGGAACTGTTAGGGACCCATTGTTGGGAACTTCACTATAGAAGCATTTTTCTCATGCCCAGCACTTACACTGTTGCTGTTATATGCATCCATCTCCTAGCAGCCTCAGAAACCCAACTGCTGGTTGGTATGGCTAATTCTGGGGTATCTATGGCCATGTGAGACCCTGTTGTTCCCTATTTTCCTTGTGGAGATCATGCCCAGCTCGGGGGTGGCAGTGGTGCTGAGGAATTGAAGAGCACGCTGGCCTATGGTTGGGTGGAACGTTGCAGAAGCGTAGCTGGTTGCTCAGGGATTACTTGGTTTAAGATAAGCATTCTCACTTGATAATTTGATATTGTTTAGATTGATGAATGGCATGAAAATACTGAATGTAAAATGGATGTGAAATTATTTATTACCGTTGTGTTCTCTCCTAATTATACATCCCATATCTCTTTTAAATCATGTGAGTGCTTGGTTATAAGTTATGGGGCTAGATGCCTGGTTTTAGCCCCACGATCCTCTCCATTGCACTGGTGTGATGGGTGGGGACGTGACATAATTGATTATTTTTAATGAAATTACGCTTTTTTCCTTGGAAAAAAAACTATATATATATGTGTGTGTGTGTGTGTGTGTGTATGTATGTATGTATGTATGTATATATATATGTATTACATGCATCATTATCACAATGAAATTGTGATATACCATCACACCATCTATCTAATGTAAACACTTCCAATTCTCATTACTTCACAGCCTTATCATTTTATGCAACTCTGTCCTTTCAACATAGCCTTCTAACAGCCCTCTCATCATGACTACCTTCCTGCAATATTTCTCCTACATTCCTAGCAACTCATGAAATGATCTCAGAATTATCATCAATTCATCATTTCATCTATTATCTAATTGTAATGAAACATACATCACAACCATGCATTCACACAATGCGTCACAACATGTGCAACCACACACATGCATGCACATTCACAACACTTACACAAACTTTTCATATGCATTTACTCAATGCATAACCACAAGATTTACAAGATATTTTTAATGTGCATTTACTAAATGCACCCAATGCACTACAACATTGATCAAGAAAATCCTTGTGCCCACATAAGTTTCCTACCATGGTAAGTTGGACATTCTAGCCAATGCTCCAACACCATGCCCGGTCATCTCCCCAATCACTTGGTGGTCTATTTGATGTCTTCCTTCTCCACTAAAAAACACATCATGATTTTTCTCACTCCTTGGTTGTTGGAAAAGAGGTTTCATCATAATTTAACACCAATAGGGGTTTCATGAGTGTCTCATGTAGCACTAAAGCACTACCACAACAAGACCATAAGCCCTCACTTGCTTGGTTATCAACCCATAACCAACATACACATGACATGATATACTTTCATATGAATACATTCATCTTACATGCATACCATTTTGCAATTATTAAACATGGCTCGAGGGATTCTTACCCAGTTTGCTTTCAACACTTGTACCATTTGCACAAAGAAAACATACATGCATGGCTGCCACTACCATCTTTGGTGTTACCTCATCGATCTGGCCTCTTACCAAGGAACACATAGTTCTCCCATCAATCCTCCTAATCACAGATTTGTTGCACTAACCCTTCTCATAGGGTTGCTGGTCACATGCAACAACATCATGTACATTTTAGTTGTGCTTTTGTTGTCTTTGGTCCTACAACTCATACCAACACTCATAATGATTATTAACCACCATGATTGTTCTAAGTAGCTCACTAAATATGCAAAATATCACTAGTTTTACCAACTTGCAACCTCATATGCATGCAATAAACATCTCCTTGTGCACTATGAAATACCTAGAAGCATGCTCAGTAGTGCATATGTATTTCAACTATCTAATCACTTGCATCTTTGGCATTCGTATGCCCTAATTTTTTGTACATAAAGCTCACAAAACATAAATACAAGAACATGGAAAGGTTAAGGAGTTCTCCCTTTCCAATCCCTTATCAAGCATGGGATTGCCTCTTTCATGTCATAGCTGGTTCGATTGTATGACCTGATATCCACTAAGGAGTCCCTCTCAGGCTCACTCACAGCTTGGGTTCATAGTCCATTAAGGCATTCAACACACAGTTAGCTTTGTCAATCAAATGGGGAAGGCAGGTAAGGGTTTTCTATCTCAATAAGCTCCTCCGCAGAGCTATGGGCATATCCCAATGATCTCAGACACCCCCATCACCTCCACTTCTCAGCCTAAGTAAGGTACCCTTCACTGCTGAACAGTCCATAGGGCGCCACTTTCCTTAGCACTGACCTTGGAAAGCGTGGTTGTTTCTTACTGTTAGAACAAGGTAAGTGATCCCTCTCTCACTCAACCATGTAGCCTAAACCCTCCCAGCCTCTTCCCACTGCGATCTGCACTTAGATCCACCTCCACGTTGCGGCCCAAAGGCTCTAACCCGCAACAAGGTCTTGGTTATCCAATCCAGTCTTCCCCAAGGGTTTTCTAAGCTTCTCACACTCTGCAATTCACCCTAGGACTCGGGTTCAAGGCTTTCTCAACCGAATTCACTTCCCACCCAGGGTTTGTGTGACTTCATGGCTCTGCAAATCGTGCTTACACATAATCACGATTTTTCTAGTTCTTCTTCTCTATTCGGTCTGCTGGGACGTGAAAGGGTCACATTGATTCCTATGTGATTAACCAATGCCTCGGGGATGATTAATACATCCTCCATGAGGTAGATTAGCTTATGGGACAAGCAAGATAGAGTCCCATACCCTACCTTATGGATTTCAGGGCCGTCCCATACTCCATCGACCTCATGAACAGTGTTCTTCACCCACCTCCTTAAAGCAGCATTCAATGGCATCTAGGACAGTCAAAGGGGTTCTCAAGGTGACAAATGGAAACCTAGGGTTCCATCCCACAACCCCTCACCACTCCCTAGTGGGTACACATAGCCCCCACATTTAATTGCAGCCATAGCCATCTCCTTGGTATTTTTATTTACATGGTATTATATACATCATTTAAATTTTTCCCATGGCTTACTATCACATGGTTACCATAATACCAAATACTTGCCTCTGCAAGCCTGAGCATTCAATAGCAGGGCCTTGGCTTTGAGCTTCATGCTAGGAATCATACATCCCTGTTTACAATATTTACATTACATCCATTATGGCTTAAGGGCCAAAATGGGGACATTACATTTCCAGGGATAAAATTCTTTGTCTCTATGCTCTTATGCATGGTTATTCTTTCATTAATCCTTATTTTGTTCGGCTACAAATAAAGTAAAATTACTTTGCTATATTAAAAACAAATCCAACAATCCAACCTTGGATTAACAAAGCTAGGCGGAGATAGATCAAGATCAAGCATGTCCCAGACATCCTAACATGGGGTCACTCACCATCCAGAAATTTCACGGTCAAAGAGGCTTACATGTAGAAAACAAGGGCTCATCTCCTTAATAAAGACGTGATGTGGGAAATAATTTGGCACACGGGCTACTAGCCCATAATGTGCTCCTTTCTTTGGCTTGTAGGTCATGGAAAAATCATCATGGCCTGGGACAAATTACAACATTGTGGCTTCATTGGGCCCTCAAATCGCCATCTCTACTCATAGGATTCATAAACAATCAACCATCTCTTGGATAGCTACCCCTTCAGCTCTCAACTCTAGGACCAAGTAGCTGCAATCATGAGACAATCAAATAGGAAACAGAAAAATGCAATGGGAAGACTATCACTTTTGCATGTTAAATCTTACAAGAACCCCATCCTTAATAAGATCTGGCAACTCATTCCAGGATTTCTTATGTGGGAAGTGTGGAAGGAAATAAATAGAAGAATATTCAAGAACTCTCAACTCTCCTGGAAAAATGTCTGGGCAAGCATCTACAAACATATCCCAGAAATTGTCACTCTTTCACATTGGTCTAAAGCAGACTTTGATGGTGACCTAAGGGAAAAGGCGATTTTGAATCAGTGGTTTTCTAGTCCCCCTAAAATGCATTATGCATTGCGCCCCACCACCCTCACTACTATCAATGCCACCTCTTGGAGTGCACCAACTATAGGCTTTATCAAGCTAAATTTTGATGGTGCCTCTAAAGGAAACCCAAGGAATGCAAGCTACATGGAAGTCTTCCGAGATTCGAATGGTGTAATTCTACTCGCCTATGCAGGGAGTCTCGAGATCAAAACTAATAATACAACAAAAATCTGGGCTCTTATCCATGGAATCAGGTTGGCCATACAACATAGCTTCCTCTAGCTCGTTATTGAACGTGACTCCAAACTGGTCATAGACATGCTCATCTGTCTTCAAAATGGCACACCACCCTCGAAGCTTTCCACAAGTTGGCGACTCAAACACCTCCTTGTCTTTGTTGCAGAAATGATCCATCCCCCTCCTCGTGATTATTCCCTCCCATGTTAAATGTTCTTCCAACAAGTTGGAAAACCATTTAGCAAACACATGGGTAGACCTGCAAGAAGGATGCATAAGTCAAAGATGGCCACTGGAATGATCTCCTCAGCTTTCTCTTTCTCAATGCCAAGACCTGGCTAGGAAGGATTGGGATCAGGTGTTATTAAGGCAGCGGTGGCAATATGATAATGATGGGACGGAGGTCAAGTTGGCGACAACATACAAGGCGGGAGGACATTTAACTCACCCCCCTTCTAATATTCCACGCATACCGATCCACCGCGGATATTAACATTGATTTAATGGAGGAGAGAGGCAATGCATTTATGGAAGCCATGCCACTTGTATGCGCTAGGTAGGTAATAAGAGGGATTCTAGACCTATTTTTCCATGCCTTTGAAGCATATCTCCTTATAACGAGCGTCAATTATCAGGCTCATACCTAGTGCTTTCTTGGTGAAGAAGACATGCCCATGGTGAGGGAATGAATCCATGCATCAAGTCGATGAGGCCACTCTCATCAAGATCACTGCAGAGAGACAAATGGTGCAGCATTAGCTAGCCACTTGGCCTCCATGATTGATACCCTCCTTGACATTCAAAATGATGCCCAAAGCTTGGGTGACGACATGTAGGAAAGAATACAAGATCTCAACTACCGAGTTCAAGTCATGGTGGAATGGTGACCTTCCTTCTTTGATATTCATGGTGGGAATGGGGCCTGAGGTGGCCATTCTTGCCCCAGTTGTTGCGATGATGGCCATGCAAACTCCATCCTCGATGGTCCCCAACACCAGTTCTCAAAATCTCAAGTTGGAGGAGATAAATCCAGAAGTGGCTTCGATGGTGGTGGATGCTAAACCGATTGTGCTTCCTCCAAGAAGTAGTAAGGACAAGGCGTGAGATCTTAATCAAGGGAGCGATGAACCTGCAAAGCAGCATTGGCGCTTGGATCCTGACCCCTCTGCAAAGCACCAGAAGTGGTGTCTCCTTCGTGTTTATCAGGTTCGACATGGTTTCTCCCTCTTGGACTATCTCAACAATTTATGAATGTAGTCTTTTAGTTTATCTCTATGAGTATGCAGGAATTTTGAACTTTTATAACACTTTGTTATATAGCCCAATCAAGACAGTTATGAAGTACTTTCTGAACATCCTAATAAAGATAAATAATAATCTTTTATTGACTTAGGGCCTGAATAGCTTCTCTATTTTCAAAGCTCAAAGTCATTTCTATATGTACATGTAAATTTTGTGATAGTATAAAGTAAGAATTGATTTTTAAAAAAATTATAATTATAAAAATTCCATAATAAAATATCATTAAATTTTTTAATTAATAATCTTCTTAAAATATAAATTACATAATCTTTAAAACTTTTAACTAATAATCAATTAATAAAATTAAAATTACAAAAATAACACCGTCCAACTCAAAATTGAATGGAGAGTAATATATCGAAGGTTCCTCATCCAAAACTGATGTTTGTGTAGCAGTATATTAATATGTTTTATAAAATAAAACATTTATGTAATTTTAATTCAATAAATAATAATTATAAAATTATTATTGTAATTTATTAATATGATTTGAACATGACCATTGTAAAAGGTATATCTCGAAGACAAAAAGTCCATGTAATATTTCCTAGAGCTAAAAAAAAAAATACCTTTCGTCTATTTGATCCTACATCAAACACCAATTATAAATAGATTTATACAGTTATTATTGTCATTCACCAATCTCTAATATTTCACGTACGTACATGGGGAACATCTTGTACAATGGCAATGATTCATAAATACTAATGTTGAACATTGTTCAAATACTATGGTTCATAAATACTAATAACATGAGATAAGAAATAGATTTATATATATATTTTTTAAATCAATGTATCAATAGATGTAGTATTCAGGGATCAAAGGGATCAAAATTGAATATGTAACATCTTTCAAAGGGTTTTTAGCACATTTAAGAAGTGTCAATAAAAAAATTGGTTGTTATAATTTTTTTTTAATATTTTAAAAAAAATGCGGGATCGAGATTAAAATTGCATTAAAAGGGTTGTTCTACAAATTGTATGTCAAACATTAATTATGGTTCTTAGTGCCAAGTTTCCAAGGAAAACCTTAATTTTAGTTTCTCGAGGATAGCAGTACTGTGATTATAAATGATGGAGCCACTCTCATTTTTCTGAGGAGGTGAGGATAGATTAGGATAGATGATATGATGCGAGGATAGCATAACCACTATCAATTTCTTGAGGAGACGATCGATGGGATTGCTCAACAATTTGGAGCGAAGAAGCCACAGCAACACTAAATCCTGTGTTTAGTACTTCTTTGATAGTTATGAGGACATTTATGCCGCCATCTTCCTTCAGGTGTGCCATGGAACATTAAGGTCCATTGCAGAGACTTCTTGGGGTATGTTAAGCTTCCATGGAGCAATAAATAAGCATAATTTTCCATGTTTTAGCTTATGTAGAAGAGTAAGTGGTATCGATATTAGCACTGACAATGGTAACAACGAGGAGGCAAACTTTCTTCTTATGCTGGTAGCAGCTGTCATGAACATCTAGTGGGGGGAGGACAAAAAGGGTGAATGAGATCATGGAACCCACGTCCCTGATCTTGGGACTCATCTGATTCTTTCCCACAACTGGAGGAACGCTTTGCAATTCCAACCCAACCACGATGGGAACTCTGAAAATCAAGCTCTTGAGGTAATCTTATGATCTCTTCCATTTTGTTTAATGTATTATATGGTAGACATAGATTTATTTGAATTTCACCCTATGAAATTCGACCCTCCTAGGCTGGGGTGACTCGATCTTCTCTAGAATACTTATAGTTTGTGATTGGGATAGAGGGAATCGTTCTTCGTTGGAAAACCTGTAGATTTATATATCCATGGCCTTATTCTAACCCCTGGACAACTTATAGTTTGTGATTGAGGCAGGGCGACTTCTTTTTCTCCATAAAACATGTACATTCATATACCTGCAAACTTATTCTTACCCTGGATAGCATCCACTGTATTCTTTCTCCTAGAAGGCGGTATGGTATAGTTTGCAATTGTATTCATATCTCAAAGGTATTCCTTTCTGACGATTGCATTGCGTTGATGCAAGGGTAGAAATATTAATATCAATAGTACTCATTGGCAGCTCCATGCGTGGTTCATTTATGGCAATGGCCTCGATCGACCTCAACCCTGTATAGAGCTATTCTTTCCTAACCACTTGAAACTTGGTATATCTTTCGTTGTTCCCCGGTCGTGACTAGTTTTTGTAATTACCAATCAAAACCCACTTTATTTTCTATTTTGAAAGGTAAGGTGATGTTATTCATGTATTCATTGGTATTATAAAACATTATTTCTAACCTTTATTTTCATTATAATGTTATTGTTATTATAAATATATTTTATTTATTATAATATTTATTAATTTTTATTAATTTTTATATAATATATAGTAATTTGTTTTCTTTATATATATATATACACATGGAAAATATCAATCATTAAAGAAGAATGATCATTAACGATCTTTGAGGGACTTACATCCATAGCAATTCAATAAATCGTCTCTCTCTCTATATATATTATAAAATATAATTTATATTTTAAAAATTGGATTAAGCTAACGGTGAACTTCATCCAAATTTTATTAAAAAATTCAAATTGGAATCAAATCTAATGGTTGTCTAATTCGAAGAATTAATACAATTTGAAAATTTGTATTCAAACAATGTCTCTTATTAATATGATAATTTTTTAATGGCTTAAATTTGATTGAAAATATAATTCTTTATTTAGCACATTTTTTTATGAAGTGTGTAATTAATTTATTATTGTCAAATTGAAGTGTGATTATTTTTTAAGCCCTTCAATAATGAAGGGTTGCATGAATATATACCCTTCTAACTTAAATTAAGACCAGTCCTTCAAATTTGATCCCTGGTAGTGTCTTATCTTTATTGGCATTTTTAGTGTCTCATTTTTATTGACAATTTTATAGAAGTCATTACAAAAGTTTTTTAGATTACGATAATTTGAATTATTTTTAAATGTATTTGATTAAATTTACGTTACTAATTCAAAATTACGTCACTAAAAAAATCATTATCGACTCCATACTCCTATCATTGAAGTAATTATTCAACTCTTTAATCCTACTCATTAAATTGCAACATGAACAATAAATGTCTAAATCCATTCTCCCCACAATGTAATCACAAATATTAGATGTGAGATGCATTTTATAATTAAAAACAATTATGCTTATCTAAAGACCATGGATTTGATATGTTTATACATCATTGCCTTATGGGGAATATTGTAATAGAGGTGAATTACAAATATTAGATGTGAGATACATTTT
Source organism: Larix kaempferi (assembly GCA_027924585.1). Taxonomy (NCBI): domain Eukaryota; kingdom Viridiplantae; phylum Streptophyta; class Pinopsida; order Pinales; family Pinaceae; genus Larix; species Larix kaempferi. The sequence continues at coordinate 2,436,003 of BSBM01000379.1, forward strand.
ATAATAATAAAAAAATTATGCTTATCTAAAGACCGTGGATTTGATATGTTTATTCATCCTTGCCTGCCTTATGGGGAATATTGTAATAGAGGGGTTTATGTGCTTTGATATAAAGTTCATTATAACGTTTTTATTATAATTTTTTTTCTGGCAAAGCCATTCAACCATCTTATTGCAAACTCTTTTATATTTTTGTCATTTGAAAATCTATGATGGGTGATTTACTAGAGTTGATGTCTCACTATAGTCAATGTCTCTACATGCATGCATCCACCTTCTACTTGGAATCTTGCATGCACCTTCCATCTGGCAAGGAATTTTTATCAACATGGAACAACATGTGAGTCTCTATATCGATATTCCTTTCTCTTCATATCCCAAAACCTCATGCTCATTGCATCATCTACCCATTATTTAAAATGTGAACACCACTACACCCATGTCCCAAAGCTCCTTGCTTAGTGCACCATCTGCCCATTGTTCAAAATGTCAACATCATTGCACTCATCCAAGAGGAGCGAACAACATCCTCATCAATTCTCATTTCTTCAACGAATGTTTCATCCAAGGGGACATCAATGCATGTCTCAATACCATGTTGGACTCCATTCACATTCTACAGAACCGTTGATTTCAAATCCTCACTTACTTCATTCATTGTGATCAATTTTGACTTTTTCATAGCGACAAAGTGGGTGTCACTTAGGTATCATATTCATTAATAATTAAGAGATTTGTGAGACAATTATTTATTCAAGGGAAAGAGTTTCCCGCAGTTTGAACATACCTCAAGAACATCAAGATGATATGGATTCCTTGGAAACAATGAGACTTATGCTCAAATTCTGCATGTATTGAGATATTATGAATGCTCCCATTTTCCAAAGAAAGCATGAACTTAGTTGGATTCATAGCTATAAACATAATAAACCAACATATACAAAATAATCCATTACATCTAAATCATTTTCAAAGTAGATCAAATACCCTTCTCCTAGAAGTATCATCTTATGAGATTTATGGAACATCTTACTCGATGGTCAATGAATTGTGATTACCACTGTTTGAACAAGCTTTCAACTTCGCCTCATTCATAATTTGATGGAATGTGTGTGTGTGTGTGTGTGTGTGATGGAAAATGGGTCACTCCAAGAAGTTGAAGGCGGGGTTTGCATGCAAGCCAAAGTTATCATCACCAGCTCACAGATTGGTACATGTAGATGACGTTTTGGCGGCCTCTATACTTGTCCCACGTATTCCAAATCTAAATTCGAATGGGGATCATCATAATTTAGGTCATTCCAAGTTCTTCACCCAATATCCTTTGTTATCCCCTCCCATCTCGCACTTAACATTCTTCCATACCTCAACCTCCTAGGAAGCTCTCCCCTCGTCTCCTCTTTCGACTCCCCCTCTTCTGGAAGCCCCTTTTCATAAACCGTGGAGTTCAATTCCCACTTCTACCCACCCTCAAGGTTCTCAGTCCAGCAAAGGTTTGTATAATGTTGATATAAGCAGGGGTTCTCTGATAATAATTCCTTCTAGTCCAATTATAGAGCTCTTGATCATTGAAGAAATTCAGTCCCTACTGATGTTTTTCCATAGTCATATATTGGCACTCCTTCTTCTTCGCAAAGGTATGTTACTAGATCTCTTTCCAAAGTAATGGAAGGTCAATCCAATGAACTTTCTCAGAAACATATGATAGTTCCTTACACAACTCGGAGGAGAAAATATTTTTCAGATATTGCTAAATCTTAGGCCAAAAAGGATATTTCCTCTGGTTGTCAATCCACTATTCAAGGGACCCTTAGCAAAGCATCTTAGTTCAGGGTTAAAGAATGAAGGTTCTATCCCCCAATGTTCAAGGGATTGGGATCCCCTCAAAAAAAATATCTCTAAATCAACTGGTAAAGTTAAATTGTCCCTCAATTTTGTTTATTCAAGAAACTATGTGTTTGGAAGCAAATTCTTTAAAAATTATCAGAAAATGGTATCCGAACTGGTATTTTCTTATTGTTGATGCATTGGGGAACTCTAGTGGTATGGCATCGGGTTGGACAGACTCCTTATATCTCCTTTCCTTGGAATTTTCTTCACACTTTATCTTGGCCTATGTTTTGTCCATGCCTCAAAATATTACTATTAATATGGTTACCCTATATGCCCCTTCTCATGAAAGGAAATATTTTGTGAAAACCTTTTTCTAATGGCCTTTTATCCCGACCAAACCTCATATTGGGTGGGGATATAAACCTTACCTTCTTCGGTAGTGAAATTTGGGGTCAAAATGCTAGGAAAGATCCTCTAGCGGAGTTTTTTACACACCATTTTGACTCTCTCTTGCTAGTTGATGTGGAGCCTGAAATTATTGGGCCTACCTAGTCAAACAAACGTTCCGGAGAAAACTAAATCTCAAAAATATTAGAAAGGTTTTTGCTCAGTGAAAATCATCTATTGGTTGTGGACTCTTATCGATCCTCTATCCTTAAAGTAGGATTTTCATATCATATGCTTGTTTTGCTAGAGTTGGCTTCAATTTAAAACAAATCTCCTTCTCCTTTCAAATTTAATCCCCATTGGTTTTCATATGAGGATTTTAGGTCTTTAGTCATTGAGAATTGGCATATTTTTTTTTATCCTAGATCCTTGTCCACTGCTATGGAAATTTTTCAAAGGAATTTAATGACTATCAAACATTTGATCAAAAAGTCGGTTAAAAACACCTTTGCTGATTCTGAAAAGGAATTAGTCCTGATTGAAGCACAAATTGTCAAGAAGATGGGAATACTATCAGTTGGATCCCTCCCTCCAGAAATGATGGCAGACTTAGATTCTTTGGAATTAGAAAAGTCTAGGATCCTGAATTGGCACAAATAAAAGTGGTGTATAAAGGGTAGGGCCCTATGGTTATTGAAAGGAGACAACAATACTGCATTTTTTCACAAGTATGCTAAAGGAAGGAAGGATTTGAACACCATCTGGAATGTTAGAAATTGGGAAGGAGAAGAGTGTTTGGATTTCAAATCAATTGCTAAGGCAGCTAAAGAGCACTATAAAAATCTATATACAGAACCCCCATGGGAAAATATCAGGGATGTGTTACCTTCGAATTCCTTTTTTATCATTGGATAAATGAGGATGATAACAAATCCCTCAACTACCAAGTCACAAAAGATGAAGTTAAAAATGTTCTTTTCTCCTTTCAGAAAGGTAAATCCCTATGACAAGATGGTGGCATGAGGATTTCTATACAGGGTTTTGGGATTTGTTGGAAAATGATATTACATTTGTGATTGAGGGATCACAGATTGCTGGGAAAGTTCACATGCCTTTTAATTCCACTTTTATAGAAAATATCCCAAAGCAGGATTTTCCCATTGGTTTCAAACACTACAGGCCTTAATCACTCTGCAATTGTACATAGAAAATAATATCAAAAGGCATTGCAGGTCATCTTAATCCAATTATATCAGAGAATATTTCCCCTCAGTAGTTTGGATTCCTAGATGGCAAGAAATAGGTATCTCTCAAGGAGCACTTCATGCAATCCAGTCTAAATCATGCTTAGCGTTTATGCTAAAATTGGATCTATCAAAGGCTTTCGACAAGGTAAAATAGCTTTTCCTCTAGCTAATCCTTATATAGATTGGTTTCCCTCATTAGTTTATCTATTGGATCAAAGCATGCTATTCAAGTGTATCATATGTTGTTCTTGTCAACATATATCCATCCTCTTTTTTCAATCCCACTCAAGGTATCCACTAAGGTTTCCTTCTGATCGCAGAAGCTTTAAGAAAACATATCAACTACGAGCATTCTCTCAGAAATATGCAGGGGGTAAAATTTTCTTTGACCCTCTCTATTATCCAAATATTATTTATTGATGATATTTTAATATTTGGGTTTGCATGTCCCGGAGAAGCAAAATACTTGAATAATTTTAAGATTATTTTCTTCATCTACGGGAATGGAGATCAATGTGCATAAATATTCTCTTCAATATCACTTAGTGAGTGAGAATATGAAAATATTAATTCAAAAATCCCTTCCTTTTAAGGTGCTCCCTTCAGCAGATTGCTTCAAGTACCTTGGCTTTCTTCTAAAAGTAGCCGACTATTGAATTGCGGATTAGCATTGTTTCATTGAGAAAATTAATAAAAGGATTACATCTTGGTACCATCGATGGATTCTTTGGTTGAAAGGTTCACTCAGATCAAAAGTGTCTTGGAGGCTATTCTGGTTTTTTGGTTGTCTCTCGCCTACATTCCAAAAGTTGTTATAAAATATATAAGAAAGATTTATGTATCCTATCTTTGGGATATTAAGGAATATCGACGTAGCTATCCTCTCTACAAATGGGACTCCTTATGTCTCCCCAAGTCTTTTGGTGGATGGGGTTTTCAAGACTTAAATATTTTCCCTTCAGTGCTCGCAGCTAAAAGCCTTTGGAGGATGATATCCCAAAAAGATCTTTGGCATGATATTTTTTTCCATAAGTATAGTGCTCCCAAATCGATCACCTTGTGGATTCGTTCCTTCACTGAAATTAGCAGGGGATTCTTTTTTGGTGTTCAATGCAAAGATGTCATTCCCTTATCACAAAAAACATTGCATGGTGTCCAAATAAGGGAGAAAACCTTTTGCTTGGATCGGACCCTATTGTTGGTATTGATCAAGTGGAGCTGTTATCAAAAGATTTCGTTTTTTACCTCAATAATGCAAGTTATATATTTCTAAAGGACATTTTCAAGCCTGAATCGGTCTCCCTTTGGTTTTAAGGTTGGCCTTCATCTCTTCAACTGCATATCCCTTAAGTTTATATTCCCCAATGGGATACATACTTTGTAAGTCTGAATCGTTCGTGTTTTTCTCTTATCCAAGAAGACAACAAATTAGTATGGATCTTGAATGGTAATGATGGTGATTACAAGGTCAAAATTGGTTATCAAGCACTTTTAAGCTTCCATCCGGTAGCAGTGGTCATATCTAAATGGAAGGCCTTTTGGAAACCGCCAGCTCCACCAAAAGAAAAGTTCTACTTTCGGCTAGTTTTACGAAATAAGCAACTTACTTAGGACAATCTTCAGAGGAGGGGGATTGTTGGTCCCAGTCTTTGTTATGTTTGCAAAGAAGCACTAGAATCCATCAATCATTTATAATTCACTTCCATTTTTCAAAAGAAGTTTGGTGTGTTGCTCGACCTTTAGGTGATACACCTTAATGGGTTGGTGATTCCATTTTACAGGCCTGGGAAAACATGCAAGCAATTGGAAGCTATTCATATCTTTCTGCCCTCCTAAAGAATATGATTTGGTGTCTACATGTCACTCGCAATGAGTAAATTTTCAAGGATATAATTCCCTCCCCTATTGCAGCCTTCCATCGTTTGAAATATTCTCTCCCAAATTCTCCATCAAAGAAGAAAAAACCAAAAAGAATTATAAATGAATTGGTAATCGATAGATTAATCCCCTACGGTTTATGCATTGGTGCTTCTCGGGGGAATCAAGGAAGAAGTGGTACAGGTGGATACTTTATCTTTATTGGTGTACAGTTGAATTATAAAAGAAGAACAAGGAAAAATTCAAATAATTATGCTGAGGTTATGAGCATGGTTACGCTCATTTCTCTTGCTTTGAAAAATGGTATCTCTACCATCAATATCTTCTCGGACTCTATGTTGGTGGTAAATTGGTTTATGGATAAATATCGCGACTCAAGTCTTCATCTGCAACCATTACTCAAGAGAGGGATGGACCTGAAATCTAGATAATATTTATGCTCCTTGGCCCATATCTACAGAGAACATAATACAATTGCAGACTCTCTTGTGAAGGAAGCAGTGTTATTAGAGGTTGGTCAGCTATAGGTGCAAATATCAACGATTGCGGATCGCCCAAAAAGTTAGGTTCATCGCAGTTTTCCACAACTCAGGTGTTATAGAAATATCGTTAAGAAACTTCTCCCATAATTTGTCTATTTTTTTATCGTCTTTATTGGATTAAGGATTCTCTCCATTTTTCTATGATAACGGTTGAGCATTGCTCCCTATTATGGCTATATTAGTTGTATATTTCCAGGTTGGGGTGAGCAAGGCTCCCCTTTTTTTGTTTTTTGTCATAGATGAGATTTGTCTCTCTTTGTTTGAACATATGAACTCTCTGAATATTGTTTTTAGATGTATACTTAGCCTCAGACTGTAAAGGATGTAATTTTCTCTTTAAAAGGAATAAAATTACCGACCTTTTTTCTTTGTATATATATATATATAATGCTAGAGCCAGCGGTGGTTACAAAGTGTCCTAAACCTTTTTATTACCTAGTATATGCCATGCAAATATGTCATACTAGGGCGATTCATTGTACCTTGATTTTGTGTTGCATGATTCATTGTAGCTTGCTTTTGTGTTACGTGATTCATTGTAGCTTGATTTTGTGTTGCATGATTAATGTCGGACCATATGGTTTTGCCTCCAATTATCAAGAATTGTTAAATAATTATCTATATTTTATACAAATGTTTTTCTCATATAGAAAATTGTAATTAATAATTTTAAAATTTATAAGAAAATTAACAATAAACTTCGAATAAAATCCCATGTCCTGCAATTTTTAAGGAACCCTTTGTCATTTGTAATTTATTTCATTTATTTCAACAGGTAAGTAGGAAGTGATATAACATTATAACCATGGTAAGTTTTTTCTCTAATCATTTCGTGGCACAACCCACGTGGCATATGCCCTAAGTATAGTCTTATATTTCAAAGCAATTACGTGTTTGAATTTTACAAATAGTAGCTTCCATTATCGGATAAATGGACGAAGCACGGATTATGAGTTTTTCAAAGGAAAATTTTTATCATAGCTATATTAGGCTCAATTGTGTTTCTAATTTAATTCTTAGAATACCACTTTAAAAACCCAACGTGCATGAATAACATGCAAATAATAGAAATCATTGTGTTTAAAATTTATGCATTGGAAATTTGTTTAAGTCCCTTAATTTGGTAAAATGTCATTGTACAATGCTATCAAAAATATTTTTTGTGAGTATAAGGTTTAACTGATATTGTTCCTTAAATGATAAATAGATAATAAAGTTGCAACTGTGTAATGATAGAAAAACCACTATGTTGATGACATAAAAGGGGATCAACCCCATTGTATAAAACGACTTCATTGTAATAAATGATATATTTTACATGAGCCCCCCATTGTATCAAATGACTTCATTGTAATAAATGATATATTTTACATGAGTCAGTCAAGCTCATTACTTATCTTGTTCATTAGTTATCTTGATTATCTAGAAAATTAACTTGGTATTAGAGCAAGAAGGGCCCTAAGTCTTGTTTTTAGTGAATTATTGATTATTAAAGTTTTAAGAGAAGCCATAAAAGAGAAAAAAATATATAGCATAACCCTTTAGAAGGTGGAGTCTTAAGCATGCATAGAGAAGGACAAGTGCAAAGAAAAGGTATTGCCTTCACTTAAGGAATGCATTGAAAATTTGGGAGTCAAAGAGTGTAACTCGACACTTCACATCAAGTAAAGACTAAGTTGGTGAGGCTAAAGCTTAAGGCTATGCGTAGTTGTGGACATACAAAGATCTAAACAAGTCTTAGCTACCTCAACACTCTACATAAGCTAACGGTGATGCAAAGGTAAGGTATGCGGAGTTTTGGGCACATGTATAATCGACCATGCAAAGAGAGGAGTGGAGATTGCATTCCATAGTGCACACAAATAAACCAAGCAAAAATGCACATGGAGAAAGGAATTCAAAGTAAAGGACTTGCTGACATTTTCAACCATACCTCCACAATGCTAAAGAGAGTGCTTCCACTTTTTGCACACATAAAGTAAAAGAAGATTATGGGTACACAAAGATTGGACCATGCAAACAGAGGAGTGGAGCTTGCATTATGCATCTACACAAAGTAACTAATGAAAAATGAATCCAAAGCAAGCCATGCAGAGCAAAGGATTTGCAACCTCCACAACCATACCTTTGCATTGCTAAAGAGAGGACCTTTCCTCACATGTTGAAAGTAAAAGAGTTCAAGAAAAAGAAGACCCTATCCTACCTCACAAACAAGGTGTCCACATAGGTTAGTGAAACATGTACATCCCAACGAATATGAAGATGCCATGTCATCCACACTGGAAAAAGTAACGCTAAAAAGATTAAACATTACGCTACATAAAATAATTAAAGGGGTGGTTACGTTAGAATTCAGGTGTCTCCAAAGGAAGATGGAAGGCAATTTTAATGGCTACTTGTATCTCTTGGATTTTCAAGGGAAATGTGTTGGAAGGCGGGTTTGGATGAGTTAGCTGCGTAGCATCGCGGATGCTGCGAAAGGTCAAAGATGCCACGCAAGGAGGAGAACCACGCACAAGTCAGAAATAATAGTATTTTATGTAGTTTTGGGATCATTTTGGACCGCATTGTGTGGGTTAGGGTCACTCTTTTGTAGAGTTTGTTAAGAAGTAGTTAGGCAGTTGTCTAAGTGGACCATAAATGTAAAGGCACAAGCATATAAATAGATGTAGAACTGGAAGTGTTAAAGGTACCTATGATCAGAGAAGAATGCGGTATGTTTTGTATTGGATATTGATCTTGGTCATTTGAATCTGGGTATGCAACAGAAGAACTATGTTGATGTATCTTTGTTTTGTTGCGAAGGTTAATATGACATGATGGAGTTTTGAGCAGAATCACTGTATCCCATTTTGTTTTCTTGCTATGAAGGTGATATGCGATATGAATATGTGAATGATACGATGTTTCCTTGTTCCAAATGATGTTTTACCGCTATATCTATTGCACATTAACGGTTTTATTGATAATGAGATCTGTTGAATGATGATGTGGTTCTATTTAAATGTGTAAGTTGAAATGTTAGATCTGGTAATTAATGTTGCGCTAAGTCGGTAAGTAGATGCAGAAGGGTCCTCCTTCATTCGGCGGAAATGTGGTTTCATCAGCTCTCCCTCGATCATCTCGGGTGAGTCTTCATCTGCTGTGCAGGTGTTGCCGGGAGGGGTAAAACCTATCGGGGCCGGTGCTCAGGGAGATAGAGGTGTTTTGGGTGTCGACAAAGTGAGGAACCCCTGTCGACTGGGTTTGTGTCAACAAATGGTTCTGTTTCCAGGACCCTAGTGCGAAGTGGAGGGAGGACATGTTGTGGCATCCGACAAGACTGGAAATTCAAGATTGGTTCAACCAAAATTTGCAAGAGTTCGCTGAGAAAGAGAATAAAAAACCAGGACTAATGACGAATAGGTGGCTGGATAGGTACATACACGACGGTCCACATGAGTATTTTTTTTGCGAATTCTCGATCATCCTATATGAGTGGTTGGCGCAATTGACCTTCCGCAAGTTAAATTTCCAAGGTGGTGAGCCAATGTCCTGGACCCCAGAATTGATCCAGGAGTTGCAAGAGGTAGACAACAGGGCATCATGGGCTGTTGAAGTCTGGCTTGACAATATATTGCAGGGCTATATCACTGAGTTTGTGGTCAACACAACGAAACTGTTTGGGATTTTGACCAAACGAAACTGTTTGGAATTTTGACTAAAGGTTTAAAACACTAATGGGAAGGGTCGGTTTTGAAATGAGCAACATTCAGCATAAGGAATGGTTCATTGCAGTGTTGCTACCCCATATCAGACTCCCGTTGATGCAGCAAAAAATTATGACACAGAGCGAGGCCCTGGAGATTGCGATGAAGTTAGAAGCTTTTCCTGTTGGAGAGAGTGCAGTCGGCATGTCTCAGATCTAGATGCAACTGGCGAATCTGACCATTCAGTTGCAAGATCTCAAGAAGGGTAAAGAGCACCGCAAAGAAGTTTTGTGTACTCGATGTCGTGCAGAGGGACATACCAAGGATAACTGCCCATATTTCCACAACTACCTATTATCAGGAGCGTCGAACCCACTGAGTGGCGGAGGTATTCCATGGTGTCGCATTTGTCAAGTTTATGGGCATCAACATGAAGAGTGTGCATACATGCAGAAGATGGTCACGAAGCCAATGAATTTATATTGTACATTCTGCAAGTTTGTTGGGCATGAAGATAAGGATTGCCGCGCATATGGCTTACTTCAGGAAATAACATACGACTCATACTACGTAAAGGGAGACGATCCTAGGGCAGTACAACAACCGTAGTTGCAGCCACAGGTGGCCCAACCACCACCTCAACTGCAAATGCAATTTGTACCGTAGTATAATCAGATGTAGATGGCTCTGCAACAGCCATAGTATGTTCAGCCAGCGCAGTATGTTCATCCAGGGTAGTGTGTTCAGCTGCAACCGAATCCCCTACAACAACAATTTACTCAACTGTAGTATCAACAACAAGGAGGATTCCACGGAAGATTTCAAGGAGGACGCGGTGGAGGATTTGGTAGAGGAGGAGGATGAGGTCGCGGACCAGTGAAATGTTATAATTGCAGAGTATTGGGACACTATTAGAGAGATTTCCCGCAGCTGCAAGCACAGTGTATGTACTATATCGTTGTTGAGAACTGTCCACAGTTGATTGCGAGGTGGCAGGCAGGAAATGTTCAGCAATTGTAGAACCATAACCAGTTTCATAATCACAATCAATTGCAGAATCAGAACCAATTATCGAATCAGAATCAACCACAAAACCAGAATCAGCGTCAGAATCATAACGCGAATCAGAATGTGAACCAACCTGTGCAACCACCGCTGAACCAGAATCAGGGATCAACTGTCACGACGATTTCAGCAGAACCGAGGATGCAAGATGTTGACGTTTCTATTATCACTCATGGTGGTGCGACAACAGGAGAAGATGGTCTGCATCCACTCATCCGACAGACTGGAAAGAAGAAAGTGCAGTTTGATATTGATGCTAAGTGAGACACATTCTTTGAGGCATGTAATGCGATAGGAAGAAATCTTGGTAAGTCAATTACTTATGACATGCCTGATGCTTTTGACTCAACTTTGGGAGCAGGACCATCGTGACAGTATGGTACTTTGCAGCACTTATTTGAAAGTTGCTTGTTGCTGGAAAGAGATCCCGATGCTCTTGCTGAGATTGAGAGTCTGCTGTATCGACCTGCCAGGGGACGAAAAGAGTCTGCAGTGAACTCTTTACAAAGGAAGAAGACAGGAAAAGAGATGTGCATGAATATCCAGATTGGAGATTATGAGGTAGATTTAGTCATTCTGGGTCTCGGCTCAGATGTAAATATTTTAACAAAGCGGACATGGAAAAAGATGGGCAGCCCAACGCTGAGCTGGTTTCCTGTGCAGTTGCGATTGGATAATCAAGCCAAAGTAACACCAATTGGGAGAGTTTTGCGCTTTGTTGTTGAAATTGAGGGGATGAAAACCTATGTTGATTTTGATGTTATTGAATTTTTCGATGGTGGAGGATCCTATCCCACATTACTAGGGATTGGACAGGACAATGACAGTATGCCAGTAATTAATTTCAAGAAGAGGGTGATGAACTTTGAAAATCAAGACCTCAGAGTCATAGCTCCGTTGGATTTGACTGAAGGACGAAGGTATGTTGGATCACACATATAACATTTCAGAAGACTACATCCATCCGACTGTCGACGACAAACTCGATTTCCGCAGCTCTAGCTCTACGTCTTCTGACTCGGATGATGCTTTAGAGAACTAGCAGAATCGCGTGCATGAGGTGTCATTCATAAAGTGTGGGTTGATCACATAGTTTCTATTCTATGTCGCGACTAAGACTGTTGAACTACCATTTTACGAAGGACTACCGGGGTTTTCTGAATTTCTAGTGGCATTTGAAGACAAGGTGTCAGAACCACAGCGATTGTTGGCACTAGAGGAGGCGCTAAGGGCTGCTCCAACACATTGGTGGGAAACCCATAAGAATTCGATTACCAGGTGGTCGCAGTGTCGAAGATTGATGACAGTTCACTTTGGCAACACAGAAATATACCACATTGGAAATTATGATGGGTGGAATGACCCTGGCAGTCATCTGATTGAATGTCATACTTTTTGGGCCTTACGACCAAAGGATGAATGGGTCCATGCCTTTGTCCACACTTGGGATGAAATGCCGCGATCTTGGTATGCCTCAGCTGAGTTGCACGGGGAGATTACCACTTGGTTAGAGTTGAGGATTTTCTTTACTCATACGTTCAGTTTTGCAGATGCCAATCCAGATGTTCATAATTCCCTGTAGATCATTTGTGATGTTGTTTTGAAGGTGGTTCCAGGTGCATACCTCGTGGATCCGCATGCGCATTGTCAGATGTAGTCGCTGATGGAATGTTATAATATTACTGGAGGGATAGAGGATGGTGATGACCTGCGGAATATCAATATTACGGAAACAGAAGGGAGTTTGGATGTCATAGCACCTGACGTACCAACATATCCAATAACTCAGCCGGTGAAGCTCAGGAAGATCAACATTGGGATGGAGGATAACCCAAAGTTTTCGAATGTTGGGGACTACTGGGATGGCGAAATGATGGAAAAGGTCACAGACTTGTTGCATGAGTTCCAATATTTGTTCCCTACGAAGTTTTCCGAGATGAAGGGAATATTGGGGGATTTAGGAGAGATGAATATTCCCTTGAAGCCAGATGTGACACCAATAAGGCAGCGACCGTATCGACTGAATCCACAACACAAGGAAAGGGTCAAAACTGAACTTGACAGAATGCTGGATGCTGGAATCATTGAGTCGGTTGAAGAATCGGAATGGATTCGTCCCATGGTGGTTCAGGATAAGAAGATAGGTGAGGTTCGGATTTGTGTCGACCTACGGAAGTTGAATGATGCGTGTCTGCATGATCCATTTCTGACGCCATTCACTGATGAGGTACTAGAAGGTGTGGGCAGTCAAGAAATGTATTCCTTCACAGATGGATTTTCTGGTTATCACCAGATCAGGATCGCAAAAGAAGATCACCACAAGACAATGTTTGTGACTGAATGGGGTTGTTTCCAGTAAACTGTGATGCCCTTTGGGCTAAAGAATGCACCTGCGATATTCTCCTGCATTGTTGTTGTTGCATTCAGAGATTTTATTCATAAGTTTTTGCAAGTCTATATGGATGATAGGATAGTTTATGGATTGATCAGCGACCATCTGGCAAACCTACGACTGATGTTGGAGCGATGTAGACAGCATCAGATCGCACTGAACTTGAAGAAGTGTATTTTCTGTGCAACTTTATGGATGTTGTTGGGTCACATTATTTGCAAGCAAGGATTGTTGGTTGACCCAGCAAAGATTGCACTGATTTTGAGCTTGACACCGCCTACAAATGTAAAACAATTGAGACCAACATTGGGGCACACGGGGTACTACCGCAAGTTTATTCATGGTTATGCTGCGAGCACAGCTCTTATGGAGAATTTGTTGAAGAAGGATACAGTATTCTTATGGAGTCCATAATGTCAAGTAAGTTTCGAGACGCTGAAGGCTAAGATGGATTTTGTGCCGATATTGGTATTTCCTGATTGGACTAAGGAGTTCCATGTCCATGTGGATGCATCATCTATTGCATTAGGCGTGGTGCTCGCACAACCAGGAGAAGGAGATCTTGACCACTCGATTTCTTTCGCAATTTGGAAGCTGTCATCTGTGGAGAGAAATTTTACGACTACAGAGAGGGAAGGCTTGGCGATGGTATATGCGCTACAGAAGTTTAGGAATTACCTGTTGGGGGGTCACTTCAAAATGTTCACAGACCATTTTTCTTTGAAATACCTGGTTAATAAGGCTATGTTGGGGGGGAAGATATGCTGCCGGTTACTTCTCTTTCAGGAGTTTGATTTTGAGGTAATCGTGAATCCTGGTCGCTTGAATGCGGGGATAGATCACTTATCACGAATTGAGATAGGTGAAGAACCAACAAACATTGAAGATGGGTTTCCAGATGCGCAACTATTCAGAGTTGAGATGGATGACGAATACTATGAAGAAATCATTCAGTTTTTGGCGATGGGAACTGCACCAGAGGACTTTACCACAAATCAGAAGAAGCAGTTGGTGGTTAAGGCCGTCGACTTCCAGTTGATTGATGGACAACTTTATAAACTAGGACTAGATGAGCTCTTGAGGCGATGTGTCCTGCCTCATGAGCAAGGGAAGATATTGGTAGAGGCTCACGCAAGAGTGGCTGGGGGACACTATGGAGGTCGCGCTATTGCTAGGAAGGTGCTTCGTGCAGGGATTTGGTGGCCCACTCTTAACAATGATGCGATGGATTATGCGCAAACTTGTGATATCTATTAAAGAACCGGAAAACCATCAAGGAGGGATGAGATGCCGCTAGTACCTCAAGTGACATTGCAGCCATTTGATAAATGGGATGTGGATTTCATGGGACCAATCAACCCACCTGTAAAGAGAACTGGTGTGCCGTACATCATTACAGCAACAGATTACTTGACAAGGTGGGCAGAGGCCACACCTGTTGTGGATTACACCAGTGCGACAAAAACTCGCTTCTTGTTTGACAATATTGTTACTCAGTTTGGATGCCCAAATATATTGATGAGTGACCAGGGGAGTCACTTCATCAATCGCATAGTCAGCGCATTAACAGAAGAGCTTCAGATACAACATAAGAAGAGTACCCCATATCATTTGGAAACAAATGGAACAGTAGAGGCATTCAACAAAATGTTGGAGCATGCGCTTACAAAGGTGTGTAACGCGAACCGCGATGACTATGATTTGAAGATTCCAGCAGTCTTGTGGGCATATTGCACCACTTGTAAAAGATTGACAGGACAGACACCGTTCAAATTGGTGTATGGGAAAGAGGCAGTCATGCCTATGGAGTACATTATTCTGAGTTTGTGCATAGCGGCTGCGATAGGCATGGATGACGAAGCAGCATTGGAAGACCACCTGGCGTAGTTGGTGCGGCTTGAGGAAGATCGTTTTGTCACAGGTTTTCACCAACGCATAGAAAAGGATCACCAAAAAGCATGGCACGATCGACATATTAAAAAAAAATAGTTTCAACAAGGGGGTTTGGATGAGTCAGTTGAGAAGCATCACAGATGCTGCGAAAGGTCAAAGATGCCGCATAAGGAGGATAACTGCGCACAAGTCAGAAATAATAGTATTTTATGTAGTTTTGGGATCATTTTGGACCGCATTGTGCGAGTTAGGGTCACTCTTTTGTAGAGTTTGTTAATAAGTGGTTAGGCGGTTGTTTAAGTGGACCATAAATGTAAAGGCGCAAGCCTATAAATATATGTAGAAATGGAAGTGTTAGAGGTACCGATGATCAGAGAAGAATGCAGTATGTTTTGTATTGGATATTGATCTTGGTCATTTGAATTTGGGTATGCGATAGAAGAACTGTGTTGATGTATCTATGTTTTGTTGCGAAGGTTAATATGACATGATGGATTTTTTAGCAGAATCACTATGTCCCTTTCTGTTTTCCTACTATGAATGTGATATGCGACATGAATATGTGAATGATGCGATGTTTCCTTGTTCCAAATGATGTTTTACTGCTAGATCTATTACACATTAATGGTTTTATTGATAATGAGATCTGTTGAATGATGATGCGGTTCTGTTTAAATGCATAAGTTGAAATGTTAGATCTGGTAATTAATGGTGCGCTAAGTCAATAAGTAGATGCACAAGGGTCCTCCTTCATTCGGTGGAAACGTGGTTCCGTCATCTCTCCCTCGAACATCTCGGGTGAGACTTCATCTGCTCTGCAGGTGTTGCGGGGCGGGGTAAAACCTGTCTAGGCCGGTGCTCAAGGAGATCGCGGTGGTTTGGGTGTCGACAGAGTGAGGAACCCCTGTCGACTAGGTTTTTGTCAACAAAATGGAATCATTAGAAGAAATAAATATAGTTTGATTGCAATATAAAGTGGAGGTGTTGGTCAATTGGAATTGAAAAAGCAAGAGAGCTTAAGACACTCAAAGACAAATGAAATGTAGTATGAGTTGTTTGGTTGGTCTTCTGGTCTTCATATCATAGAATAAAAAATAGGACCGATGCTAAAATTTCCAAAATTCATTTCCCTAACTCCACAAGTAGAGGAAAATTCTAAAGATGGTGAGAACACAGAAACACCAATTATGTCCAAAGCCTAAGAATGTCCATGAGCAAATAGGGCATGCAATTGAGAGTATGTCTCAAAACAAACAAAGGGTTATTAGTCTATAGAAAAGCATAGATTTAGAAGTTGACGATTTGAGAGCCAAACGATTGGTTCACTCTAAATCAACCTCCAAGACTATCCACCCAACAATTTTACATAGTGGGGAGACCACCACAATATTTTTCCCAAATCAAGACCCAACTTCCTTGTGAGTCAATTTAGTGTAAGACAAATTTTTCCAGCAACCCACTAAGTTCATTATCGCATCAAAATTTCCTATTACAAATTCCTCCTTGCAAGAATCAAGGAGTCAAAGTACCTAATAGGTGTAGATCCATTGTCACCTCACACTAAAATTGTCTCACTTCAAGTCAATACTTCCAATCCACAAGGGGGATTCCCTAAAGAGTACATGGTAATGAATTGTAAGTAAATAAGGGTAAATACAACCTCAAACTAGTTGTCCTGTTAAACGAGAAAATAGAAAAAGAAGATAGTAGGTTATTGTGCACAGAAAACAATGAAAATTTCTATGTATTTAAAATCAATATAAAGGAAAAGGAATTTTTTATGCTATGTGCTTGATTGATTGATTTTATAATACATAGACATCTCAAAAGAGGGGGGTTATTTCCCCCTAATTTGCCTAAGTACAATAGCATCTTGAGTTTTGGGTGATAATACATCATGAATGGGTCCACTGTGGGCAATTTGTTTGACCCTAGGGACTTAACATAGTAACCATAACAAAAACCAAGTCTCAACCAAGTGAAATCGACCCCATGGGGGCATCCTCCTCTATAGGGTGCGGTTTTGTGATGCACCTGCAACAATTGATTAATACGAATATGCAAAATCGCAGAAATCACAGAACTCAGAATCACTTTTATATTGATCATAGGCCACTTCGAGGGGGCAACCTCCTATGAGAAAGCTTAATACAAATAACTTCACGGTGCCTTCATAGGTCTCAACACACACTTATATACTAAGTCTAGGCGCCAATGCTATGGGTCAAAACCATGGGCCACTACAAACTATGGATCAACAATACTACGGGCGACTTACAAAGCATATGCGCCAACAACAATAACACAAACTATTGATCAACAAATACTACGTGACGACTTACAAAGCATATGCGTCCAACAACAACATACTAACAAAGTAAAGACATGGGTTCCTAACATCCCCTCCCCCTTAAAAAAATCTTTGTCCTCAAAGCTTTAGATGTGGAAATTGTTGTTGAATCTGAAGGAGTGGTTCCCATGTAGCATCCTCTGGTTGCATGTCGTGCCACTGAATTAAGACCTCTGTGATAGAGTGAGAGCGAAGCTGATGCATGCGTCGATTGAGGATGGCCTCTGGATCCAAAAGGATGGATCCTTCATTATCCAGTTCGAGTAAAATCGTCTGTCCACTGATGTTGGTGCCAAGAACCTTCTTCAGACAAGAGACATGAAAGACTGGATGAATGCGGGAAGAAGGAGGAAGTTCCAATTTATAAGCAACGGACCCAATCTTCTGAAGAATCCGATATGGCCCATAGAACTTTGGAGTGAGCTTATGACGCCCTTTGAGTTTCAAGGAGGATTGTTTGTATGGCTAGAGATGAATGAAAACCATATCGCCGACTTGAAAAGTGCGCTCAGAACGGTGCTGATCAACTTGTTGCTTCATGCGATTTCTTGCAATGTGAAGATTGCCCCGTAAAATGCGAAGAATCTGATCGCGGTTTCGAAGGACCATGTCAACTTCTTGAACTGGTGAACTGGTGGGGGTGTATGGAAGAAGAGATGGAGGTGCCTGACCATAGACTGCTTCATATGGGGTCATTTTAGAGGCGGTGTGGTAAGAGGTATTGTACCACCATTCAGCGAGAGGAAGCCACTTTGCCCACTGATGTTGTTGTTTCGAGGTGAAGCAACGAAGATAAGTTTCCAAGCATTTATTGATAATTTCAGTCTGACCATCTGTTTGTGGGTGATACCCTGAACTCATCTTCATTTTGGTGCCAGTGTGGCGAAATAGTTCTGTCCAAAAATGACTGGTGAAAGTCGCATCACGATCCGAGACAATGGAAGAAGGGATGCCATGAAGACGAAAGATCTGGTCCAGGAAAATTTGAGCGACGGAGGAGGCTGTATAGGGATGGCTGAGAGCACAAAAATGACTATATTTGGAGAGGCGATCAACCACAACAAGAATCACTATCTTCCCACCAGATTTAGGGAGCCCTTCAATGAAATCCATAGAAATATTTGTCCAAATCCATGTAGGTATGGGCAAGGGTTCAAGCAATCCTGGAAGGAGTGTTGTTTCACCCTTATTGCACTGGCAGGTATCACATTCGGCCACCATCTGTTGAATTATCCTTTTCATGCCTTGCCAAAAGAAGTTACGCCGTGCTCGTTCATATGCTTTGAGAAACCCAGAGTACCCTGCTGATGGAGAAGCATGGAGTTCATAGAAGACAGCCTGTTGAATATCTGTGCTCTGGGGAAGCACCAGACGACCCTTGTATCGTAGAGAAGCACCATCCCAAGAGTAATGTGGTACAGCAGAAGGGTTGTTGGTCAAGCATTGGATGATTTGAGATAAGGAAGCGTCATTGACATAACCCTGTTGAACAGATTGCAACCAATTTGGAACATGCATAGAAATAGCTGAAAGAGAACCTTGGGCATCAAATTTGCGAGAAAGAGCATCTGCCACAATATTGTCTTTACCCTTCTTGTAAGTGATCTCACAGTCATACCCCATGAGTTTTCTAACCCATTTCTGTTGTGCCGGGGAGGAGACACGCTGGTCCAAGAAATATTTCAGACTCTGGTGATCAGTCTTGATGCAGAAATGATTCCCTAATAGGTATGGGCGCCACTTCTGGACTGCATGCAAAATAGCCATCATTTCCTTCTCATAGGTAGAGGCAGCTAAATTCTTACCTGAAAGGGCTTTGCTGGTGAACGCAAGGGGTGTTCATCTTGAAGGAGAACAGCACCAAGTCCATTGTCGCAAGCATCACTCTCAATAGTGAAGGGCTTGGAAAAATCGGGCATAGCTAGCACAGGTGTAGTACACATAGCTTGTTTTAGTTTGTCAAATGCACACTGAGCAGCAGGTGTCCATGTAAAAGCATCCTTTTTCAATAGAGCAGTTAATGGAGCTGCAATGTTCCCATAATCCTTGACAAACTTGCGGTAGTAGCCAGTCAACCCCAAAAAACCACGAAGGCTCTTGATTGTCTGAGGATGTGGCCAATTTTTCATGGCATCGATTTTGGCAGGATCCATGCGAACCCCTTGTGTTGAGATAATGTGCCTGAGATACTCATCTTCCTTCTGTCCAAAAACACATTTAGACTGCTTGGCATGGAGATGATGGTCAGAGAAAAGTTGCATGAGAAGATCCAGATGCTGGAGATGTTCATCCCATGTTTTACTGTAGATGAGGATATCATCAAAGAATACCAAAATGAATTTCCGCAAGTAGGGTCGAAATATTTTATTCATTAAGGCCTGGAATGTGGAAGGAGCATTAGTGAGGCCAAAGGGCATGACCAAAAACTCATAATGGCCATCATGTGTGCGGAAAGCTGTTTTAGGGATATCATCCTCATGAACCCGAATTTGATGATACCCAGAACGAAGATCCAACTTGGAGAAAAAGTGAGCCCCATGAAGCTCATCAAGAAGCTCATCAACATCAGGAATTGGGAACTTATACTTGATGGTGAGGTGATTAAGTGCTTGGAAGTCAATGCAGAGGCGCCATGACCCATCTTTTTTGCGGACAAGAATAACTGGAGAAGAAAAGGAACTAGAGCTTGGGCGAATAATACCTTGCTTCAATAAGTCCCGAACGAGCATTTCAATCTTCGTTTTTTGGTGAAATGGGTAGCGATAAGGCCTGATGTTGGGAGGAACGCTACCAGGAAGGAGCTGAATACGATGGTATTCTGACCTGGAAGGTGGCAATCCCACTGGTTCAGCAAAGACACCTGTATATCGATCCAGAATTTGTTGTAGATCCAAAGGAGTAGTGGAGACCCTGATGGTTGCATCTGAGCGATGACACCATGTGAATTCTTCTTGAGGAGTTTTTCCATGTGATGTGAACTGATGATGCTGAGACAACCTGGTTGTAATCCTGTCAATGTGTGTTTTTGTCCATTGAGAGAAAACTGCATCCAAAGTTTAGCAAAATCCCATAAGATAGGGCCAAGTGTGCGTAGCCATTGAGCGCCCAAAACCACATCACATCCACCTAAGGGAAAGGCAAACATGTTAGAGTGCAAGGTATAATATCCCATAGAGATACACAGATTTTGACACTTCTCTTTGCAAGGTAAGGTGCCCCCATTGGCAACCATGACTTAAAAGTTGGAGCAAGGATGGATAAAAAAATCAGCTTGTTTGGCGATTCGAGGGTTAATGAAATTATGAGTGCTACTAGAATCAATGAGGATTGTAAGAGGAAGCTTCTTGAAGTAACCCCTGACCCGCATTGTTTGGGGGGTGGTGGTTCCAGCTAAAGCATGGAGAGATATCTCTGGCTGGTCATCCTGAGACGGAGGGTCAATAGGCGGTTCCTTAATGTCGACCGGAGCATCCAGTGTTTTTGGATCTTCGTCACCAATTTCGGAGGCAGGCGAAGACTCCACATCCAAGAGATAGAGATTTTGCTAAACAAATCTATGTCCCCGAGTGAATTTCTCATCACAATTATAGCAAAGCCCCTTTTCTCTACGTGCTTGCATCTCTGTTTCAGACAAACGCTTGATAGGAGTCGGTCGAGGAGCCTGCGGTATAGGTGGTCGTTGAGAACCCATATTTCAGAAGGGAACAAAAGTGGGCTTGGAGCATTGTTGGGCTACAATCTTGTCTTCTTCCAACTTAGCCAACCCTAGGGCTTCCATCATTGTGGTGGGACAGAACATTTTGACCTCAGAGCGGATGGCATCCTTTAGACCACTGATAAAACAACTCCGGTAAAAGTCATCAAACAATCCTTCGGTGTGGTTGGTTAGGTTTTCAAATTTGGTTTGATATTCTCTCACAGTGCCAATTTGGCGAAGTTTAGTGAGGGCTCCGGTGAAGTCATCAAAAGCACTAGGACCAAATCGTTGCAAAAGGAGCTGGCAAAAGTCTGACCATTTGGGCTCTGGATGAGCCTTGATGTACCAACGGTACCATTGAAGAGCTTCCTGTTCCAAGTGAAAGGATGCCAGCGGAACTTTGTTGACATCAAAAGTATTATGCAGACTGAAATATTGTTCTGCACGATAGATCCATCCAGTTGGATCAATACCATTGAAGCGAGGAAAATCAAGCTTCGGACCACGGAAATTGCTGGAAGAAGAGAACCCATTGTCTGATGAGGACTCAAACTGCCGTTTGTTGTTCATAGCTGAATGTTCAAGATGGAGGCCGAGAAAATTTTCATCCAAATCCTGGAGTTTGGCTTGGATGGCTGCAAGTGCTTCTTCCATGGTTTTTTCTCCTGCACGGGTGACAACCATAACCAGGAGTTTTTTTTTTTTGACTGGGTAGGAAAACAAAAATAGAAACTGCTTCAGTAAGGGAAAATCTAGACTTGGGAAAAAATATGAAGGGTAATTGGGGTTTGACTAGGTGTTGGACACTGTCGACTAGACAGGGAAGCAAAAATGAGGATTTCAGAAGCGGGGTGAAAGAATGGGAAAATTTGGCAGAGGGGGACAAAGAAGTAGAATTCAGAAAGGAACTCTGTGGTAAAATTTGAAGGTGATTGGGTGAAATCTGAGGAAGTTATGGCAAACCCTAAAAATAGACAAATGTGGGCTTTCGGGCTTTGGGAAGGGGAATTGGGGATAGGGTCCTCAGGAATGAAATATGCAGAATGAGATGACAGGGGATCCCCAAAAATTTCAAGGCAAACAAAGTGAAAACAAGGGAGATATGGACAAAAAACTATTTTTTTTTCCAAACTGGAGCGGCTACGGCTCGGAAGGGATCTGGAACAACGCCAACTCGATTGAAAACGGCTGGATCTGGAACGGCTTGCAAAATGGATCTGAAACGGCGCAGTAGTGATCGACAATAGTTTAGACGAAAGTAGATATGGACCCCAGGTATGTGCGGCTTCCTAACAGTTCAGGGGTTTCACTCGGCCACCAATGTTGTCTGACGGCTTGGGTATTGGGGCAGTACCCCTCACTCCACGGCTCAGGT
This sequence comes from Larix kaempferi, assembly GCA_027924585.1. Classification (NCBI taxonomy): domain Eukaryota; kingdom Viridiplantae; phylum Streptophyta; class Pinopsida; order Pinales; family Pinaceae; genus Larix; species Larix kaempferi. The sequence goes on from BSBM01000379.1 coordinate 2,458,351, forward strand.
AAAACTGATAACCGCTTTGCCACAAACGATAGCTCTTGGTTTACCTCACCGGTGGGAACTAGTCAATCAGGTAGGGGTCGTTGCCCTTTTCGCTGGCAGGTCCTCTCAATGGGCCAGCTACTTCGGGGTTCCTGTGGTACTCCTCACAATGAGTTTTAGGGCTTATGCCCAAGTACTTCCCACAGTTAAGCGGATAGGGATTATTCCCAAATCCAAACCTGCAACAGATGCAAAAAAAAAATTTGCAGAAATTTCACCCAGCGAGCCCAAGAAAGTGCTCTGATACCAGATGTGATGCACCTGCAACAATTAATTAATACGAATATGCGAAATAGAAGAAATGACAGAACTCAGAATCACTTTTATATTGATCACAGGCCACTTCGAGGGGGAAACCTCCTATGAGCAAGCTCAATACAAATAACTTCACGGTGCCTTCATAGGTCTCAACACACACTTATATACTAAGTCTAGGTGCCAATACTATGGGTCAAAACCATGGGCAACTACAAACTATGGATCAACAATACTATGGGCGACTTACAAAGCATATGCGCCAACAACAATAACACAAACTATTGATCAACAAATACTACAGGACGACTTACAAAGCATATGAGTCCAACAACAACATACTAACAAAGTAAAGACATGGGTTCCTAACAGGTTTTCCCAAGAGGGGCCACATACAACAAGTGGGGCCCAAAACAATGTTATAAACATATGAAATGGTGTCTAATATGCATCTAAATAATAATAAAATGAACCAATGTCACTTTGATGCCAACATTTCACCCTTTGATAAACTTCATAAACTATGGTCACTTAATTATTTTAATTAAAATGTTGATAATGCCTATAAATGATCAAATATGCCCATAATGTGCTCTTCCTTTGCTCAAAAATATGATCTCAATGCATTAATGAAATCAAAGGTGTGAAATCCATATGGAATGACTACTCATACACCACATATCCACCTGTGAAGTAATCTAGTATGAAATTCATGCCCCCATTAATTAAAATATATGAGATGTTAAATAATAATAAATTTGTATACGGGACAAAATCCACTGACTGAAGCATGGGATGGTCCGACAGATATCCATATGCATCCATAAACATGAAAGGAGTGTCCTTAGTCATACCCGCTCCCGAGGCCCGTCGGGTGACCAAGTGAAACTTGGTCAAATAGGTGAAAATGATGACTGATTCAAAACCGAGTATCTCTGCATGCATAAGGTATAAAAAATACTCTCCAAATTATATTAGTAGTGGACAAAAATCATAAGTGTTCTATAGCAGTGGTGACCATGACGAACAATATAAAATATGGACCAAGTAATTGACAGTTTGCATAGTAATAATGGAGTCCTAAACATATGCTAAGGTTCACATTCACTCCCATGTATAAGTTAGGCCACCCCTCATTCACCTTGGGCGATATGGAAGTAGTGAAAATCTAGGCCAAGTGAAGTTTGACTTATGTGGACAAGACTAGTGATCTCTCAGAGTACAAGGGGAAACAAGGACACAATGACATGTACTAGGTAGGAAAACACTGGGGAATGGTGGTGTCTCATAAATGGACAAAGTTGAGTGGGAGGCATTCATTCTACTCTAACAAGTTCCTTGATAACATTTAATTTATACTTTCTTTTTTCAAGTCTTTGACTTTCATTTAGGCCTGCATCCTTTTAGATATAACATTAAGCCCTTATGCTCTTTACATGACCTTTTCATTTGATGACCCTTTGTATTTTACATGTGTTAAAAATCACAACTAACTGCATATTTCATCCAGGGTAATTTCATTTCATATGAGGGAAACTTTCTTAAAGTCTAGCTAATATCCCCTGGAAACTATCCAGCCTTATCTCATGTCACCACACTAGCGGGTACTCTCGGCCCAGAAGTGAATCATGGGGTCATCTAGCGAGAATCCTCCACAATCAGGGCCAAACATTTGGGGAAATTGACCAAAAAGGTCAAGGATTTAGAAACCCAACTTGCCTGATCTTAGGACCCAACACCAAAAGGTTCCTTCATCTCAAAAGGGTCAAGGTTTCCAAAATTTCTTGTAATAATATCCCTAATATGAAAATTTGTTCAATTTTGGGCAATTTCGAACCTTGGACTAGTGAAACCCCCAAACTATCCCAAATTCTACCAAATGATTTCAAATTTTGTCTGGAAGGGTTTGAGGGGTCTTAGGAAATCTTAATACATCTACTGGACACTCATACAATTTCTAAATTCCTTTAGGACTTGCATTAATCAAGGAGGAATGCAAGAGAACAATACTAGCAATTTTCGATGTGTAATCCCCCACTAGTGACTGACTCTTTGGATTCCCAAACACTGTAATACCCTCCCTAATTTTTGAAAAGAGGATTGGAATAGGTAAAGGACTTCATTGAAAACCAAAATGCAATATTGATCATGATCTACAACTAGTTATTGCACCCATCAAATAGAGAGTTGTAACACCTAGACATTCCTTGGAAGTTGTGAACAATGGACATGGAAAATGTTGCATAAAATTTAATCAAATTCCCTAGGGGATTGCATAGTTTTGTTTGCACATATATAGTACATCATAGGCTTCTCAAACAACTGCAAAAAATCATAGAAAGTTTGATACAAAATAGATACAAAACTACTCCAAAAAATCCATAAGAAAGTAGAGGGGAAACTAGCTCGAATTAGTGGTTTTCTTGGAATTTTTACATGATAGACATAGGATTTCAAGCTATGGATCAAATATGCAACCATAACAATGCCATACATAATATACTATAACAATGGAGTCACAAAATCATCCTCCAAAATTTGTATACAACTATGAGTGCACCATCAACACTAGAACATGGACATTGAGAAGAATATGTGAGAAGAGAAATGAGAAGAAGATATATGAGAGGAACTCAAACTGAAGATGACTTGAACCCACAATAAACACATCCTTTAATCTCTAATAAGAGGTATGAATGACCTCTCCTCCAACCAACTTGGACATGGATATTTCACCTTCAAAATTGGTTCAATAGCAGGGAGGGTAAACACGCACTGTGCAAGGACAAGCTAAGCTCTCCAAGAGTGCAAAAAAAAATGATACAAAACATTCTCTCCTTCCTCATCCTCTCCTTTTATTAACCCCATGTGGACTCATGAGGTCGAATTTCCCTCCAATACACTCACTCAACTCAATTTAGTGTTTCTTCCTTCATGAGACACTTGTCCTCCTCATTCTTGCACTCCTCTTTCCCTTATTCAAATTGGGAATATTGGCTGATCATAACTCCCTCTATGCGTCCTCTTGATGGCTATTTTTAGCCCTAATATGTCATATTTGTCATAGGTCTTCCATCGGGTCTGAATTTTTCATATTTGTCATAGATTTCTTCATTATTGTTGTCATAGATGCCATGGAATATTGCTACAAGTGTCACAATTTGTCTATTATGCCTCTTCCTCTTCATTGGGAGTTACTCTTCCACTCCAATTCTAGTCTCCATGATTCTTGCCATGAATATTGCTTATTCATCTACTCTATGTACGTTACCCTCCACCTTGAACTCGAATTTGTGTGAGAATGATGCCAAGTGTAGTGGGGAATCTTACCACATGTGGGTCCCACAACCTCTTATGTGCCCTCATGATCCAATGCCACCTTATTTTATTTTTTATTATTGTTTATTTGACCCATTTAATGTGAATTTGTAAGTCTAAGGTCATTTTGGGTCTTGTAGCTCCCTTATCCCAAATTTGAATGCTTCCATCCGAATCTAGGGAACTAGTAGGTTAGTGGAATCCTTCCTCCATGATCATTTATTTGAATGGGGACATTAAAAACTTTGAATTGGGGATTTACTCTTCATGTGACCCATCTTTTCCATTTGGATCTAATTTTGCATTATTACTAAATTGGACCAATTTGAAAAACTATCATGAACATGGCCAAGTGGCTTAGATCATTGTGATCCAATGCAAAATTTGGGGACATGACAATTTTGTAACATGTTGCACAACTTAAGGCTAAGACACACAAAAACATGGGGGGCATACCGGTACATAGGTCAAAGTGGGGAAGGTCTTTGATCTCACAAGTCTTATCCAAATCAAGGGGAAAGAGCTGCAAAACGGATAAATGGGTGGGTAGAAGACAAGTGAAAAGGTGGTGCCAGAGGTAAGTGGGAAATGGGCTAAGTTGTACAAAAGGTAACCCTACTACTGACCATATGCTTAAGCCTTAACATCATGCTTCTTAACCATTCAATTGTTAGTCCCAAAAGCAACCAATAGATAAATAATCACCACATTTCTACCACATATGACTAGTCACATCTACTAAGATAGTCAGGAAAGACAATAATATGTGCAAACCTCATGCCATATACTTGCTCAGTCATCTCTGCATCTGGATCTAGATCTGCAAGGCCTTTGACTGTTTGAGGGAAAGGAAAATGTATATCAGATGTTGCTATGTTATATGCTCTGCTGTATTGCTCAAGTAAACCATGGTCTAATAAGCATCTCTCAGGGATCATGTGGGCTCAAAAGTGACAAGGAAAGTTGTCAATGCTACTATGGGGCTCTAGCTGTCTCTAAAAGTACTCTACCACTAATCATCACTGTGCTCAAAATTGGATAATATTAGTAAGGATTGGCTTCGGTATCAGACAAAACTACTCTGCAACATCATGGTAGCCAAACTACTATGGATGTGATAACATGTTTCTTCATTTATTTTGTGGTTTAACAACCTTCTTGTTTACTACAAGGCCTTGAAGGAGTGTCATTGCTATCGCAACCACTGTGTAGACATGCCTATCCAATATCCCTCTTTATTTGGAGATTTTATTGATGTAAGAGTACATTAGCAATGGTTTATGATGACTTATACCAAGAAAAAATGTCATGGATATTGTTACATATAAACACACAAGAATGATTGTTATTGGATCTAAGATTTAGATTATAAGAACATAATGTTTAGATATTGGGTTTGTGAGAAAACTAGGCATTTAAAGATTGTTATTGGATCTAAGATTTAGATTATAAGAACACAATGTTTAGATATTGAGTTTGTGAGAAAACTAAGTATTTAAATAATGCAATTTAACAAAGGAAAAAACTAAATTGATTAAGCTTAAATATTGGAATTTGAATAGTACATCAATTCCAAAAATGACATGTAACAAGTTAATAAACATAACATTTAAATATTAAATTTATGAAAATTTAATTATTTAAAAGATACATCTCCCGAAATTAAAATTTAACCTAAAAAGGAAATTAAACTAAGTGTTTGGCTCCATTTAAATATTAAATTTATGAAAATTTAATTATTTAAAGATGCATTTCCCAAAATCAAAATTTAACGCAAAAGGGAAAATCAAAATTTAAATAAAAAGAGAAATTTAAATTAATTTAATTTAAACAAAAAGGGAAATTAAATTAAGTGTTTGTAAATAAATTAACTATTTTAAAGGCTAAATACCCCCAAGTAGGTGGGAATTTAAAATCAAAATCTAAACAAAAAGGGAAATTTAAATTAATTTAATTTAAAAAAAAAGGAAATTAAATTAAGTGTTTTTGAATAAATTAACTATTTTAAGGGTTAAATGCCCCCAAATAGCTGGGAATTTGAATTGTAGAGCAATTTTAGGGGTAGTAGAGGCATTGAACTTCACCACTTACAAGACACAAGTGTTAATCGACTCATACCTTGATTTTGCGGAATATCAAGTATAGTATTAGTATTCTCCCCATAGATGTAGCCTTTTAATTTAAACAAAAAGGGAAATTAAATTAAGTGTTTTTGAATAAAATAACTATTTTAAAGGTTAAATGCCCCCAAATAGCTGGGAATTTGAATTGTAAAGCAATTTTAGGGATAGTAGAGGCATTGGACTTCACCATTACAAGACACAAGTGTTAATCCACTCATACCTTGATTCTCCGGAATATCAAATATTGACATTCTCCCTATAGATGTAGCCCTCTAACAAAGGGTGAACCATCATATAAAAAAGTGTTATAACTTTTGAGTTTTAAGAATGATCCAACAACCAGCCAGGCTCACCCATCAAACTCACGAATCAACTCTTTTATTACAAATTCCAAGTCGACTACCATCTGTAATTAAATCCGAGTTAAAGGTGCCACACACGAAAACGCATATGCCTTGCATTTTCTGTTCACAATGTATTAATTGGTGCAAAGCGAGAAGACTAAATCGATTAATGTGTAGTTGGGGCGCGGGATCTGCTCTCTCGCTGGATACCTACTGGCCTTTCTCATTCTCTGTGCTTTCCAGTAGTGATTGCTCAGTTGTTTTTAGACCGTCAGCTTCCAGTGGTGATTGCTCAGTTGTTTTTCTGTCATGCGATTGATTTTAGACCGTCAGCTTTTCATTCATATTATATATATAATCCACTTCCACAGCCCCAACCACAGTGAGGCTTTAGCGACTCAACTCACCTGAAGCATCACAGAGCACACAGAGAGGCAGCAGCAGAAGAAGCCGATATAATCTCTCAAATTTCCTGCCATTGCAATCATTATCGACTGCATCATGATATCATCCGAAGGTAATTCATTATTCCCAACTTTCTCTGTTTTTCACATTTCTAATGAATGCGATCTGTCCTTACATTCTGTAATATTTTCCCTGGATGCATAGCATATAGTAGTCCTCACCAGATCAATCAGTTTGGGGTTTCAGAGATGATTTCCGCTGATTCATGTCGCAGGGGCATTTGGGTTTGATGATTGCAATGGCATTGCATATAATTTTCGGGCATCGAATTTAGATGCCTGTTTTCATAAAATGCAATAGATGGGAATTCAATTTGGGATCCGGTGGTTCTGAACCTCATGTATCTTGTGGTTGCAGGTCGATCAAGAATGGCGTTCAACAGCAGATTGTATTTTGGCATTCTTCTGTGGTTATGCATTCAAGCTGCTTGTTGCAGAGCTCATGATAGAGTACTGATGAGAGATCGGGTTTTAGCAACTGAGACTGACATTGTGGGCGTGGCGTTGGCAGCAGCTAAAAGCCCCACGACTTCAGCAGCGCCAGGCGCCAGCCCTAAGCCCTCCGAGACCACAGCAGAAGCACCCGCCGCCGCACCCAAGTCGTCACCCACCTCCAACGTTCCTCCTGCTCAATCTCCCACTACTGTTCCGCCGCCTCTAAGCTCAGCCTTGCCCCCATCTAAGCCCTCCACCCAGTCACCAACCAAAGCCTCACCTGCAGCTACGCCCGTTTCAGTTCCTTCCAAAGCTCCGTCCGTTTCTCCCCGTGCTCCACCTGTTTCTTCGCCGCCAAGCGAGGCTAAGTCGGCCCCGCCAGTGGAGGCAGCGGCTCCTCCAAAACAGGAAAAGGCCACAGAAGCTCCATCACCACCACCATCCAAGGCCAAAGAAGCCCCTGTTCCACCACCCTCCAAGGCCAAAGAGGCTCCTGCTCCGGCTCCTCCCAAACACAAAAGAGGTGTAGAAGCCCCGGCACCGGTTGTCGAGGAGGCTCCGACTCCAGCAAAGCAGAAAAAACCGAAGAAGAGTCAGAAACAGCGTCCTGCCGCGGCCCCTGCATTGAGCCCCCCATTCCACTTCCCTTTCTCCCGAACCTTCTTCTAATTCGGACGATATCTTTGCCCCCGCCACTCCACCAGATTCAGAGGTTAGTAATATCTCCAATATCTCCCTCTAACTTCACCCAGTAAGTATTTATTTCTAATATTTACGACTGTACAGTCATTATCAACTAATGAATGCTTCGTTTTGTGATTGCAGAACGACGGAATAAAGAACTTCCGAGCAGGAGTTTGGCAGGCCGTGACCGTTGCGCTTGCTTCCACCCTCGTCGTTTTCATGGCTTAGATCTGTTTCATTGTTTCACCGATTGGTGTTTTCGCTCAGTTTATTGTTTATGTATTGAATATCACCAACGGTAGTTATTGTCTAGTAAAATAAGATTCTCTCGTAATTGGGATATATTGTATTCTTCATGATAAATATTGAGCAATTCAATTAAAAAAAAAAAAATTGTGATGAAAAATGCATGTACACGTGGTTGAAGTTTTTTCACAATATTGATATTTTCTTTCATGTCCTTAAAAGTTTCTGGTTGAATATTTTTATTTTTCATGTGTATGTAATTTTATTATAAATTCTCCATTATAAAATTTTATTTTATTTTTTTATTCTCCCGTAGGATTATGTGCATACAATCTCTTGTAGGAGTTTGTTATAAGCTTGTTCTTGTAGATTAATTTGTAAATATTCATGTGAACCTTTGTAGATATTTTTTAACGAACAAATGGAGTATCTATACATATATTAGGTAATTGTTTTTATTTTTGAAAATAGATTTGAGAAATGAGATTTTGAAATGGTAAAATGTATTTGATTTTTTTTGTAAAGTATGTAAATGAAAAAGGAATATGGATAAAAAATGAAATCTAAGGTATGGAGTGAGTAGAGTGTAATGCAAGTGTGAATGAGTATTTTGAAAATTATATCAACCATTGATGAGATTTGCAGTCAATATTTGAAATTTGAAGGCAATGAAAAAGGAATATGAATGAAAAATGAAATCTAAGGTATGGAATGAGAGGAGTGTAATGCAAGTGTGAATGAGTACTTGAAAATTATATCAACCATTGATGAGATTTGCAGCCAATATTTGGAATTTGAAGGCTTTGTAGTATGATTCAAACTTTGTAAACTTGTAACATGTAAGGTGAATTTCCACAGCTGAAGAATATCAAAAATTCTGATATGAATGTTTTTATGATTTCCTACTATTGTGATATAATTACCAAGGCATTTTATTTGCAATATTGATATTATTAACCATGGTATATGTAATATGGAAAAAATTGTTTTGTATATCACTTTGAAACCATCATAATTGTGCATGAATGAGAGGTCTCTTCATGATGTGCAATTTATTTCTGAATATAGCTTGTAACTAATGAGCCATGGGTTTTGTAGATGAGCTACAATGCAAACATATAAGATTTTCCGAATATAGCTTGTAACTAATGTTGATATATGATTTGGTGATTGAGCCATGGATTTTGTAGATGAGGCCTAATGAAAACATAGAAATCTTCTTTTCTCTTTGCAAAAATGATAATCTTGATGGTTATAAAACCTAATCCTCCTTCTTTGCTTGAATGCCAAGTTTTGAGATATGCTTTGAAAACTGCAAAGATAGTAAGCCTTTGATATTGATCTTGCAATTGTTGATCTTCAATGGAGTGAGCATTTGGGCTAGTGCAAGGTAATGATACCCACTTATGACGTGTTAGTTGCAATGGAATTCCTGGAAAATAGAAATCCGTCCATTAAAATGAATTTTTAGAGGTACCTACACAACTTTTTAGAACATGGTGTAAAAAGATGAAACATAGAGAATCAAATCACCCTCTGAAATATATAACTTTTATTTATGTAAAATAGGTATAAATCCCCCAAAATGGCGTTCTTTTATGATTGGTATGTTTTTTTTTCAAAAACATAATGCATATGTTTGCGTTAGGCCCCAGGTTTGGTATGTAAACTGTCTAAATTTGAACAAAAATTATGTAGGTTTGTAGATAACAGGTGGATCTAGTGCAGCGCAATTTTTCCAAAATTTTCCAAGCTAATTTTATATATATTTTTAAATTAAGGAAGTCGGGAAAGCCCCTAAAAGACAAGGTCGAGCATTAGGCCCTGCTATCATGGTCTTAACAAAGTCAATTTTTTTAAATTTTTTTTGTGCGTAGGTCTTTTAGTATACTTGTGCAGATTCTTTTTTGTTTTCAAAATAGGTGTGTCAGTCAAAAGTTATAGTTGAAATACATTACCTATGTTTTATGTAAATATGACATGGTTGCAAACAAAAATGAATAAAAAATAGAAAATACTAACAAATTTTTTCAAAAAATAGATATTTGGAATCTACACAGAGATTTCTATAAGTGTGTGTAGTTTCAATGGCAGTGGACACGTGGAGCATATATAGATTCGAGGTTGAAAAACATGAAGTTACAGAACATGATGTCTTTTGCTACAATGTAGTCCAAGGCACAAGGTTCGGCGATCCGAACCTAGAACCACACCTGCCAAGTCATTACACACGGTATGCAAAAAGGCAAGTTCGCCAAAAAAAATTAAATTTTTAGCGTGTGCATGTTAGTAACATGCACACACTAAAAATGTGCATGCATTATTAGCGCACACGCATGATTAGTGTGCACACACTATTTGTGTGCGTGCGCTGATGTTACATATTTGTTTCACCCTCCTTCTAGCGATACATCCCTTTCTCAATATAATCTCACGCTCCCTCCCTCTTTATAACCCCATCTCCCTCATCTATCCCCTTACCATAGAGCATAATCCCCTGATTAAAAACATATACCATCAATTCCAAGCCCCCCGTCTCTCTATTACCCTAATCCCTAACCCGCTCCTTTCTCTATTTCTCTAACCCCCTACCACTAACCTTGCCCCCTCTCACTTAGTCCTACACGTAACCATCACTCCCCCATCTCTCTCTCTCTTTCTATCACTCTCTCTAAACCCCCAACCCCTCATCTATCTCTATATATCTCCTTCCCCAAACCCCCACTCTTCACCCTCATACCCCCCACCCCCTCTCTCTTTCTATCTCTCTCACTTACCACTAACCATCTCTCCATCCCTTTCACTCTATCTATATCCCTCCTCAGCTACTCCCCCACTACCCTTAACCACCCACTCTCTCTCTTCTTTTTGGTCTCTCATCTACTCATACTACTAACCACCACCTCTCTCTCTCTCTCTCTCTCTCTCTCTCTCTCTCTTTAAACCCCTGACCCCCAATATCTCTCACTAAACCCATGAAACCAAATTTCTCTCTTTAATCCACTAACCACATCCCCATCTCTCTCTCGCTCTCTCCCTCTAAACTCCTAACCCTCTCTCTTTTTCTCAATATTTATATTTCTTTATATATCTGTAACCCACAATTTCCCTCTCTCTAGATCTCTCTAAACCCCTAACCCCCAACCTCTCTCTCTCTCTCTCTCTCTCAACCCTTAAGCAATAATCTCTCTCTCTCTCTTTCTCTCTCTCTCTCTCGCAACCCCTTCAATACTTCACACCCTCTCTCTCTCTCTCTCTCTCTCTCTCTCAACCCCTAACCCCCAATATATCTCTCTCTAAACACCTAAGCGCTAATATGTCTCTTTCTCTCTAAATCCCTAACCCCCCAACCTTTCTCTTTCTTTCTCTCTCTAAAATCCTAACCCTGAATCCATAAGACCCTTTCACGTTTTATACTCTCTCTCTCTCTCTCTCTTCAAGGAATCCAAAACTCAATAGTAGATATTGGTCAGCTTCTGCATCATTTCCTTCAATACTTCACACTCTTTCACATCTAATACTCTCCCTCTCTCTCACTCTAAACCCGTAAACCCCAATACCGCTCTCCCCTCAACCCCAAATAGGAATCCAAAACTCCATAGTACATATTGGTCAGCTTCTGCATCTTTTCTTTCAATACTTCACACTCTTTCACATCCAATCTACTCTCTCTATCTCACTCAACCCCTAACCTTCTCTCTCTCTCTCTCTATGTAAACCCCTAAGCCACAATCTCTTTGTCTCTCTCCCTCAACCCTCTCTATCTCTCTCTCTAAACCCCTAACCCCCAATATCTCTCTCTCTCTCTCTATAAATCCCTAACTTCAAATCTCTCTCTTTCTCTCTCTCTCTCATCCCCTAACCCTCTCTCTCTCTTTCTCAATATTGCTCTCTCTATATCCTAACCCACAATTTCCCTCTCTCTAGATCTCTCTAAACCCCTAACCGCCGGCCTCTCTCTCTCAACCCCTAAGCCATAATCTCTCTCTCTCTCTCTCTCTCTCTCTCTCTAAACCCCTAACCCTCTCTCTCTTTCTCAATATTTCTCTCTCTATCTCCCTAACCCACAGTCTCCCTCTCTAGATCTCTCTAAACCCTACCCCCAACCTCTATCTTTCTTTCTCAACCCCTCAGCCACAATCTCTCTCTCTCTCTCTCTCTAAACTCCTAACCCTCTCTCTCTTTCTCAATATTTCTCTCTCTATCTCCCTAACCCATAATATACCACTCTATATATCTCTATAAACGCCTAACCTCTCTCTCTCTCTCTCTCTCTCTCTCTCTCTCTCACTAAGCCACAATCTCTTGCTCTCACTCACTCTCTCACTCTCTAAACACCTAACCCCCAATATCTCTCTATATAAATCCCTAACCTCCAATTTCTCTCTCTCTCTCTCTCTCTAAACCCCTAACCCTCTTTCTCTTTCTCAATATTTATCTCTCTATCCCCCTAACCCACATTCTCCATCTTTCTATATCTCTATAAACCCCTAACCCCCAACCCCCCTCTCTCTCTCAATACCTAAGCCACAATCTCTCTCTCTCTTTAAACCCCTAACCCTCTCTCTCTTTCTTAATATTTTTCTCTGTCTATCTCCCTAACCCACAATCTCTCACACTCTAGATATTGGTTAGCTTATGCATCTTTTCCTCCAAGACTTCACTCTTTCACATCTCTATCTCCCTCAATTCCTAACCCCCAGTCTCTCTCGATCTTTAGATCCCTAAGTCCCAATCTCTCTCTCTCTCTCTCTCTCTCTCTCTCTCTCTCTCTACATTCCTAACCCCCGATATCTCTCTCCCTCCCTCTTTCTAAATCCTTAATCCCCAATCTTTCTCTTTCTTTTTCTCTCTCTAAACCCCTAACCCCCAATCCCTAAGACCCTTTCACCTCTGATACTCTCTCTCTCTCTAAATTCCTAACCCCCGATCTCTCTCCCCCCCTCTTTCTAATCCCTAACCCCCAATCTCTCTCTTTCTTTTTCTCTCTCTAAACCCCTAACCCCCAATCCCTAAGACCCTTTCACCTTTGATACTCTCTCTCTCTCTCTCTCTCTCTCTCTCTCTCTCTCTCTTCAGGGAATCCAAAACTTCATAGTAAATATTGGTTAGCTTATCCATCTTTTCCTTCAATAGTTCACACTCTTTCACATCCAATGTAATATCTCTATCTCCCTCAACGCATAACCTGTAGTCTCTCTCGCTCTCTAAACCCCTAAGCCACAATCTCTCTATCTCTCTAAATTCCTAACCCCCGATATCTCTCTCCCTCCCTCTTTCCAAATCCCTAACCCCCAATATTTATCTTTCTTTTTCTCTCTTTAAACCCCTAACCCCCAATCCCTGATACCATGGTAATTCTTAGGGGCGAAATTTAGCCATTTGGCTATTTTTCGGGTTTTTTTTCAAAAAATAAATTCTTTATTTGGTCAATTTTAGTCTCTAATATCGCCTATATTTACAGACTTCACACTCTTTCACATCCGATACTCTCCCTCTCTCTCACTCTAAACCCGTAAAACCCAATATCGTTATCCCTCAATGCTTCAGAGGCATCCAAAACTTCATAGTAGATATTGGTCAACTTTTGCATCTTTTCCTTCAAGACTTCACACTCTTCCACATCCGACGTAATATCTCTATCTCCCTCAATGCCTAACCCATAGTCTCTCTCACTCTCTCTAAACCCCTAAGCCAAAATCTCTCTCTCTCTCTCTAAATTCCTAACCCCCGATATCTCTCTCCCTCCCTCTTTCCAAATCCCTAACCCCCAATCTCTCTCTTTCTTTTCTCTCTCTAAACCCCTAACCCCCAATCCTTGAGACCCTTTCACGTTTGATACTCTCTCTCTCTCTCTCTTGTTATTTTTTACTTGTTTAGCATATAACATTAAACAATCTATCACTGAAAGAAGAACAAGCATAGCAAGAACACAATGAACACAATATTTCTCTCGGGGAAACCACAAGGGAGAAAACAACGAAAAAATCTTCCTCAATATAGAATTCACAAAGTACAGAGATAAACCCCAAGACAAAATCAGCTACTCCCCCACTTGTGCGAACTTCTCTCTCTCTCTTATGCGAACTTGCGAGACTGAATGAGTGAATATAAATGAGAGAGACATCTTCTATTTATATTCTTTCGTTGGGGTGACTTTTCCCCAACAGGGCCGACTTCTCCTAACTGACTGGGATGACTTGTCAAATACATAATATAATAATCTCTTTTGGGTTCTTCTAGGCCGACACAAGACCTAGGGTTTACATTGATTCTTTCAATGACTCTTACATTCTTAATTACATCAATGAAGTCTCCCGAAGGAGGAATACAATAGTACAATAGACAAGTATCAAATAGAATATCTTCCGTAGTTACATTCTTTTAACACTCCCTCTTAACTAGGAAGGTATTATGCGGGTAACATCAACAACTGCACAAATGATTTGTGAATCTATATATATCGTGGGAATATTTTGGATCATCATATGTCTGGGGTATCACCTGTTGGAGTAGCATCATCATCATCTGCTGGAATATCACCATCATCAACATCCTAATCATCAGCAATATTCTCTGCTAGAACATCCTCTGCTGGATCAACAACATTGTTAGCTAGAACATCATCTGCTAGAACATCCTCATCAGCAGTACCATCAGTTGGAACATCCTCTATTGTAACAACAACATCGTCAGCTGGAACATCATCTGTTGGAACATCCTCATCAGCAACAGCATCAACTGGAATATCATTTGTTGCTACATCCTTGTCAGCAACATCATCAGCTGGAACATCCTCATCAACAATCATCATCAGCTGGAACACTATCAGTCAACAAGTACTGATATTCAACCCCCAGTACTGGCATTAGTTCCTAAGAACTGGAATACTATCAATCAGCTAGTACTAATCTTCATTCCCTAGGACTGGCATCAGTTCCTAAGAACTAGAACACTATTCATTCATCCAGTACTGATCTTTAGCCCCCAGGACTGGCATCAGTTCCGAAGAATTGGAACACTATCATTCAACCAGTATTGATATTCATCCCCCAAGAGTGGCATCAGTTCCAAAGAACTGGAGCACTATCAGTCAGCCAGTACTGATCTTCAGCCCCCAGGACTGGCATCAGTTCCAAAGAACTGGAACACTATCAGTCATCCAATATTGATCTTCAGCCCCTAGTACTGGCATCAGTTCCGAAGAACTGGAACACTTTTAGTCAACTAGTACTAATATTCATACCTTAGGACTGGCATCAGTTTCAAAGAACTGGAACACTATGAGTCAGCCAGTACTGATCTTCTACCCCCAGGGTAGGAATCTATCCCTAAGGATAGGAACTCTATCAATCTCTCTTTCGATAGAGGTCCCTCTGGACCACACCAAGATTATCTCGAAAGTATTCAAACTTTATGCGAGACAGAGGCTTAGTTAGCACATCAACAACTTGTTCCTCTGTAGGAACATACTTGAGCTTCACCGCTCCCTTCTGCACCATATCACGGATATAGTGGAACTTGATCTTGATGTGCTTCAATCTATCATGGAATACATTATTCTCTGTCATTTTGATGCAACTCTGGTTGTCACAGAGTATATCCGTAGCATCAATCTCTGCATCAAACAATCCTGCCAGCATCTTGCGAAGCCACATTGCTTCGCTACAGGTTGAACAAACTGCTACATCTTCAGCTTCTAATGTACTGAGTGCACCATAGGGATTCTTTATACTGATCCATGATATCATACCTGATCCCAAAATAAAGCAACATCATAAAGTGCTTTTTCTATCTTCTGTACTTCCGACCCAATCTGAGTCTGTGTACCCGTACAACCTGAACTCACTATCTGAAGCATATCTGAGTCCATAGTCCAATGTACCCTTTAGGTACCTCATCACATGTTTTGTTGCAATCAGGTGAACACTCCTGGGATCCACCATATATTGGCTCATTGTGTTCATAGCAAAACATATATATGGTCGAGTATTGGTCAAGTACATCAATTACCCAATAATCTGTCTATACATGGTGACATCTACTATCTCTGATGAAGCGTCATTTAGGAGCTTCAAGTGTGTCACCATCGGAGTATTCATGGCCTTACAATCCAACATCCCAAATCTATTTAGGATCTCTACTGTGTATTTTCCTTGACTCAGGAAAATCTCATCTGGAAACTACCATACTTCAAGACCCAGAAAATAATGCATCATGCCAAGGTCTTTCATCTCAAATTATGCTGCAATCCTTCTCTTGCATTCGGTGATGGGCTTGTCTTCTCCTGTCAGGAACAAATCATCAACATATAGTAGTAGTATCATAGGTTCATCATTCATAATATTATAAGAAATATTAGAATCTTCTTTATTCTTGGTAAATCCCAAACCCATCAAGAAGCTATCAATTCTTCCATACCATGCTGTAGGTGGTTGCTTCAACCCATACAATTCTTTCTTCAGTCTACATACATGCGACTTTCTATCTTCTATTTCAAATCCTTTTGGCTGCTTGATATATACTTCTTCATCTATCTTCCCATTCAGGAACGTTGCCTTTACATCCATCTAATGTAACTTCCATTTCATCTTAGCTGCCATGGCAAGAATGGTTCTAATTGAATTATATCTAGCCACATGAGCAAAAGTATCCTCATAGTCAATTCCTTCCTTTTGCGAGAATCCTCGAGCTACAAATCTTGCCTAGTACTTTTCAATGCTTCCGTCTACTGAGTGTTTTTTTTTTAAGATCCATTTTGACGATACAATTGATTTATCCTTTGGTCTTGGTACCACATCCCAAGCATCATTCTTGATGATATATTGGTATTATTCATTCATAGCATCCAATCAATCCTTGTTCTTCATTGCATCTTCAAAATAGGTTGGTTCCTCTTCAACAATGTTACACATCAAGGCTACATAACTGAAGTATGGCCTTGGTCTCTTGCTCTCTCTACTGGTTTCTTCTGGGGCACCATACCTTCCTGCATCTTGAATTAATTCTCCTGCCCATGCTGTTCTTCTCTTCCGAGAAATATCCTCATGAGGTGTCTCCTCAAGTCTCTGAGGTTCTGCCATGCCATGATCCTCTGGAATAGGATCTTCTTCGATATTTATGTCTGATACTTTGTTTGTTTCTATAACTCTAGGAGCTTCCTGCTCCCCTTCATCCTCATGAGTCTTCTTCGATTTGTTCAAAGTCTTCATCAAATGTAACATCTCGGCTGAGCTCAATCTGGCGGAATCCTCGGATGTAGATACGGTAAGCCTGTGATTGATCACTATAGCCCACAAATATTCCCTTCTTCCCTGAAGGTTCCAATTTCGATATCTTTTCCTTTGGAATGTGAATAAACACCAGACATCCAAATATCTTTAGATGAATAACTTCAGGCTTCTTACTGGTGATCATCTCTTATGGGGTCGTGTTTCCAAGAGCACTGTGAGATATTCTGTTATGTACATATATTGCAGTTTTGGCTACTTCTTCCCATAGATGCATGGGTAATTCTTGATCATGGATCATATCCTTCACTGCTTCTATGATCATTCTATTATTCCTTTCATCTACACCATTCTGTTGTGGATTATAGGGAATAGTAAACTCCCTCTTAATCCCTGCTTGTTTACAGAAATATTTGAAATCGCCTAAAGTGTATCCCCCTCCATCATCTAAACTTAGAATCTTTATCTTCTTCTCATAGAGGTTTTCTACAAGATTCTTGAACTCTTTAAACTTTTCAAAGACTTCATTCTTATTCTTCAGAAAATAAATCCATGTTTTGCGAGAGTAATCGTCAATAAAAGAAGCATAGTATACATACCTGCTTAGAGAAGTTGTGGACATTGGTCCACAGATATCTGAGTGAATAATATCCATAATACCTTCTACTTTACTATCGCTACTTGGAAATGGGTTCTTCCTACTCTTCCCTTGAGCACATCCTTTGCATACTCCTTCATGATCAACCTAGATTTATAGTAGCCCAGTCACCACCTTACTTACTATTGGTAAGGCTTTGTAGTGTACATGAGCTAGTATTCTATGCCATATCTCACAAGGGATCATGGTACTGATCATCAACGTTGTATCTGCATGAACCTTTAGTTTGTAAAGTCCTCCTTCTTCTACTCCAATGACTACTGCATCATCAATAGTCTTTCCTTTTGGCCACATAATAACTTCACCATCTATAAATGCAATTCGAAGACCTTTCTTATCTAATGCAGAAATGGATAGAAGGTTCTTATTCAAACCTGGGACATAAAGTACATCTTTCATATTCATGGAATTTCCAGAGTCCAATTTATAAGAGGCTTCTCCCATTCCTTTGATGGGGTATTAATAATCATCTCCAAGTTTTACCTTGTGTGGAGATTCCTTCTAAATGAGATGTGAGAAGGATTCTTTGTATCCCAACATGTTTTTTGAAGCTCCACTATCCACTAGCCAAGTATCACTCCCATGAGATACTGAACCAATGAGTGTTGGGATTAGAAAATATTCTTCATTGGAGTCTTCATTATCTCTGGTTTTGTCTTCGTCATCATACTCAGTATATTTTGTTGCATGAGAATGAAACCTCTTCTTTTGCTTCTTATGATGTCCATATTTGAATAGACAATTTCTTTCTAGATGACATGTCTTGTGACAAGAGTAACACTCAACGGAGGAGAGGTATTTCTTGAACTTCTTCTTGTTATTTTAATATCCTTGAGATCTTTTGGGAGAGTTGGTAAGTTTATCACTCTTCCTTTTCCTTCCACCTTTGGCATGAGTTGCAAGAGCTTGATCTTCATTATCGTTTAGTTTCTCCTCTCTCACCGCTATCCTTTCTTCCTCTTGCACACACTTTTGCCATAGTTGTCTGAACTGGATCAATTTCTTTCTAGCACAAATTCCATGAACAAATGGTTCCCAATCTCTAGGAATAACATTCAAAGTGGTCATCACTACTTATGCATCCTCTATCATGTCTCCAATAGCTTTTAGTTGTTCTTTTATCTGGGATACTCTAGAGAAGTATGAGTGCATGGACTCAGACTTCAAGTTCTTCACACCCTTGAGTTTATTTCTCAAGGTCATTATTGGGTGCGACCCAAATGGAGCAGTTTTGTTGAACGAGGCTCAAGCGCAGTAACTTTGATGGTTAAAGTACAAGTTAGGTGAGGCCTAGTATTGGCTTATTTTGGGAGAAGCAACTCCGCAAATCCCAGGAGTAGGGTATGGAGCAATGCAAGGATGGCGGATAAGGACCTATCGCCTTAGTAAAGAAAAAGTACTAAGGATGGTCGGGGTAGTTGGAGCAGTTATGGAAGGAGCAGCGGACTGAAAGCTATAGGAACAACGGTAAATAGGAAGAATGGTGTAAAGGACACACCATGGTACAGTCAGAGCCACGCAATCAGAACTGCGACTGTCAGAAGAAGTGACAGAACCAGGGAAGCGGCGCAAAAGGACGATCGAGGAAAAGCGAAGTAAATGAGAAGTTATGACAAAGCGTGGTTAGTAGGAGAACCATGTCAATTTGGTTTAAGGATACTATGGGTTTTTGGCCCATAACTATTGTAAAGATGTGACCTTCGGGCACAATCTATAAAAAAGGGAAAATTTTGTATAGGGAAGGATTGGTTGATTTTGTGTTAGATATTGTTGAGTTTTGTTAATATAAAAGAGAGAAAGAGGCTCTGCAGCTGAGTGCATAGAGACCCATTGTCGAGAAGAGTTTGCAACTATGTGCGCACACTGGAACTATTAACCCTTCTCGTTAATATAAAGAACAGTTCTTTTGGACGTAGCTCCCATCTTAGGGGGTGAACCATGTAAATATCTATGTTGTGTGATTGGATCTCTAATTTATTTTCATGTTTAGGAATGCTTATGCTTTATATGTATTTTCATGTGTATGTTAATGAGAATAATAACCTAAGTAGTGAACACACACATATCTGAATATGCGAAGTTATAAGGAATGTGATAAATGCCTAGTTACATAGATAACACTAAATCAGCGGAGTCTGTATTGTGGTAACTACAGAGTGCGCAGTCACATAATTGCGTTGTGGAATTTGAAGTATACGCGAAGTAGGAGTGACTGTGATAGAGGATCCATTCCATATCTGCACATCACCAAGGTTACAGAAACCTTCTTCTGTAATCACCCCATAACGTCGCCTAGGTGAGACCTCAGCATGTTCGCAGGTTGTTGCCGAAAGGGCCGGTGAAAAGGGGTTTTGTTGGGTCTCTAATTATACAAAACCCATGTCAGCTTAGGAGAAAGAAGGCGAGACCAAAAAATGGTTTTGTTGTCGCACTTGAATTGGTGATGTGCTCTGATAACTAGAATCCTGAGAGGACAGAGATACAGAACTGGGTAGCTCAGACAGAAAAGGAGTTTGTGAAGAAGGAAAACAAACATTCACGCTTGTCTACGGAAGAATGGTTACAAAAAAATCTATTTTCTGACTTGCACATAGTTTTCTTCGCATTTTTCACTAACGAGCTACACGAGTGGATATCAAGACTCAGATAACGAAAAAATTGTTTTTAGGGTGGAGAACCTACAGTTTGGACTCCAAAATTGATTCAGAGGCTTAAAGAGGTTGATAATCCAATTGCAAGAGCAGTATACTTTTGGTTGGATAGCGTGCTAGAAGCCTATGTTACAGATTTCATTATGGACACTCTGAATTCTTACACCGTAGCATAAGGATATTTCTTCAAAGGATTTAGAGGTAAGTACCTGAAAAATCTTAGTTTATACATTAAAATGTTGTTAGCAGAAAAAGGTGTTTTAAGAATGCAGTCAGATTCATAGGATTTGAGTCTATAATGTTTAGTAACACAGATAGTGACACAGAGGAAGACATTGGTATTTTGTGAAGTGGAAAAAGATATAAACTTAGCACTAGAAAGAGGCATCGTGAAGCCGAACCTCGCACAGTCCTAGAAACTAAGTTAGGAAGTGATAGAAACTCATATCAGGTTGAGTATGAGAGTGAAACAGAGCCTAGACAGATTGGCTATCAGCCTATCACTCTGCAGAAACCTCCAGTTGACGAGAGAAATATTGCTAGTTCGCAAAACACTAGTAGCAGTAACATCGTAGGAGAAAATACTAGAATTTTCCAAGTAGTAGTATACCTCCTTCATCATAGAATACTACACTTCCTATAATAAGAATGACAGATGACATTAAGCTACCTATTTTTAAAGGAACTGGTCTAGAAGAACCAGAGCAACATTGGTTTCTCTGTGAAGTTGTTTGTAATGTTAAGCAAGTACATGATGATGCCATAAAACAAGCTTAGCTAGTTACTACATTTAGAGATAGAGCTTTGACATGGTTCATGAAATATTATAGGGGACAGAATAGGACTTTAGCAGAGATCAGAACTGCGTTGGTTAGATAATTTAAGAAACCTAAGTCAGAATCTCAGTGTATCACAGAGCTAAAATAAATCAAACAAAAACCTAATGAGACTGTATGGGAATTTGATAAAAAATTCAAAGTACTGTTAGATCAAGTAAGTTTTGATATAGCACTGCAAAAGCACCAGGAGTGGTTCATAGTTGCATTGTTTCCACAAATTATATTACCACTGATGCAATAGAGGGTTGCTTCGCAAACAGAGGCTTTAGAAATTGCGATGAAACTAGAGGCTACCCATTGGAGAAACTAGCGCATGAATGGTTCAAATACAGACACAAATAGCAAACTTGACATTATAGTTAAAATATATGAAGAAAGGAAAAGAAACCCGAGAAGAGGTTTGGTGTACTAAATGTAAAGAAGAAGGACATTCCAAGGAACAATGCCCTGTATTCATAGATTACATCACTAGTGGAGCACTGAATCCATTGAATCAACAATAAGGACCATGGTGTGATATTTTTCGATGTAGAGGACATCGCCTAGAGGACTGTTACCTACTTCAGAAATATGTACAAACACCAAAGAACCTGTACTGCACATTTTGTAATTCAGTTGGCCATGACGATAGCAACTGTAGAGCATCTGATCTCACGATAGAAAGAAAACATGATGTATACAGAGCTCAAGGATAAATGCAGAATAATAATGAAAATGCATAGTATGATCAAGGCACATACAAAGGACGTGGTGGATTCAGAGGAAGAGGACGAAACACTGGCCAAGGACAAGGAAGAGGTCAAATTGTATGCTATAATTGTGCTCAACCAGAACACTTAGTCTGAGACTGTCAGAATCCTTGTACTACTTGTAAATATTGTAAGTCATTTGACCATGTCATTGAGGCATGTCCCATTTTGCAAGGATAAATGCAAGATATAAGACCAGAAGCGCAGAATCAGAACATACAAATGATTGCAGTGGAAGGACGAAACAAATATCACAACATTCATGTTGTGATGCGAAGTGGAGCCACGACATGCAGTGACCAGAAAAGTGAAGCTTCGACTTATGAAGACCATATAAATAGACAAAATCCTACTAAAGGGGATTGGATAAGAAAAGCAGTTGGAAAAGCACCTGCCTTCAATATTAAAAAAAAAAAGAAGCCTTTATGGAAGCAAGATAAACCTTTAAGGGTCCAAAACCTTCAACTAAAAGAATCCAATCGTGAAGTAAACCATCTCCTATGATCGATATGCCAACTTCGTATGATGGATCACGCACTTCATCAGAGCCCATAAGTCTTGTTGCGAAGTTCCTGTAGAGCTGCATGAAGCTGTTAAAACATGAAAATGCCTTAGCAGAATTACAAAGCCTATTAGGTCATTACGAGCAACGTAATGTCGTAAACGAAGCACATAGAGCAGTTCATCATATCAAGAATCATAGAAGAACTGGAAGAGAAATGACACTAAGTGTGCAGATTGGAGATTTCAAAATGGACCAGATAATTCTTGACTTAGGCTCATAGGTGAATGTCTTGAAAAAACAAACATGGGAACATATGGGAAAGCCGAAGTTGTCATGGTCACCGATACAGTTGAGACTATCAAATTAGCCAAAGGTTTTGCTTTTTGGGAGATTATCAAATGTCCTTGTTGACATTGATGGCGTGCGAAGTAAAGCAGACTTTGAGGTTATTGAGATCATAGATGATAGCAATCCATATCCTGTACTATTGGGTATTTATTGGGAAATTGATAACCTTGCAATCATCAACTTGAAGAAGAAACAAATTATATTTGAAGGACCAGATATCAGGTTCATCTCACCCTTGGATCCTTTGCAAGGACCTAGATATGTTGAACCAGTACACGAAGAATGCAGAGCTCAATACCTTGATAATATATACAAGATGACAGTGAACCAAGTATATTACATTAATCCTACTGATGATGGAACATTGAGTTGGTGATGTGATAGTTCTTTAATATCATAATTAGAAGCAGGACTCGAGAACTGGAAAAACAGAATGAATGAAGTATCAACAAGACAATGTGCGCAGATAACAAAGTCACTAGGTTGGATGGGAACATAGGTAAGTTCAATTCCTACTTATGATGGATTAGGTAATATCCATGCATTTCTCCAATAATGTATCAATTTCAGATGAACATAAGTTAGCAGCTTCGAATGCAGCACTGCGGGCTACACCTGCCAGATGGTGGGATGCACATAAGCAGAACCTGACCACATGGGAAGAATGTAAGCACATGATGGAGATCATATTTACAGAATAGACTAAGATTGTACAAGTAAAATACAATGGACAGACTAATCCTAGAGATCATATAGAACTTTGTTTGAAAGCGTGGACACACATACCACAAGCAGAGTGGGTCCATCTATTTGTGCACACATTGGAGCAAATTCCAAACAACTGGTACATGGAAACAGAACTCCGCAGAGGAACGACAGAATGGTCCAGTATGATAAAGAACTTCCAAACAAATTTCATCTTTGAATATGATTTTCCAAGTATCAATGAGGCTTTACAGATCATTAAAGAGAATATATTTAATGATGCACCATCACTTATGTATAAACAACCAGATTGGGCAACATAGTTGGAACATGCACTGGTATCTTACAACTTTGCATTAGACGAAGATGAAGATCCGCGCGATGTAGAAGGAAATGATTTAGAAATTCCATATCTAAGTAATCCTATAAAAACTAGAAAAATAAATATTGGTGTTATCGGACAATCTACCAAAGAAGGATCTAAGGCGTGACTTGGCAGTATTGACATGACGAGAACGATACCAACCCCTAATGCAACTGATGGTGGAAAAATTCTTTGGAGGACCCAAAGGAGTGACAAGACTCATGGAATTGACAATACTCGAAGACAAACAGATTACCCAAGTACTGAATGCAAATGCAAACATGTGCCATGTTCAAGAGTGACTATGTACTGCCAAAATTAAAGTGTAACACAAAATATTCCCTTTTTCCCCATCATGAATGATGAGTGCCTCATGTGTTTTTTATGAGCTTGATGAGGGTAACCAGATGCTCGGTATAGCTCATCTCATAGATGATTCCAATCCCAAACGTTTTATGAACCTGGGAAAGGAGGGGTTCATCCCATAATGGGCCCTTTAATGTTTAAAATTTAACGAGTCCAAAGAAGGAAAAATCGGCATCATTTCATGTTTAGAGAGTCTGAAAAGAACAAAAGGAGACTCCAATGGTCATTTTTTGTAAAGTTAGCCTCATCGCCCAAAAAAGGGTAAAACAACGCAGGAGAGGACTCTTCTAGCCATGGTTGGTTGGAGTATTCCTTTTTCGTAAATAGTGCTTCCTGGTCCAAAAAAGGGGTAAATTATCACCAGAAAGACGATCATTCAAATGCTTTTACAAGCGTGAAAGCATCAAGTTCACTTGGCAATCTTTTCCTATTTAGGGTGTTTGAAAAGAACTTAAAAAGGACTCCATGAACAACTTTGTCATGGTTGATGACCGAGTACGACAAAGGAAAAGTAAACTCAACACAGTTCCTTTTCCGTAATTAATCTAGCGAGGCCAGTTAAAGTGATAAACCTATACTCGTTAGACACATCTTTTTACTCAATTTTTTAACGAGCACGATAATGGTATCAAAAGCACTCGGAATCTTTTTCATGTTTGAACCAGAGCACAAAAAAGTAAAAACTAAGCTCAAACCACTTTTCATGTTTTAACCAGAGCACGAAAAAAGTGAAAAGTAAGCTCAAATGCCACCTTATTGTTTTTAACGAGCTCGAAGTTAGGTTTGAAGAATGCTCATGATGTCTGCTTCATTTTTTAATGAGCTTGTAACAGAAAATGAACTATGCTCGGGATAATTTTCATGGTTTAACGAGCTTGAAAAAAAGGAAAGTATGCTCGAAAATGTTCCCAATGGTGAACTTTTCCCCAACATGGCATCCAGAGGTTGGTCCATGCCCCCAGCATGATTGCTAGAAGAAAACAACTTAGATCCAACATGACGTGCAGAGGCGATCAAGTTGGCTTCAATGTAACTTCTAGAGGTTGAAGACATGCCCCCAAGCTTCATTTCATTCTCCTAAGGCATAGGCGGGTGAAAAGAAGGTTCAGGTACTAATTCTACAAGGAGACTCGACTCAAAGGGAAAGGATATGTTTCATTTTTTAATGAGCTTGACATAGGAATAGAACTCTGCTCGCGGGAACCTATTTCATTTTTGAAAGAGCTTGACATAGAAAGGGAATTATGCTCACAGGAACCTATTTCATATTTTAATGAGCTTGACATAGAAAGGGAACTATGCTCATAGGTTAAGGCCGATTGACGGGTTCCTTCCCAACATGATGCCCAGAGGTTGGTAAATGCCCCTAGCATGATTGCCAGCGGCTTATCATGTTGGTGTTCCCTCAACATGATTGCTGACGGTACGACATGTGGCATGCCCCCCACACTTTATTTCATCTGAAAATGTTGCTTGTTAAACCAACTACCAACCTGGCTACTAATATGAAAATGTTCACCAAGGGGGGAAAATGAGAATCAGATGAAATGAAGGTTCATGTTCTAACTCTAGTGAGAGACTCGAACTGATGGGAGGGAGATCTATTTCATTTTTACACAAGATTGAAATAGACAACAAATATGCTTGAGGGAGCCCATCTTATTTTTTAATGAGCTTGAAATGGAATAAAACTATGCTCGAGTGGATGGTTTTATTTTTATGCAATCTTGAAACCAAAGGTAAACTATGCTTAGAGGGGTCTATCTCTTTTTTAATGAGCTTGAAATAGAATAAAACTGTGCTCTAATGGATGGTTTCATTTTTATGCAAGATTGAAACCAAAGGTAAACTATGCTAGAGTGTTCGGTCTCATTTTTTAATGAGCTTGAAACATAACATAAACCATGCTCGTACCCCCCATCCTCAAGGGGAAGTGTTTGTGTCAGAAATTGTTACTAAGGCTAGGGTAACAAGCCAACACAATCTCAAAAATAAAATCAATCCAAACTAGGTTTTTAGGGTTTTGTTTTGTAGGTTTTGGTTAGAAACTTCAAGAGCATAAGGGAATACATTTAACAGATAAGTAAAAACTAATTCATATACATATATCCATGAAGATGCATATATATCTCAGGAATCCAACAAAAGATTGCAATGAAGTTCATACAATAAAAGACAAGCACCACTGGAAATCATACCTAAAACCAGAAATGAATTTGTCAATCAAGAAACTGTATAAGTTTAAAATGAAGCCAACACATATCAGAAGTGGAATAAGGAGTCATATATTCATAGCTTCATCAAAAATGCAATATGAGAGTTTGCAATACTTAGCAGTGAACAAGTCTGGAAGAATGCACAGCTTGCAGACCTCCTATAGCTCTCCAAAAATTCGAACCCTTACAATGTCTTTTTTCTCTTGCTAAATAGTTTTCTTCTCCCAAAAAACAGTTAGAGTCTTTCCTACTAATCCTCCATCCGAATGACTAGACTAGGTAAAGTAGCATTTACATTTTTACAAATTACAATTTTGCTAAAAAATAGCAAATCTTTAACAAAAAGCTTTAAATGAACCTAACTGCCTCCTATCTCTTTCGATGCCTCCACAAGCAAAGATATGCCATCTGGACTTGAGGATCTTTTCTTCACTCTTTTGTGCTTTTGCTCCAGCTCAGCTATCCTTTTGTTTAGGTGTTCATTTTCATGCTGCAAGGTTTGAACTGTTTTTTCTAATTCTGAGCAGTGCCTGTCAGCAACCCTTTTTCTTCTGAGTGCCTCCTTTGCATCAATCACTAACTCCTGAAAATTGTCATGAGTATCTTGAAGATCTTCTCTCAATATTCTATTTGCCATCATTAGACCATCATTAACTTCCTGCATGTAGCTCATTTGATGCTTGTACTGTTTGACAGTCTTCTTCAAATTCTCCTTGTCAGAATTAACCAGTTTTTCTATTGCAGCATCCTGATCTTCACTTGGTTTCCAAAACATGTCAAACTTCTTAAACATTAATTCCTCTGTCAATGGCTTTACAGCAGTATCTTCAATGATAGGGTTTGAAACACCTGTTACCTGTGCTGATTTAATATCTTCTGTTAACAATTTTCCAGAATTGTTTTCAACAATGGATTTAGAGCTTTCTTCACCTGTTACATTTACAGACCCAAAATCCTCTCTTTTAACTGAATGCAATTCATTTTTCTTTGATTGCTCCTCCATGGATTCTTCATCAGAGATGGTCACCTTATCAGTCTTCAATTTTGGATTTAACAGCTTTTTCATGCTTAATCTTAATTTGTTTTTAGACCTAGTTTTAGGTCTCCATAAAGAAGCTGCCTCTCCCATCATTTTTAGTTTCTTCCCTTGATATTGGATAGATGCTAACTCTACCACTTCCAGCTTTTTGATCTTGCTCTTAAGCTTTGTGGTTTTATCCTTTATAGCATGATTTTCTTTAATCTCAGTTTTAACCTCTATCTCAGGCATAAACTGCTCTTCTTCTAACATATAGCCCTCATCATCTGAGAGGACTGTGATGGGGCTTCTTGGCTAGTTATGAACTTCTACTTTTGTTACAGGAATCACTTTGATATCAATTTTCTTCTCTTCTTGAAAATCTGCTATAGGAGATGACTTCTTTTCAAGAAATTCCTCTTCCTTTTTGTCATCAAACAATGAGAACTCGACCTTATTGTGCTCTGAAAATTTCTGAGGCTGACTGTCATTCTGTCCTTCATCTTCTGCCTGCTTTGTTCCCTTCTTAACTTTAATGTCATGTTTCTTTGCAGGTTTAACTGAATGCCCTAATTTTTGTATCATTACTTTTCCCTTATCAGTTTGTCTTTTGGGTTGATGGTCTTCTCCTTTAGAATGAATCCCTAACCAAAACAAAAAGAAGTCCCAAGTTTTTTCCTCATGCTGCAACACGGTAGAGATGATTAACTTAATGAGACCATGATGAAACAATGATTGAGAAGTATGATCATCCTGCTGTTTTATTTTGCTTGACATTTTCTGCAAGCTTTTGAAGAAAAAGAATGGCAAATTCATTTTAGACACCCCTGCCATGTGCTGTAGGAACCTAAGATGGTATTTGAACACTAATGAATACCTCCCTTCACAAGTTACATAACTCTGAAGAATCCTTATAGGTTCAATCCATTCCCTCCTGAAATTATGTATGAGAATACCTTTGTTCCAGTCAGGAATAACATTGGGCAATAAGTATCTTTGAGGGTCAAACTCAAAAGGAGACTTCTTAAACCAGAGCTCGCCCTCATTACTAATTTCAGTGGCTTCTGAAATTAATTCCACAGTCAATTTGAATCTCAAAGGATCCATTATGATCATCTCATTCTTAAGTCCTTTGGCAAAATTGCAGGACACTTGAGCATTAAAACCATCTATCTTCTTGAAGAATTTCAACCAGCCTGCCTGTTGGAACAGCTCTGCACAATCTGGAAGTTTTTGAATCCATGTCAAGTCTGTGGGTTCAGCCCTATTAACCTTACCACTTTTACTGCTTTTTCCCATATCTTTCTTTTCAGGGAATAGGAACAGTCTAGTTTTAGGTTTCAGAAATGTCTTATAAGCTGTTTTCTGAGCAAATAATTCTCCAGGTTATAACAATTTCAAGGATATTTAAATCACCTGCACAAATTAACAGACCTTCCTGTGTAGGACCTTTACCAACTAGCAGACTCCCTGCTGTGTAAAAACTGAGTTCTACCAATAATTCTGTAATTCTTTTCGATGCCCTATTCTGTATATTCTAATGTTTTAAAACATTAGGTCATGAGAGAAACCATCATGCAAAATCCTCCTAACGGGCTTCAGGTAACTATTTCAGTGGTGAATTCCTCATCTTTACGCTCTATTACATCTTCCTCAACAACCAACTTTTTTAGAAAAACACGCAGCAGCAGAAACCCAAATTCTCCAGCTATAAGGGTTATACGTAATACCTGTCAATTACTCCTCTATCGTGGCTTAATGTCTTCAATTTGGGGTGTCAATGATGTTCTTCTTCGAGCACAGGTGTCCTCCTAACGATTCTTTGGCTGCAGGTGAACGAATTCAAAATCCCTAAATTTTTGCTGGCGCCAGAACACAGCTGTCTCCTTCCACAGTAACGTAATCCAACGTTCAACAGTGGAGTCTCCTCCTCAAACACTAACTCCTCAGTGATGATGCGTGTGACAAGAGAAACTTGACAGCTAAACCCGGAATTGGCTGGTCTCTGTGTAACTGAACACGCATAACATGTAATGATGCCCTTGTTTTCTCTTCGTGATTATCAACCAACTAACATCATGCTCAAAATGCTGCAACACGTGTTAAACACTTCACACAATGCGATTAGATAGTCTCACTCTGCATCATGATTAAAATCAGATTGAAAATTTACAAAAAACTCACGCCACGATATTCCTGTAGCGCACTCTGTGTTAAACTTTGGTATAGCGTTACAAGAATATCTTTTAACCAAAATTTAGCAATTTTTAAACTTTTTTGCCAATTTGTCGGAGATTTTGGCAGCTATTTGTTTTAGGACATGAGTTCAACTACTCTCTAAAGTCATTAATGATTCTCCTTTTGAATATATAACTCTCATTGACTCACTTTCCAACATAAAAAATGACCAAAATCAAATGAAATCTGAAAGGACTAGGTTCAAACTTTATTCAATCACTCATAAGGTTCTTAAAAAGACAAAAACCAAAACTGAAAACTAAAAATTAACTAAGGAAGACTCACAAAACAAACCAAAATTTGGAGAGAAAAAACTAAAAATGCAGAAAAATTTACTGACTTAACAGGAAGAAACCACTAAAACATGCGGAACATTCAGGGAAGTCTGATGACTGACATTCATGCGATGATTGGGTGTCACAAAGGAAAGTTGATCAACGGTAACAATCCTCCCATCGTAGGGAAAATACATCACTCGAAAGAGTGTGGACACCACGCCTTTCATAGCATAGACATAATCACGTCCAAGGAGTAGATTGAAATCTAAAGGACCTTGGACAACCATGACATCAACATAAACAATTTTACCTCTCAAAGTGACAGGTAACTGTGGAAGAATCCCTAGAGGTCCGGTAGGCCTTCTATTAAAATCAAAAATTTGGTCAGTTAATGGCACAAGCTGAGGGGAACCTATAGCTTGCCAAGCAGTTGAGGATAAAATACTAACAGAAGCTCCTTCATCAACTATCGTACGAAAAATTTCTTTATCGGAAACTCCTACAGATATTTGAAAGGGAATACTCAAAGGAAGACGAGATTCTGTTAGACCATTCCAATCAAAGGAAATGACCTCAGTACTTGGGGGGGGGGGTCCTGTAGGAATGGACAGGGTTTCCCCTGGCCCAGGACATTCTGAAATGACTAGGAAAACATCATTGGTTTCCAATTCACTCTCACTTGGAAGATAAGAATGAGACAAAGATTGTGTCATGGTGACTGCTTCAGTCTGGACTTTCTCCAATGAAAGAGCGAGATCGAGTGGAGCTGACAGCAATTCGCTCACTTATCTCTCGGAAGGAAGAGTGGGATCAACTACAGATGAAACTGAATTGATCACTTGGTCAACCAACGGGGGGTTGAGGGACAACTTAAAGTTAAACGATGCGTCGCTGGATCGATTTCCTACTCCATTTACAGATGAATTGCTATATAATGTTGAATGAAATGAAGCATACTCATTCACTGATGGAGTTTTTGGATATCATCAGATCAGAATTTCTATAAAAGAAAGACACAAGACAACCTTTGCTACTGAATGGGGATCATTTCAGTATACAGTTATGCCCTTTCATTTGGAAAATGTGTTGGTTTTGGAGCCAGATCTTCCAATCTCATAGATGATATTGTCTCAGTCGTACACCCCAGAGGACTGTACACTCATTCCCCGACCTTGGGGTTCGGGGGCAGTGCCCCCGAGAAAAAATTTTAGGGCTGTTTTCGCCAATAGTTTTCGGGCCCATTGTTTTGGGTATCTCGTGGTATTTTCCCATTGTATTTCCCTTATAAAAGAAAGACATTGTAACATGGCTAGGTTTGATGTATTAGGTTTTATGCATTGTAAAGATCTCTGAGATCGTGAAGAGTGACTGTGAGACAGTGAAGAGGAAGTGCAGCGCTTGTGTTGCAGGTTTTATCCCTTCACTTTGCTGGATGGCATAATAATAAGGACTGGAAAATTTCAGTGTGGACGTAGCCCAAGCTAGGGTGAACCACGATATATCTGTGTCTCTCTTGTAATGTGTGTGTGATTATATTTTCATTTCTGTTTATTGTTATTGCTTTGCGATCCTGTTTTTTCTAACAAAATGCACCTGCTATTTTTTCAAGAGTCGTTGTTGCTGCATTTAAAGATTTTATCCATAAATACTTAGAAGTTTATTTTGACGACTGGACAGTATTTGGTTTATTGAATAACCATTATGCAAACTTAAGAATGATGTTAGAGAAGTGTAGACAGCATCAGATCTCCTTGAACCTAAAGAAAATCATCTTCTATGTCCCCTATGGTATTCTATTGGGCCACATTGTATTTAAATAGGGACTGATGGTTGATCCAACGAAGATCGCAGTTATAGTGAATCTTCCAACACCTAGTTCAGTAAAATAGCTACGCACTACATTGGGACACACATGATACTATAGGAATTTCATCAAAGGATATGCGCAGATCACTACGCATATGGAAAAACTATTGAAAAAAGAATCGAAGTACACTTGGACTGCAGATTGTCAAAAAGGATTGGATACATTGAAAGAAAAAATGGTTACAACACCTATTCTAGTCTTTTTTGACTGGAATAAACCATTTCATGTACATGTAGATGCTTCATCTATCGTGCTTTTCATTGTGCTAGCTCAACTAGGTGAGGGAGGCATTGACCATCCCATCGCATTTTGAAGAAGAAATCTATATTTAGCAGAAAGGAACTATACCACGACATAAAGAGAAGGCTTAGCCATGATGTACGCATCGCAGAAGTTCAGACACTATTTGCTAGGTTTGCATTTCTGTATGTTTATTGACCACTTAGCTTTGAAGTACCTGGTCAATAAACCAGTGTCAGGGGGAAGAATATTTAGATGGCTATTACTCTTTCAGGAGTATGATTTTGAAATCATCATCAAACCAGGAAAATTGAATTCAGGACCTGACCATCTCTCTAGAATCGAATCATGATAAGAACCTAGTAATTTGGAGGATAGTTTACCAGATGCACAATTGTTTTCTATTCACATAATAGATGACTACTATAAGGATATTGTAGAATTCTTGACTACAGGTCTAGCACCTATAGAATTTACTACGCAGCAGAAGAAACAGTTAGTGGTAAAAGTAGTTGATTTTACTCTAATTGCAGAACAATTATACAAGCTAGGACTAGATGAAGTATTGTGAAGATGTGTATTGGAACACGAAAAACCATGATACTTGCTGAAGCACACTTAGGAGTATCGAGAGGACACTATGCAGGAAGGGCTGATGTGTAGAAAATTTTAATATCGGGACTATGGTGGCCTACAATACACAAGGATTCCAAAGAACATTGCCAAAGTTGCGATATATGCTAAAGAACGGGAAAGCCATCTGGTAGAGATGAAATGTCATTTATGCCACAACTGACCTTGCAAGCATTTGATAAGTGGGCTATTGAATTTGTGGGTCCTATTAACCCACCGGGAAAATGAACTGGTTCGATATATATCATCACAACTACATATTATCTAACCAGATGGGCAGAAGCAAAACCAGTGAAGGATTGTAGCGCAGTCACTGCCGCACAATTCATTTTTTAGAACATATTAACAAGGTTTGGATGTGTGAAGATCCTAATGAGAAATCAAGGAACTCATTTCTTGAACATAACTATTGAAGCCCTAACCGAAGAATTTCAGATCTACCATCAGAAGAGCACACCATTGTAATATTTCAGAAGTAGGATCACTCAGCAGTAGCAGACCTCACTAGAGTTTACTCATGCAGTGCAGAAAGAAGAAGAAGAAATGATGAATCAATTAACACTCATTACATAGAAAATGGAGAAAAGTTTTTGTATCATACATCAGCTGTAAGCTGGCACTCTATAATGTAAATAATAACTGAATATAATCAATGAGATTCGAATACCACTAAGGTCATTCGAATTCTCCTCAAAGTGTGGCTTGGATATCATTGGAGACATCATCCAAACCAGTGGCAGTGGTCATAAAGGTCAACTAGTCAATCAAATGAGTCTAACTATGTGCATGGGCACTAATGTAGGGAAGGAGACTCCAATGTGGGTGCATGAGGAGCTGTCAATGGTCAGTGGAGCTCAAACTAGTCTCAGTAGGTGCCTATCTAAGTGCTTCAATCAGTTAACTAATCAATCATCCCCTGAATCAAGGAACTGAGTCATCAACCAACTAACTAACTAAAGTAACTCCTAAATAGGTGGAAGAAGGTGCACATGTTATCTAGTGATGAAAACAAGGGTGCATCAGTGGCTAGGAGGTATAGAACTGAGCAAAAACAGGCTCCTGGGGGATTCAAAATAAGGACTATGTTGGGTATGTTATATCTCTTCACATGGTCGCTGCGTGTACAACACGATTTTCGACCCATTGTACTCTATCTAATTCCGGTAAAAGGAATTAGGGTTGTAACCTAATTCAGGTAAACGAATTAGGGTTTTAGATGCTGCAGAATACCATTTATTGTATTGTACATGTAAAATAAACATATAATGAAAAAGGAGCTATGCGGCTCTAAGTTTGGCTGGTTTTTTCCCGGTTAAGGGTTTCCAGGTGAAAATCTCTGTGTAATGTGTGTGCCATTGTGTATTTTCTGTGAATGCTTAAGAATCGATATAAGTTTGTACTTCACTGTTAAGGTTTAAAACTTACATTTGGTATCAGAGCATTTTTTGGGTTCAGAGGGACGCCTTTGTTTCCAAGGGTTTGGCTCGATCTTGGATTTGTGATAAACCTGGTTTCAGTGGGAGCTTTGCAGCGGTGATTTATTTTTTCTTTAAAGAATGGCGAGCAGTTCTAGATTCGAGATTGAGAAATTTAATGGTCAGAGCTTTGAGCTATGGAAGCTCAAGATGGAAGATCTTCTGGTAGATAGAGAACAATGGATTGCACTAGATCCAGGTACCATGCCCTCTGGTGCGGTAAAAGAAGAATGGGAAAAGCTGGAAAGAAAAGCAAGGAGCACCATTCGTCTTTGCCTTGCAGATTCGGTATTGGTGAACGTATCTGGAGAAGACAGTGCAAAGAAGCTATGGGACAAATTGGGAAATCTGTATCAGTCAAAGTCCCTGGTAAATAAGTTATTTCTGCGAAAGAAATTGTACCTTCTGAGGATGACTGATGGAGACTCTGTATCAGAGCATCTAAACGCCTTCAATACTCTGGTAAGTCAGTTGACATCTGTTGGTATTACACTTGCTGATGATGAAAAATGTATTAGTCTGTTGTGCTCTCTGCCAGATTCATGGGATAAACTGGTTATAGCTATTGGGAGTAATGCAACCACGCTAAACTTTGATGATGTGGTTGCATCCCTACTATCGGAGGAAATGAGGCGGAGATCCATAGATAGTTCATCCAAGGATGCCTTAT
Organism: Larix kaempferi; assembly: GCA_027924585.1. Lineage (NCBI taxonomy): Eukaryota > Viridiplantae > Streptophyta > Pinopsida > Pinales > Pinaceae > Larix > Larix kaempferi. The sequence goes on from BSBM01000379.1 coordinate 2,493,309, forward strand.
TTGTAAGAGGTCGCCCTGGAGACAGATCTAAAAATAAGTCTTCAGGTGGTAGATCTAAATCTAGAGGGAGATCTAAATCTCCAGGACCTTCTGTAAGAAAATGCTGGAAGTGCGGAAAAGTTGGGCATTACAAGAAGGATTGTAAATCGAAAATTACTGATAAAAGTAGAGGACCTAATGACGCTCCATCCACAGATGGGAAAGAATCTACAGAGGAAGGAGGAGATGTGTATCTGGCATCTTCAAGTACACATGCAGAGCATGATTCGTGGTTGATTGACTCAGGTGCGTCTTATCATATGACTCCTCACAGGGAGTGGTTTTCTGAATACGAAAAGTATGATGGAGGAGATGTATTTCTGGGAGACAACTCGGTAGCGAAAATCATAGGTCGAGGAAAGGTCAAGCTACTGCTCAAAGATGGAAGGGTTAAAACTCTTCCCGGGGTTCTGCACATTCCAAAGTTGTCTAGAAACCTTATATCTGTAAGTAAAATGGATGATGCAGGTGTGAAAACTCTATTTGAAAAGAACACATGCAAAATGGTTCGAGAGTCATTGGTGCTGATGAGGGGAGTTCGGATTGGAACTCTATACAAGTTGTTGGGAAGCACCTTCAAAAATGGATGTAATAGCACTATTGTTTCTGAGGGTAAAAATGAAGGAGACAGAGTACTTACTGTCTCTAGTGAGAAGACATCGCTATGGCATCGAAGGCTGGGACATATTGGAGAAAAGGGTCTTCGACTATTACAAGGTAAAAGTATGGCTGAAGGCATGTCTGATTTCACATTAGATTTTGATTTCTGTGAACATTGCTTATATGGTAAACAGAATCGAGTAAGATTCTCATATGGTGTTGTAAGAGCTAAAGGAATCTTAGAGTTAATACACAGTGATGTTTTTGGACCTGTGCCGGTTCCATCACTTGGTAAATCTGTGTATTATGTTTCATTTATAGATGATTTCTCAAGGAAAACTTGGATTTATTTTCTGCGTAAGAAATCTGAGGTTTTTAATAGATTCAAAGAATTTAAGGCTCTTGTAGAGAATCAAACTGAGAAGAAAATAAAAGTACTCAGAACAGATAACGGTGGAGAATTCTGTGAAAGTGAATTTGAGGAGTTCTGTAAAACGTGTGGAATAGCAAGGCAAAAGACTACTCCATACACACCTCAACAGAATGGGGTTGCAGAAAGGATGAACAGGACATTGATGGAAAAGGCAAGGAGTATGCTCAGTGGTGCAGGGCTAGCACAACAATTCTGGGCAGAAGCTGTTGACACTGCGTGTTACCTAGTGAATAGGACACCCACATCAGCGTTGGTTGACAAGACACCTCATGAGGTTTGGACTAGTAAGAAACCCTCTCTCTCTCATCTCAGAGTGTTTGGGTGTGATGCTTTTGTACATGTTCCAAAGGAGAAAAGGAGCAAGTTGGATAATAAAGCAGAAAAATGTATCTTCATTGGTTACAAGGATGGAGTGAAAGGTTACAAGCTGTGGAACCCAGTAAAAAGGAAAACAGTTTACAGTCGAGATGTGATCTTCAGAGAAGTTGAAAGAACTTCCAAGATTGAGGATGTACCAAAGGAAAAGGATTCAAAGAAGCTACACTTTGATATCAAGGATGAAAGAGGTGACTCTTTTGAGGAACCAGAATCGTCTGAATCAGATGAAGAGGCGGATCCACAGACTCCGGTATTGAGGAGATCTGACCGAGAAAGAAGGAAAGTTGAAAGGTACAGTCCCCCTGATTTTCGTTCTAATTTTGTGTTATCTATTACTGATGATGATCCTAGAACTGCTAAAGAGGCAATGGATTCAGAAGATAGTAAACTATGGAAGAAGGCCATGATAGAAGAAATGGATGCCTTGGACAAAAATGAGGCATGGGATCTGGTTGAGTTTCCAGAAGGAAGAAAGCCTATTGGAAGCAAATGGGTATTCAAGAAGAAGTTAAATGCAGCAGGTAAAGTGGAGAAGTACAAGGCTCGACTAGTTGCGAAAGGTTACTCCCAAATTGAGGGCATCGATTTTGGTGAGATTTTTTCACCTGTTGCAAAATTGACTTCTATTAGATTTCTTTTATCTATTTCTGCTGCTTTTGATCTTGAAGTAGAACAAATGGATGTAAAGACGGATTTCCTACATGGAAATATTAATGAAGAGATCTATATGAAGCAACCAGAACGGTTTGTGGTGAAAGGAAGAAAGGAGCTTGTCTGTAAGCTGAAAAAGTCTCTCTACGGTTTGAAACAATCTCCCAGAATGTGGTATCAAAAATTTGATACTTATATACTGGGACTTGGTTTCTCAAGAAGCAAAGCTGATCACTGTGTTTATTTTAAGCTAATTGGGGATCATTTTATTTATGTAATATTGTATGTTGATGATATGTTGCTAATTGGAAACAACAAAGAAATCATCAAGGATGTCAAGAATCAGCTGTCATCTGAATTTGACATGAAAGATCTTGGTGCTGCAAATTTCATTTTGGGCATGGAAATAAAAAGAGATCGTGAAAATAGGAAACTCTGGTTAAATCAGAGGAAATATGTTGAAACGATATTGAAGAGATTTAATATGCAGGAAAGCAAACCAGTGAAGGTGCCCATTCCTGTAGGTGTAAGGTTATCTGCAGAACAGTGTCCCACTACACAAGAAGAGGTAGAGGACATGTCTCATGTTCCCTATGCTAGTGCAGTTGGCAGTCTGATGTATGCCATGGTCTGTACTAGACCAGATATAGCCCATGCAGTGGGAGTTTTGAGTAGATACATGTCAAAACCAGGAAAGGAACATTGGACTGCAGTAAAAAGGGTCTTCAGGTATTTGCGTGGCACTACAGATTCTGCAATCTGCTACCAAGGAAGACCCGGTCTAAACAGAGAGATAGATATACAAGGATTTGCTGATGCTGACTGGGCTGGAGATCTTGATCACAGAAGATCTACAAGTGGCTACGTTTTTAATCTATTTGGAGGAGCAATCAGTTGGATGAGTAGAAGACAAGCTGTAGTTGCACTCTCAACTACAAAAGCTGAATACATGGCAGCTACCCATGCAAGTAAGGAAGCTGTATGGTTGCAAAGATTGTGTTCAGGTATTGGTTTTGTTCAGGATGCAGTAAAGATTGGTTGTGATAGCTCAAGTGCAATATTTCTAGCAAAGAACCCTGCTTATCACTCAAGGACAAAGCACATTGATGTGCAGTACCATTTCGTCAGAGACATGGTTGAACAAAACAAAGTGTTGCTGGAGAAGGTTGACACTTTGGTAAATGTTGCAGACTCTTTGACAAAGTCTGTGAGTACTCAGAAGTTCTCTTGGTGTAAAGAGAACATGGGCATTGTTGCCCTGAATTGTTGAAGTCATAAATTTCTCCTGTATGTGAAGAGAATAACAAGTGGGAGAATGTTGGGTATGTTATATCTCTTCACATGGTCGCTGCGTGTACAACACGATCCCTACGGCACTAGTAAAATTTTTTGGGTTGCTTTTTGCTTTTTCGCGATTTTCGACCCATTGTACTCTATCTAATTCCGGTAAAAGGAATTAGGGTTGTAACCTAATTCAGGTAAACGAATTAGGGTTTTAGATGCTGCAGAATACCATTTATTGTATTGTACATGTAAAATAAACATATAATGAAAAAGGAGCTATGCGGCTCTAAGTTTGGCTGGTTTTTTCCCGGTTAAGGGTTTCCATGTGAAAATATCTGTGTAATGTGTGTGCCATTGTGTATTTTCTGTGAATGCTTAAGAATCGATATAAGTTTGTACTTCACTGTTAAGGTTTAAAACTTACAGACTAGGTGCCAGAGACTACCATACTGATGAGTGGATGCATGCATTTGCATGTAAATGCATGCAAATGACTGGATGCATGCAGGGATGCAAAATACAAAAATGATGGTGAGAATATTCCAACACCCCCCTGCAAGCTATACTATGAGGTAGTAACTGAAAACTAAAAAGTAGGGCCCTGGTCACTGAGACCAAAGGCCACCCCGTACAATCAATCTAAATAAACAAAGTGAGGAAAGAGGGAAAATCCAGTGGGAAGAAATCTCTCCCTCAAAAATAGACTGAAGGATGCTAATGTAGCATATCATCACTCACCCCGGAAGGAGACAAGTGTCCTTCTTTTCCAAAGAAGGATCAATCGATCTAAAATGGATCAGTAATGTGAGAAGGATGAAACCTTCCATTTTGATAATTTGATATGGTTCTCCGTCAATCAGTTGGATCAACAACAAGATCTATGACAGATCTCAGAGTAGTGGCTACCCATCTCGGAAGAGGCAAATCATTAGTTGAGAGATCATCAGGTTCTTGTGGAATTGGATCTCCCATTCGCTCATATTCTGAATCATTTGCTAGATATTCAAGTTCTTGTGGATCTGGATCTAGCATTCGCTCTTCATCATCATCACTCTCATACTCTGAATCTGAACTGTCATGTGATGAATATTCGCTCTCCTGGAGCTCATCAAGTAATGGAGGTGTGGTAGGCAAGCTCTCTTGCTCAACTGGATGAGCATCATGAAGAAGCCATTCCTCAAACTGTACACTCCTATCAAGGAATGTGGTCATAGTAGAAGGATTAAGAAGCTTGTATGCCTTTGCATTCAATTCATAACCCACTATGATACACTCTCTGCTTTGTGGATCTAGGGCTCTCCTTTTCTCATTTGGAATCCTTTCACATGCTCTGGATCCAAATACTCTAAAATGAGACACATCTGGTTTGTATCCCATCCATGATTCGAAAGGATTCATGTCTTTGATTCCTTTGTGAGGAACTCTGTTCTGAAGATAGGAGGCACAGTTAATGGCTTCTTCCCAAAGACTAGGGTGCAATCCGTTCGACTTTAGCATGAAGGTGGCCATTTCTTTCAATGTTCTGTTCTTCCTTTCAGGAACACCATTCATTTTTGGTGTATAGGGAACAATATGTTTCATCTCAATGCGCTCTTCAGCACAAAAGGTTTGAAAGTCACCCTTGATGTACTCACCTCCATTGTCAGTGCGAATGGCCTTGATATTTCTATCTGAAATTTTTTCTGCAGAAGACTTGAAAAAATTAAAGAATCCAATTACTTCTGACTTCAATCTAAGAAAATACACCCATGTAAATCTAGAATAATCATCAATAAAAGTGAGTATATACCTTGCTTTGTTCAAAGATAGATCTGGAAATGGCCCTGCAACATCACTATGAATCAAATCTAGAGGATGAGAGGCTCTCCTTACCTTCCCCTTCTCAAAATTCTTCTCAGGATGCTTTCCAATCAAACAACCATGACAGTTGTCCTTAGCAAACTTGATCATGGGTAGCCCTTCAACCATCTCTTTAGTATGCATGTGTTGCAAGTATTGATAGTTCAGATGCCCAAATCTTTCATGCCACAATCTACTCTCTTTATTGGCATGAGTGTGAAGAGAAGATTGATTTGAGAGAGGTAATAAGTGGGAGAACTCATACAGTTTTTGTTGGTTGTGTAGCCTAATCTCCAGATTCAGAGATATTATTATTCAGTCGTGTCCGTACCCCAGGTTTGGTTATGATCTCAGCACGATCCCCAAGGGGTCTGGGGGGCATAGCCCCCGAGAAAATCTTTTGGTTCTATTTTCGCCACTAGTTTTCGGGCCCATGGTTTTGGGTAACCCGTGGTATTTTCCCATTGTATTTCCCTTATAAGAGAAATTCATTGTAACACGGCTAGGGTTGATATATTAGGTTTTATGCATTGTAAAGATCTCTGAGATCAGGAAGAGAAACTGTGAGACAGTGAAGAGGAAGTGCAACGGTTGTGCTGTAGGTTGTATCCCTTCACTTTGCTGGACGGAATAATAAGAAGAACTGGCAACTTGTGTGTGTGATTATATTTGCATTTCTGTTTATTGTTATTGCTTTGCGATCCTGTTTTTTTAACAGTTTTGACTTATGATTTGCGACACTTTTTGCAATGGTAGAACCTGATACCATGTCTTTGATTTCGACCTCCTTTGGAGAGAAGATCACCCTCTTGGGATTTCCAGTATGGGTCATCTGATATACTGAAAGTAGATTAGCAGTGAGAGTGTGGACATAAAGTACATCCGAGAAGTATCCATGATCTAGTTTGAGTCTTCCAATCCCCTTAGAGGAGACCTCAAAATCATTCCCCAACATAATGGATGGTCCAACAGTAGCTTTGAATCTAGTGAAGAGATTCTTGGAGGAATACATATGCCTAGATGCTCTAGAATCTATGATGATGGAGGATTGAGTTGATGCACCTGCCATGAGGGCAGGACATCTCTCTTTGTTCTCAGATCCAGATGGTTCACTCCCTTTCTTCCTAGCACATGCAGGTACTGGGATATTATTCTTCTCAAGGAGCGAGGCCATGAGTTCTATGGTCTTCTTCATGCATGAAATTTCAAGGTGATATCCTCGATTATAGTATGTGCACTTGGATTTTCCCTTCTGAGTGTGCTTGTCCTTCTTAGGATTAGAGGCTCCATCTGACTGCATGGGAGCCTCCTTCTGCTTTGTAGCATTCGACTTTCTATTAGAATTTTTTTGTTTCCCTTTGACATTCTCTCTTTGTGAAAATCTTCACAGCAGATCTAAGAGCTGATGTATACCTCACAATGAAAGAATTTAGGAATAAGATTAAGAGTGGTCAATGCAGTAAAATGAGCAACAGAATAATACAGTAGAATTCGGATAGAAGCAAAATAAATTCATACACACTAATTCATTAATAACAAATGGACAAATAAATAATACATTGCATGAGGATTCGAATGCCAAGGTGGCAATTCGAATTAGCCTTCATGGAGAGATCAAAAGATCACTGGAGTGTCATCGGATCACAACTAGAACTCTTCATCGTCATCAGTGGAGTCATCAATGCTCAAGTAACTATCAACCATCAGTCATACTGAGTCTAACTGAGTCTAGTAGGTGTAACTAAGTGTAATTGGCACTAAGTGAATGAAGGAGGCTCAGTGGAGGGTGCATGAGGAGCTAACTGGAGTCAGAATGGGCAGTTCAGTCTCACTGGAGGTCTATCAGAGTGATATAGTCAGTTGAGAGTCAGTCTAGCCTTAAATCAAGGAAATAACTAATGATGACTCAACTAACTGAAGTACAACTGAATGGTAGGTGAGAGAGGGCGAGTGGCTTCCTTAAATCAAAGGGGGAAGGGAGCACTAAGCTCTAGGAGGGATAAAAATGATCTGAGAGAAGCTCCCGAGGGCTAGCTAACTGAGGCTAGGTGATGGGACTGATGACGGGGATGCATGCAGAATGCATGCATGGCTAAAAATGAAAATAATGAAAATCTTGGTAGGACTAGGATGGAGTATAGGAATATCCAAACACCCCCCCTTAATCCATCCTAGGCCTTGGTAACGGATACCAAAGGTCACCCAATAAAATGAATAATAATAACAGTCAATAAACCGAGGAAATGGGGAAAACCTCATGGAAAAAATAACCCCCCTCAAAATAGACTGTAATGCACACACAAAAATAAATGCTCCAAACTCAAGCATGTGTGATTCTTGGTCATATGTCTGGAGGTATCTTCTTCTTGGGAAGAAGTGGATCATGCTCAGAAAGCATGTGCTTTTACTTGAACCTGTGATTCGAATCAGCTGAGGTAGGATCAAATCCATGAATGTGCAGATAGTATTTTTTCTTCTCCTTTGAACCATCATGGGTGAGATTGTGCCCAAAAGAACCATCAAATATCAGTAATTGCTTGGAATCCCAATCAGATCCAAGACTTGAATCATGGTTGCTTAAGATATCCTTTGAACCATTTGAGGTGAGATCTAAATCAGTAAATGCATGAGAAATTATCCCAAGCGAACGACAATGGCCATCATCTTCAATAACCTTCTAAGAGCATGGAATAATGATCTTACAATAGTAAATAAGAGGTGAGTGATCAAGGAGAGTGAATGAATTACGTCCAATGGCTTATTTGACCTCCAAAACATTAAGTAGATCATGATGCAAACCAACAGACTCTAGTGCAAGAGAGGATTTAGGAACCCTTGCAATTTCTAGAGTCTGAGCTGGCCCAAAATTCGAAATAGAAGGAATTTGGAGCATGAGTGTAGAATGTGCAAGTTCTTCTTCTTTTTGGACAACTTCAATATGATATATGTTTGATACTGACTCATGATCTGAGAGACCATCAAGGGGAGCGAATGCATCACTGGGCTTGCTCTCGAAAGGGTTTGGAGCAATCCCTTCATTCCGTCTGCCAAATATTTCATCCAGGTGGGCCCATAGCTCTTTTGGAGATTCAACATCATCAATGAATTGGTGTACCAAGCATCGAGACATAGCAAACATCATTGTTCCAAGGACACTGTCACCTTTATTTAACCAGTCAATCTCTTCTTCAGAGGATCCGAACTCTCTTTCAAAACAATAATCAAAGAGACCACTTCTCTTCAAATGTGCTATCATCTTTGGTTTCCATTCATCATAGTTGAATGGAGAAAGAGGATCATAGTTGAATGGAGGAGGATATATTTCTTCTAAATACATTGAATCTATAGAAGACCTACAAAAACAATAAAAAGTATGCAACTGCTATTGCTGCAAAAGTGCAGAAATTGCTATACTCGAAATCTTGATAATAACCTATAAAAAACTCTCAGGAATGGAGATAGAAAATACTCTCAACATGCTCTGATACCATGGGAAATATTCACAGTAGATCTAAGAGATGATTTATACCTCACAATGAAATAATTTAGGAATAAGATTAAGAGTGGTCAATGTAGTAAAATGAGCAACCGAATAATACAGTAGAACTCGGATAGAAGCAAAATAACTTCACACACACTAATCCATTAATCACAAATGGACAAATAAATAATACAATGCATGAGGATTCGAATGCCAAGGTGGAAATTCGAATTAGCCTTCATGGAGAGATCAAAATATCACTAGAGTGTCATCGGAGCACAACTAGAAGTCTTCATCATCATCAGTGCAGTCATCAATGCTCAAGTAACTGTCAACCATCAGTCAAACTGAGTCTAACTGAGTGTGGTAGGTGTAACTGAGTGTAACTGGCACTAACTGAATGAAGGAGGCTCAGTGGAGGGCGCATGAGGAGCTAACTGGAGTCAGAATGGGCAGTTCAGTCTCATTGGAGGTCTATCGGAGTGATATAGTCAGTTGAGAGTCAGTCTAGCCTTAAATCAAGGAAATAACTAATGATAACTCAACTAACTAAAGTACATCTCAATGGTAGGTGAGAGAGGGTGAGTGGCTTCCTTAAATTAAGGAGGAAAGGTGCACTAAGCTCTAGGAGGGCTAAAATTGATCCGAGAGAATCTCCCGGGGGATGGATAATGGAGGCTAGGTGCTGGGACTAATGACTGAGAGACATGCAATTACATGCATGCATGCATGGCTGAAAATGCAAATAATGAAAATGCTGGTAGGACTAGGATGGAGTATAGGAATATCGTAACACTCTTCTCATCTCAGTGGTTGCAAGAGCTGAATCTAGCTTGGTTTTTATCACTCCCATGTACTAGCTTCTCCTCCTCAAGAGTTAGAGATTGGATGAAGTATTCAAGCGGAGGGAATTTCCATTTTGGAATGGATAATATTGTTGACTGGAAGGTAAAAAAAAACACTGAATAATCAGGGCCGAGCTTCGACAGGATAGCAAGGATGAGTTGTTTTTCTTCCTTCTCAATCCCATACCTCTTCAACTGTGAAATCAAGTTATTGAGTTTGTTGAGAAACTCAGTGATAATTTCGAAACTACTTGGGCTCATAGAGATGAGCTCATTTTCGAGTTTTATGCCCCTTCAAATCATCTTTTTGGCCAAGGAGGGATTCGAGTTTGTCCCAAAGCTCCTTTGGAGTCTTCAAATCGATAACATGAAAGTGCAAATCTTCAGAAATGTTGAGTAGCAACAGTCCTTCTGCTTCTTCAAGCTTGTCTAAGTACTTGGATTTCTCTATTGCACTAATGGGCTCAACTGTAGAGCCATTCACCACTCTGGAAAGACTCTTCGACTTCAAGAATATGTCCATTTTAGCCTTCCATTCGAAGTAGTTGAATGAATTCAACTTGAGATCCATAATGCTGAAGAATTTGAAGCTGAGAGAGGGAGATTCCTGCAAAACAAATGAGAATTATGAAAAGAAGATCTTCTGCAATTCAAATTGAACACTACCTTAGGAAACTGAGCACTTGTGACTAATTCCTTCACACTTGGATAGACCTCACTGGATTGCTCCAGTGAATTCAAGGCAATATCACCAGGATTTGTTGTGGAAACTCAAAGGCTTATGTTGCAACTGTTGCTGCTGCAATTCAAATAGCTGCTATCAGCTCTGATACCGTGTAATATTTAAGAAGTAGGATCACTCAACAGTAGCATACCTCACTAGAATTTACTCATGTAGTGCAGAAAGAAGAAGAAGAAATGCTGAATCAATTAACACTCATTACACAAAAATTGGAGAAAAATTGTTGTATCATACATCAGCTATAAGTTGGCACTCTGTAATGTGAATAATAACTGAATACAATCAATGAGATTTGAATACCACTAAGGTCATTTGAATTCTCCTCAAAATGTGGCTTGGATAGCATTGGAGACATCATCCAAACCAGTGGCAGTGGTCATACAGGTCAACTAGTCATTTAAATAAGTCTAACTGAGTCTAACTAAGTGCATGGGAACTGATGTAGGGAAGGAGACTCCAATGTGGGTGCATGAGGAGCTGTCAGTGTTCATTGGCACTCAAACTAGTCTCAGTAGGTGCCTATCTAAGTGCTTCAGCCAGTTAACTGATCAATCATCCCATGAATCAAGGAACTGAGTCATCAACCAACTAACTAACTGAAGTAACTCCTAAATAGGTGGAAGAAGGTGCACATGTTCTCCAGTGATGAAAACAAGGGTGCATCAGTGGCTAGGAGGGATAGAACTAAGCAGAAACAGGCTCCTGGGGGCTGCAAAATAAGGACTAGGTGTTGGGAGACTACCATGCTGATGACTGGATGCATGCAAATGCATGTAGATGACTGGATGCATGCATTATTGCATGTAGGCATACAAAATACAAAAATGATGGTGAGAATATTCCAACAACAATATCTTCCACAAGCTAATGGCATTGTTGAAGCTTTTAACAACGTGTTGGAAAATGTGCTGACCAAGATATGCAATACAAACAGGGATGATTGGGGTCTAAGAATAACGGCAATGTTATGGGCATATAGGAAAACTTGTAAGAAGTAGACAGGTTACACACCTTTCATATTAGAATATGGAAAGGAAGTTGTCATGCCCATGGAATACATAGTACCAAGTTTGAGAATTGTAGCATTCACAGATATGGCTGATAAAGATACAATGCAAGAAAGGCTATTACACTTAGTTGGGCTGGAGAAATATCACTTCATCATAGGTTTTCACCAACAAGTGTAGAAAGACAGATAAAAAGCATGGCATGATAGGCACATCAAGTACAAATTCTTCCAGGTAGGAGACCTTGTCCTCCTTTATGATTGTAAATTTATGAAATTTCCTGGAAAATTTAAAATGCATTGGCTAGGACCTTATGTTGTCAAAGATGTTACTAATGGTGGCGCAGTTTAGTTAGCCACATTAATGGGAGAAAACCTACCATCACTTGTTAATGGAAGTAGACTAAAGCCCTACAGGGATAGTCATACTCCTCTAGACATCAATTGATCAACAGAAAGAAAAAATTTAAGTCTCAAGTACAGTTGAAATTGGACACTAAAAATTGAGCATAGAGTCTATACACAGTTTTGGTAAAAAGCGAAGTCCCAAGAAAACGAAACATATGATGTGAAGTACATATCGCAAGCTGTGATGCGGAGTACAAGCAAGAAGCCTAGATGCGAAGTTCAGAATGAAAAAGAGGAAATGCACAGTTAACTTCACGGATTCGTCTAATCGTGAGTGAAGTTAGGGAAAACCTAACCATTACAGCTTTTTGATGAAAAAGTAGTTGTTATACAGTGTTTTTGGGAACCGGTTGTTTCCGCATTTAAGGCATATTCGTCTATTTCAGGCACATTCAATGAAGGAAAGGACCAATATCTCAGCGAGATTTGGCCAACGAAAATGGAATTTAATGTCTGGTTAGCCATGTTTGGGCGCGTTTCAGTGTTGTTTCTCCTATAAATAGGGACAACCGCATACTTACCGTCTTTACCACGATTTTCAATTTTTTGTGCCTATAAATTCCAAGTTTTTACCACTTAGAATATAAGAGGGATGTGTAAGTGAATGTATGGGAAGTATACCTTAGACAATATTTTGAGAGACTTCAACCAGTTAAGGCTTGAGGGATTCATGAAAACACTCGTGAAAAACGCCGTACCAGAAAGAGGTGCCTCATCTAGGAGCTCACCACACCACACAATAGGGATGAAGCAAAAGGATAAGCAACTGGCCACAGAGCCAGAGAGGCCGAGAGCCAGAAGAATTCCAAAGCCAGGTCTGCAAGAACCACCTCGTGACAGGATAATCCTCCTTACACTGGAGTATATCCCTTCATAAAGAGCCGATGCACCACCTATCTGACTTCTGAATAATCCACAATATGAAATTCCATTACCACCGATGTCAAGTCATGTGCACATTCAAGTTAAATTGCTAGGCATAATTCTCGAATGTAAATTTGTGGATCATGACTTGCTACAGGAAGGGAAGTACACTCAATTTCATCCCGATCAATATATTTGCCACAAGGTCAGCGAAACCACAAAGCAATCCACTCTTCACGCATAGGATTGGCTTACACTGCTAGTACCGTTCGGATTGTTGAACCTTCTACACATCCCACACTTTGTCGTGCATGCATCAAGGATACTTGTGGATAGACCACAATATTGATATAAACATCGATCTAATCTACAGGATCACACATCTCAGTAAGTGAGGTGTTGATCCTGCAACGAAGTTCGTAGGTAAAACCAAAGATAAGGAGCTTGCGAAGAGAATGAAGGAAGAATTCAACTTGCTCAAGGGAATCCGTGGTTATATTACAGTTGGAATCAAAGATCAAGATACGCAGTTTACAGTCCAGCTGCTAGCAGGGAAAGTTTTGAGAAAATGCACACCAATTGATGTGCCAGCCACTGTAGTTTCCTTTGCTGCGAAGGATAAGGATGGAATTTTGTACAATTGGTCAAGTTATCTGTTGAATTATTTCTTGGACGATGTTAACAAAGCACAAGATATTGGGGTTGCCTTCCACTATAGTTGGCTATTGCTGTTGATCGCATTCATGGGTTGGAAAGAACCTCTATACCAACAAAATGTCCCAGTCATAATTATAGGAGATTGCAGAGGGACTAGATTTGTGAACATGTGGGAAAACATGAGGTCAGAGAGGAAACGTCTTAATAATGAGCAGTTGTTTACCTACTATGAGCATCTATGCGAAGTGATTCAACGCACTCCGCCGGTTACCAAGGAACTAACAAGTGTGTATATTCGCAAGTTAATATTCAAAGCTGACCTTCACTTCATATATGTTCATCCAAGAGTAGAAAAGAAGAACCCCGAGTGGTTTGAAGGTCTATATTAATCGTATGCATAAAAAAATGAGTTGATCATGGAAGAATGGCCACCAGAAAGGAAGGTTGATTCATCAGAGACGATCAACACTACATCAGAAGAAAGTGAAGCTGGAAATGCGCAGAACCAAGAAGAAGAAATGACCAGCGCGCAAGTCAAAGACCCAAATCAAGAAGAAGTTCAACAAGACACTGATGGGGTGTCAGCAGGAGAAAAGCGCAAGGGCCCTGACACCACCGTACTGAAAAAAGGGAAAAAGAAGAAGCATAAGGAAACTAGAGCACTGCTCGATGCGCAGTTACACGTGGATGATTATGAAAGCATCGCAATGTGAGGCAACAAGCACCTAGAAGAAGTGCTCACCCTGAAGAAAAGAAAAAGCAAAGAAGTCCAAGCAAGCCTGATGGAGAACCTCGTAGAGCTAAAAAGCATGCTAGCGAAGATAGAGCAAGTTCAATAGGACTTGGTACGTGAATCCGACTCTAAAGGAAATTCAAGCGAGTCAAGCCAAAGGAAGAGAAGGACACTTTCCTTGACAACGAGACCTTGCTTAATCCAAATTGAACCCATCAATGTCATATTCCCGAGTGACGAACTTGCTGAAGGTGCGAAGAAGCCCGCACATGTGGATATTAATGTCGGCATGTTGCCCCTCAAAGAATTACATTATCTGCATCTGCAGGTTGTGGAATAAATTTAGGATAGAGACATTGTTTCTCATAACCAACATCTACAGCTAGAGGAAAGCTATAAAGAGTTGAAGGATGAATCCGTGGAGAAAGGCAGAGAGCTAGTCAACATTCAAGAGAAGCACTACAGGCTGAAAGAAACAGTTGCAACAGTCTGTGCGAAGATACCTAAATGCGAATAGGAACCAGAGGTAGAAGCGACTATACTCAATATTAGTGCCGTTGTGGACAATCTTAAGGCATAAATGATGTATATGGATATTTCCTATAAAGAGAAGATTGCTACCTTAGAATCTCAACAGCAACCTGGCACTCCACAGAATGTGAAAGAAGACAGAACCCAAGAGTTGAAGGCTTCAACATAAAACATCTCCACAGAAGTGGCAAGATGTCAAGACCTTCTCGAAGAAGTCACCAGAGTATAGGATACGCTGCAAGAAGACCATGAGTTGCAGAAAATACAGGATGAACTACAGCAATGACAGAAAGAGCTTGACTCTGTGAACATGGCTATGAAGGATTTTTCGCCAAGGAAAAAGATCCAGAAGTTCGCAGAGACAAAAGAATTGCAGAAAGAGTTGAAAGCATTGAAGATAAAGGAAGCTAACACTTCAGCAAAGCTACAACCCATGCAGAAAGAAGCGCTCACTCTTTCGGAGGAGATTGAAGAGAATCTACAAGAAATACGCACAACAAAAAACACAGTAAAAGAGCAAGCTCAAGAATTCATCTTAGAGGAGATGTTGGAAATAATTAAGGAGTTTGAACAAGAGGCTAAAGACACAGTTGCAAAGTTGAGCGCGACTTACCAAACATTCGCTGTGAAGTTGAACATCCTAGAGGATGAGCAGTCGAAGCAGCCTAGTGGAAGTGGCTCGAGGGCGAGCGACATGTGAGTGTTAAGGGCCTATTGGGAGCGGCCCAAGTGGAGTAGTTTTGTTTGAGCGAGGCTCAAGCACAGTAACTTTGATGGCGAAAGTATAAGTTAGGAGAGGCCTATTATTGGCCTATTTTGGGAGAAGCAACTCTGCAAAACCCTGGAGCAGGGTATGGAGCAACGCGAGGATGGTGGATAAGGACATGTCACCTTAGTAAAGACAAAATACTAAGGAAGGTTAGGGTATTTGGATCAGTTATGGAAGGAGCATCGGAATGACAGCTATAGGAACAATGGTAAAGAGGCAGAATGGTGTAAAGGATGCACCATGGTACAGTCAGAGCCGCGCAGTCAGAACTGCAACTGTCAAAAGAAGCGACAGAACTAGGGAAGCGATGCAAAAGGATGACCGAGGACAAGCGAAGTAACTGAGAAGTTATGACAAAGTGTGGTTAGCAGGAGAACCACACCAGTTTGGGTTAAGGGTACTATGGAGTTTCGGCCCATAAATATTGTAAAGATGTGACCTTTGGGAACAATCTATAAAAAAGGGAAAATTTTGTATAGGGAAGGGTTGGCTGATTTTGGGTTATCTATTGTTGAGTTTTGTTAAGATAAAAGAGAGAAAGAGGCTCTGCAACTGAGTGCGCAGAGACCCATCGGAGAGAAGAGTATGCAGTTGTGTGCATAGATCGGAACTGTTAACCCTTCTTGTTAATATAAAGAACAGTTCCCGTGGACGTAGCTCTCATCATGGGGGGTGAACCACGTAAATATCTATGTTGTGTGATTGGATCTCTAATTTACTTTCATGTTCATGAATTCTTATTCTTTATATGTATTTCCATGTGTATGTTAATGAGAATAATAAGCTAAGTAGTGAACACAAACATATCTGAATATGCGAAGTTATAAGGAATGTGATAAATGTGTACTTACATAGATAACACTAAATTAGCGGAGTCTGTATTGTGGTAACTACAGAGTGCGCAGTCAGATAATTGTGTTGTGGTATTTGAATTATACGCGAAGTAGGAGTGACTATGCTAGAGGATCCATTCCATATCTACACATCACCAAGGTTATAGAAATCTGCTTCTGTAATCGCCCAATAACTTCCCCTCGGGTGAGACCTCAGCCTGTTCACAGGTTGTTGCCAAAAGGCCTGGTGAAAATGGGATTTTTTGGGTCTCTAATTATATAGAACTTGGGTCATCTTAGGAGAAAGAAAGTATACCAACAGTCATCCTCCTATTGATATTCTTTCCTTCAAACAAGTTGGTCAAGGCATCAAACATTTCTTTTGGGGTCTTCTTGGAAGACACATGGGGGATCAAGTGATCTTTGATGGAATTAGCAATGATCCTATTTTACTTGACCATATTCTTCTTATGCCTTTCTTTGGCTTCATCTCCCTCTGGTTCTGTAAGTCCTTCCTTTACATAGTTTTCTAGATCATGTTCTTCAAGGATGAGCATGACTCTATACTTCCATGCCCTGAAGTTCTAAGCTCCCTCAAGCTTCTCATCAAGCTTGGTATTGCTTGTCATCTTGATATAATGAGTACTTCAAATGGAAATATAATATATTTGGGACTTACCAGAAAAGTTGTTCTTCTGAAAGTTGCTTCCTCCTTGACCTAGGGTATGTTAGAGAAACCCAATTTTTTGACTTCAGGATTTTGTAAATATAAATGGATGAGAAAATTTTCCTCAAGGTGAGTTGAGCAAAGTACTCCTTCTCCCAATTTTGTGAGCAGATGATTCAAAAAATTGATGCCCTAATTCTCTCGGGATGTAGTGAGGGACCAAAAACTGAAAAATCTTAGAATGAAAATATGCTTCGACAGAAAGATGCTCCCTATTGAGGTGAGTTAGATGCACTATTATTTTCAGCTGATCTGTGGAGGGAGCCCCCAGAACAAGAATCCATAGTTTCTGTAGTTACGGAGGCTGTACAATGTTTTCTTTCAGGCCTGCTCTGATACCATGTTAGTTTTTACTTGTTTAGAATATAAATTAACCAATCTATCACTGAAAGAATAAAAAGCATAGCAAGAAAACAATGACCACAATATTTCTCTCGGGGAGACCACTAGGGATAAAACCCTGCAAAATCTCCTCAATATAGAATTCACAAAGTACAAAGATAAACCCTAAGACAAAATCAGTTACTCCTCCACTTGTGCGAACTTCTCTCTCTCTCTTATGAGAAATTGTGAGAGTGAATGAGTGAATACAAATGAGAGATACATATTCTATTTATATTCTTCTGTTGTGGTGACTTTTCCCCAACAGGACCAACTTTTCCTAAATGACTGGGTTGACTTGTCAAATACATAATATAGTAATCTCTTTTGGGTTCGTCTAGGCCGACACAATACCTAGGTTTACATTGACTCTTTCAATGCCTCTTACATTATTAATTACATCAATGACATCCGTGAGTGAGGAATACAATAGTACAATAGACAAGTATCAAATAGAATATCTTTCACAGTTACATTCTTTTAACATCTTTCTCTCTCTCTCTCTCTCTCTCTCTCTCTCTCTTCTGGCATCCAAAACTTAATAGTAGATATTGGTCAACTTATGCATCTTTTCATTCAATACTTCACACTCTTTTGCATACGATACTCTCCCTCTCTCTCACTCTAAACCAGTAAACCCCAATTTCACTATCCCTCAACCCCTAACAGGAATCCAAAACTTCATGGTATATATTGGTCAGCTTCTGCATCATTTCCTTCAAGAATTCACACTCTTTCACATCCGATGTAATATCTCTATCTCCCTCAACACCTAACCTGCGGTCTCTCTCTCTCTCTAAACTCCTAAGCCACAATATCTCTCTCTCTCTCTCTCTCTCTCTAAATTCCTAACCCTCGATATCTCTCTCCCTCCCTCTTTCTAAATCCCTAACCCCCAATCTCTCTCTTTCTTTTTCTCTCTCCAAACCCCTAACCCCCAATCCCTAAGACCCTTTAACCTTTGATACGCTCTCTCTGTCTCTCTCTAAATTCCTAACCCCTGATATATCTCTCCCTCCATCTTTCTAAATCCCTAACCCCTAATCTCTCTCTTTCTTTTTCTCTCTCTAAACCCCTAACCCCCCAATCCCTAAGACTCTTTCACCTTTGATACTCTCTCTCTCTCTCTCTCTCTCTCTCTCTCTCTCTTTGGGCATCCAAAGCTTCATAGTAGATATTGGTGAGCTTCTACCGCTTTTCCTTCAATACTTCACACTCTTTAACATTCGATGTAATATCTCTATCTCCCTCAAAGCCTAAAACATAGTCTGTCTCGCTCTCTAAACCCCTAAGCCACAATCTCTCTCTCTCTCTCTAATAATCTTACCAGGTCAGGGAGGTTGAGACTAGGCATAAATGGAAAACTGAAAGAAGAATATGACATGGTTGTTGGGGCGTATGTGTTGGTGGTAGCATTATTGATCAGGCCACTCCACCCAAAGGGAATATGAGCCGTGACGGGGATGTGACCCCCAAACAGAGGTGTGGGGTTGGTGTGGGAGGGTCCTACACCTCCAAGTGTAACATGGGTCACAGATGGGGTGGGATTGAGTGCAGTAGCTGTTGGAATTGGAATAGTGACAGGGATGGTAGGTGTGGGTGCCATTGAGGGCATACCCAAGGTAGTTTTTGTAGTGGTGGATAACGTGGTGGCTGGGGTAGTGGTGGATGCTCCACCAACAGTCCCTACAAAGAATGGGTTAGATGTCATGCCAACCATGGGGCTAGTCAGTGTTGTGTATGTAGGGTTTTCTGATTCTGCCTCAGAGTCAGATGTGAAATGAGGGGCGTCAAAATCGAGTGACGAGGCTCTATGCCAGTGATGAGTGGAGTCAAGTGACAAGGGGACTCAATGGTGACAGACGGATAGTAAAACTAGTAGGTAGTGGCGAGTGAAAATATCAAAAACCCTAATGCAACTGGGCGTGTAGGAGGGGAGCGCAAAAAATATGGCACTCAGGCCAACAACAAACTCAAAACACTCACTGTAACAGTTGTGCTACAGTAAGCAGAGTGACCAGAAAAGGCGGCCAGAATACCAACAAGCAAACGGATCATAAAATAAAAATGGTGTACTCGCTAAAATAGGGGGAGGTAAGAGAGCATGAAAATGCCTAACTAAAAGGTATGCTAGCTCAAACCAGACGTATCCTTTGCAAGGTGATGAAATCTGAGTCAGACAATATGACAAGTAGAACCAAATGGATAAATGCCCCCTTATCGGGAGGGACAACGCGTAAAGGAATCCTAGAAGAATGGCTACTAAGATACCCCATTCATGACATGTCTAGAAAGGTAAATCCGCAGCTCCTGTTCTATCGTCGTTGTACTCCCACCAGGGTGGTACAACGAGAACAACGAGTAGGTAGCCTTCGGTTACTGAATGGATTGCAGTATTCCACTCAGGCCTCTAGAACCAGTCTTTCTACTTCGACCCTCCTAAGGGAGAGGCCTTTCCGACAAATTGGTGTATAACTGTGTCAAAAAATACTAAGGGATTTTGGTACCGTAATGGAAAACAACTATGTTTCAAGTGAAAAGTGACCGAGGGGTGTTATTTGGATACCTATCACCCTTGTCCTACCTAACTACAAAGTTCTTTTTATGTTCCCCAAGTGGGGTTAGAAGGTTGATTGAGTTGAGTAGATTTTAAGGCTCACTTGTATTATGGTGACAGATTGTGTGTAGGTGAAATGATGTATCTAACAAGATGCAACACTTGGGAACCAATCTATCAAATGTAAGTGATGGATTTAATTGCAAATGCTAAAATTTAACTGTAAATGCTAAAAATTTTCTTTTTCAATAAAACTACTGAAAAAATTGTAAAGTGGTACAGTAAAGCAAATGCAGAAAAATAGAAGGGATAGCTGGGGTTGCAAGCAAAACAAGTGGCTGTCAAAGGTGTGGAAAAATTTGGGCCAAAAATGGGCAAGAAAACTCAAAAATCAGATCGTAGGTTTCGGGCCGAAACTTGGGATCTGGATCGCGGGTATCAGGCGAAATATCGTGCTCTGGATCGCGGGTATCAGGCTGACATAGGCGATATGGGTTGCAGCTGTGAGGCGACAAGCTGCAATCTGGATCGCAGCTATGAGGCTAAATGGAACGATCATAAATCAGAAGCCGAGTGTTAGATTGCGGGTTTGGGGAAAACAGACGTGAATGGGGTCGTGGTCTTGGACTGGATAGCGCGATCGAGTTGTGTAGATCTGGTTTGCAGATCGCGGGTTTGAGACGAACAAGCGTGATCTGGGTTGCGAGTTTAGGTTATGCAGGCGCGATCTGAGTTGTAGTTTGGTTGTGCAGATTCGGTTAACATATCGCGGGTTAAGGGTGAACAGGCGCTATCGGATCGTGGTTTTAGGCTCGGCAGGCACGATCTCAATCGCAGCTCTAGGGGAAAAACCTACGATCGACGGCACAAAAACGATCGCCGAAACTAAAAAATGGGGTTTACAGGACTTGTAGAAACAACAATGGGCTTGGGCTACAAGGTGCAGGCTTAAAGGTTGATCATACCTACAATATTAAAGTAAAATAACAACGAAAAAAAGAACAAATCTAAAACTAACCAGAGATTCAAAGAAAAGTGGAGTCGCCAAAAACTGTTGCTTGGGTTTTCACCCAAGCTTGTGCAAATGGGCACCTACTAACTTGGTAGTAGCAGTTTCAATAAAACAGTAGAAAAACTAATGCAAACAGTAAAAACTAATCTAAGATGTGCATAATAAACTTGCAGTAAACAGTAAATAATTCAGATCTTCCATGTAAAACAAATTTTATTCATAAAAAATAGATTTACAAATGAAAGATTACCTCGATGGTGAGGTTGGTTGAGCTTGAGCAACTACAGGGGTGAGTTACTCCAATGCTCCAATGGTTCCTTCTCTTCTCCAAATGCAAATGGGGATTGGCCAAAATGGTTCACTCCAATGGTGGATCTAAGCACAAATGATGGGCTCAAGATCTCAAGAATGAATTTGGTAGCATAAGGATAGGCAAGAATGTGAATGAATAATGGGGAGCCTATATCACCTTTTATAGCTTTTGGGTGATGGATAATACAACCATGGTTTAAGGTAACCAATGGTATTGGTGAAAATGGTTTAGGGTTTCTTTTCCTCCTTTTCCCTTCCTTTTTCCCTTTTTGAATATATTTTTGAACTTTATTCCATTTTAATTGATTTTTGGGCGTTTTGAACCCCTTTGGAGGTTTTTTGGTATTTTTTTAGGAAATTTAATTATTTCGAGGAGAAAAATATGGATTTTGGCCCTTTTGGTGGCCATTTGAGAGTTTTTTGATGTTTTAGAGGCTAAAATGGCAGGGAAAGTGGACAAATAGGTCATGTGACTAGGGAGATGAGCTAGTGAGCATTTTTTGGGTGTTAACACTAACCCCCAATCTTTCTCTCTTTAAACTGCTAACCACTAATCCCAAAGATTCTTTCACATTTGATACTCTCTCTCTCTCTCTCTCACGGGAATCCAAAACTTAATAGTAGATATTGGTCAGCTTCTGCATCTTTTCCTTCAATACTTCACACTCTTTCGCATCCGATACTCTCCCTCTCTCTCACTCTAAACTCGTAAACCCCAATATCGCTATCCCTCAACCCTTAATAGGCATCCAAATCTTCATAGTAGATATTGGTCAGCTTCTGCATCTTTTCCTTCAATACTTCACATCCTTTCGCATCCAATACTCTCCCTCTCCCTGAATATAAACCCATAAACCCCAATATTGCTATCCCTCAATGCTTAACAAGCATCCAGAACTTCACAGTATATATTGGTCATCTTCTGCATATTTTCCTTCAAGACTTCACACTCTTTCACATTCGACCTAATATCTCTTTCTCCCTCAATGCCTAACCCACAGTCTCTCTCACTCTGTAAACCCCTAAGCCACAATCTCTCTCTCTCTCTCTCTCTCTCTAAATTCCTAACCCCCGATATCTCTCTCCCTCCGTCTTTCCAAATCCCTAACCCCCAATCTCTCTATTTATTTGTCTCTCTCTAAATCCCTAACCCCCAATCCCTGAGACCCTTTCAAGTTTAATACTCTCTCTCTCTCTCTCTCTCTCTCTCTCTCTCTCTCTCTCTTCCGGGCATCCAAAACTTAATAGTAGATATTGGTTAGCTTATGCATCTTTTCCTTCAAGACTTCACACTCTTTCGCATCTAATACTCTCCCTCTCTCTCACCCTAAACCCGTAAACCCCAATATCGCTATCCCTCAACCCCTAACACGCATCCAGAACTTCATAGTATATATTGGTAAGCTTCTACATCTTTTCCTTCAAGACTTCACACTCTTTCACATCTGAAGTAATATCTCTATCTCCCTCAACGCCTAACCCACAGTATCTCTCTCTCTAAACCCCTAAGCAACAATTTTTCTCTCTCTCTAAATTCCTAACCCTCGATATCTCTCTCCCTCCCTCTTTCCAAATCCCTAACCCCCCAATATTTATTTTTCTCTCTCTAAACCCATAACCCCCAATCCTTAAGACCCTTTCACGTTTGATACTCTCTCTCTCGCTCTCTCTCTATTCCGGGCATCCAAAACTTAATAGTAGATATTGGTAAGCTTCAACATATTTTCTCTCTCTATAAATCCCTAACCTCCAATCTCTCTCTCTCCCTCTCTAAACCCATAACTCTCTCTCTCTATCTTCCTAACCCACAATCTCCCTCTCTCTCTATATCTCTAAACCCCTAACCCCCCAATCTCTCTCCCTCTCTCAACTCCTAAGTCATAATCTCTCTCTCTAAACCCCTAACCCTCTCTCTCTTTCTCCCTCTTTCTCTCTCTCTATCTCCCTAACCCAAAATATCCCTCTATCTCTCTAAACCCCTAACCCCAACCTCTCTCTCAACCCCTAAGCCACAATCTCTCTCTCTCTCTCTCTCTCTCTCTCTCTAAACTCCTAACCCTCTTTCTCTTTCTCAATCTTTCTCTCTCTCTATCTCCCTAACCCACAATCTCCCACTCTCTAGATCTCTCTAAACCCATAACCCCTAACCTCTTTCTCTCTCAATCGCTAAGCCACAATCTCTCTCTCACTCTCTCTTTCTCTGTCTAAACCCCTAACCCCCAATATCTCTCTCTATATAAATCCCTAACCTCCACTCTCTCTCTAAACCTCTAACTCTCTTTCTCTTTCTCAATCTCTCTCTCTCTCTCTCCATCTACCTAACCCACATTCTCCCTTTCTTTAGATCTCTCTAAACCCTTAACCCTCTCTCTCTTTCTCAATATTTCTCTCTCTCTATCTCCTTAACCCATAATCTCTCACTCTCTAGATATTGGTTAGCTTATTATCAATAATCTAGATATTGGTCAGCTACTGCATCTTTTCTTTCAATACTTCACACTCTTTCACATCCGATGTAATATCTCTATCTCGCTCAATGCCTAACCCCTAGTCTCTCACACTCTCTAAACCCCTAAGGCACTCTCTCTCTCTCTCTCTCTCTCTCTCTCTCTCTCTCTCTCTCTCTATATATATATATATATATATATATATATATATATATATATATAAACCCCTAACCCTCTTTCTCTTTCTCAATATTTCTCTCTCTCTATCTCCCTAACCCACATTCTCCCTCTCTTTAGATCTTTCTAAACCCCTAAACCCCAACCCCCACCCTCTCTCTCTCTCTCTCTCTCAACCCCTAAGCCACAATCTCTCTCTCTCTCTCCCTCAACCCCTAACCTTCTCTCTCTTTCTCAATCTTTCTCTCTCTCTATCTCCCTAACCCACAATCTCTCACTCTCTAGTTATTGGTTAGCTTCTGATCAATCATCTAGATATTGGTCAGCTTCTACATATTTTCCTTCAAGACTTCACACTCTTTCACATCCAATGTAATATCTCTATCTCCCTCAATGTCTAACCACCGGTCTCTCTCGCTCTCTAAACCCCTAAGCCAAACTCTCTCTCTCTCTCTCTCTCTCTCTCTCTCTCTCTCTCTCTATCTAAATTCCTAACCCCCAATATATATCTCCCTCCCTCTCTCTAAATCCCTAACTCCCAATCTCTTTCTTTCTTTTTTCTCTCTATAAATCGCTAACCCCCAATCCCTAAGGGCCTTATGGGATATGAGTGCCTATAATAGATTTTTTGTACTGGTGATGAATCTTGGGATCATTACTATGGCCGAGTGAGGAAAAAAGGCTATATGACCTAAATTAAGCTTCTAGGGTGCATGGGACAAATTATTCCTTCAACCACAACACATGTAATGTAGAGGGGATCTTTAACCACCAATTGGGATACACATTCTATTAAGATATTTTATTCACCAAGGATGTGTATCAAGGCCTTGACCATTGTCATATGGGAACCATTACAATGCTTTCTACACTAGATGGTGTCTATATTATACTTGTGTGATAAAGATTCCATTTATAGGGTTTGTGTGGTGTTTTTGGACCATATGCATGGTCCATAAACCATAAAAACATATTTTTATTCCCCGAGATATTAGTTTTTATCCTTGTCCCATGGGTAGTGTATCAAGAATCATCTACTATGGGAAACCTCCCAAAGGCTCGCATATTACCATGAATAAGGCCTCGACACCCATCCTTGGTATGAAAAACCTCTCCTAGTATGAAAAACCTCCTATAAGTTCCCACATCCCACTTGTATATCAAAGATCCTTCATCCTAGCTATTTTGTCTAAAAATTTCCAATTAGATCCCCATATCTCATGCAAAGGCCAAAGTTTATGAGCCCTAGAAGAATAATATTTATCATAATGACCTTTTTTTCTTCATCAACCATGGTCAAAACCCTAGAATCCACATTAAGTATATAAAATATTTTAAATATACACATATCCCACCAAGAGGCCAATGATATTGGTCTGTATGATGCTTTAAGGCCTATTCCAGGGACCGAGACCCTAGAAGCTTCATTTTGGGACAAAGTCCCAAAATCCATCTCTTATGTGCAAAACCTCCTAATTGTACCCATATTTGACTCAAGGACAAAGGAACTTTGTAGATGTGTTTTGTGGTGGTTTAAGGAATATTTCATGTCCATAAGACCTCCGGGATTAATTTAAGGATGAAGGACCTTATTTTTCTCACCCCGTCATGTCCAGGGCCCATAGACCCATTCCTACTACATAAAAACTCCTAATGACACTCCTATACCACTTTTATGTAAAAAAATAATTTTAGATGGCCTATGTTGTAGTTCAAGGCCTTAATCATGGCCTGTTAGTATAAGGATATTCATTTAGGATCTAATTCCCTAGATTTATCTCCCAACCATTTTAATTACCTCTTGCTCTCTCTGTCTCACAATCTCTCTCTCTCTCTGACACTCACCATCTCTCTGTATCTCTCCCTAAACCCCTATCCCCCCTTGTTCTATCTTTCTCCACCCCTAACCACCAATATATATCTCTCTCAACCCCTGACCCCCAATCGCCCTCTCTCTCTCAACCCCTAAATAGGTTCTACGCAGCTTCTCATGCCCATAATCTTAGAATTAAAGCATGGTTAATGTCGAAGCTTATCACTTATCTAGAGGTGACTTCAAGAAGAAAGGTTGTATTTGATTAAAATTTACATGGATATCAAATGTCTTCTTTGAGATCAATAATAAATTGTGAAGTTAATGTTCGTACAACACGGCTTCAAATGTACAACCATTTTAATTACTTCTCACTCTCTTCGTCTCACAACCTCTCTCTCTATGTCACTCATTATCTCTCTATCTCTCTCCCTAGACCCCTATCCCCCTTGATTTCTCTCCCTAAACCCATACCCCCCTTGTTCCATCTCTCTCCACCCCTAACCCCCAATCTCTATCTCTTTCAACACCTGAACCACAATCTCCTTCTGTCTCTCAACCCCTGACCAGGTTCTATGCATCCTCTCATTCCCCTAATCTCATAATTAAATCATGGTTAATGTCGAATCCCTAACCCCTATTTGTCTCTCTCCCTAAACCCTTAACCCACAATCTCCCCCCTCTCTCTCCCCCTTAAACCCATAACCCACAATGTACCCCTCTCTCTCCCCCTAAAACCACAACCCACAATCCCCCCTTAAACTCATAACCCACTACCCCCCTTCCCCTCTTTCTCTCCCTACACCCATAACCCACAATCCCCCTATAACGTGCAATTAATGTTAATTTTTTTTTTACCCAAAATACAATACATGAACGTTCACCAACCAAATTAATGAAACAAGAGCGCGCATGCACTATTAACGCGCGCATGCTCCGTGAGCAGCCGATATCTGCCAAATTCCACCAGGGTCGTACCCTGTACGTTGGTGGTGAACGTTGATTAGTTAATGCACAGAGGAGCGCACATGCACTAATAGTGTGTGCACGCTCCTCTGCTTGAAAAAAACAGAGTAACATTTCTTGTGCATCATCAAAATTTTCAATTTTCACTCTTACGCAGTAAACTGAGCTCAACTCTGCGTGATTTCACTTTTGTAACTCTTGCACTCACATTGAACTTGCATTCTTTGGAAGATTGGAACCCTCTCAACCATCTTGCACACAACATTTACACTCCACAATTCTCAGAGCTTTGTTTGGAACATTGGACCATTTGATTACAACTATTGGACACATTGGAGTTCACTTCTTTTGCAATGCAAGTAACAAGTGTGTAAAGAAAGGCTTGAATTTGATTAGAATGAAAATTTTGATATACAAGTTCTTCCACAAATATGTTTACATGAGGGAAAAAAACTTAAACTCTCTCCTAATGTATGAATTAAATTGGAGATGTCACAATCATTCTCAAGTTAAGGGAATATATCACTCGGTGGTACCTCTTCCCCTTAAACATAGTATGTGGTCCAAAATGTCTCATTGCATACATATTACATACAACTATGAAGCTCAAAACCAATGAACTCTATAAACCAAACTTTCCAAACTTGATCAACATGCATACCCTGGGCCTAATCATTGATACACATACTAGAATCCATCATAGTGCTCTATCTTTGTTAGCCTTCAATAGGTCCAAACTCAAAATCCATCACTATGAACTCCAACCCCTTTTTCATCACCATGAACTGCAACACATAGCAGAAGGATTCGATGACCAATTGCAACTCCTTTGATAAGACTTATGTCATACAAAGTAGAGATTAAAAAGTCTTCTTCCTTTAGAATGTCTTCTTGCATACAAAGTAGAGATTATAAGATCACTCACATAAGCATTCAATGGATAATATGGAATGATACTCACCATCTTGTTGCAAATGTTAGTTATTCTAGCAAGGACAATAAACTTGTTTTCTAAAACGAATTGTTGGAGATGGGAAACAAATGGAATAGAACAAAAGAGTCTAGATGGAAGGATCTATGACTTGAAAAGCTCCATGATCTAAGAGAAAAAGCAAGGCTGGGCATGGAAATACATAGACATGCAATGCCACTGCATCAAATACTAGCACAATGAACAACACAATGACTTCTAGTTCAGCTCCACAAGTGAAGTGGATGCACCCAATGGATCCCATTCAAATTCCATCGGCAAGTCATCCTCCAACCAATATTCCATCACCAACCAATGATGAAGTGCTTCAGGACATTCAAATATTGGCAGAAGCTGAGTATGCATAACTAGATGTGCATCAAGTTGTGGATTTGCAGTCTCCCCAAGAAGACCACACACATGTCAAACACACTCCCAATATAGAACAACATGTGAATGAAGTGCCACAACAAAGCAGTGGTGGGACTCCCACTTCTCCTACACCTACTTTACCTCGATTGTCCAGTGCACGATGAAGAAGAACTCCTAAATGTATTCATGTGAATGAAAGTGACCTAACAATTCTTGAAGGTAAGTTACCTAAATGAACTATTGATTGGCAATGTAGCAAAATTGTCAAAGAATTTTTTGAATCTAAGAATGATGCATCGAAATGTCAATTATTTATAGCTTTGTTAAAATCTCATTGTTTATCCATTGTTAGGGAAATATTAGGCATAAAGTTAGTTATAATTTCAGAGGCTAATAGCCTTGTTGCTAGAAATATCCAATCTGCATTTAATTTAATTGGAAAGACGTCTCACACAAAAGATCTTAATGTGGCCCGTCGTGTACTATCTGAATCAATTGTAAGCAAACTCACAAGGCGTAGTCACCTTATATCACACACATCTCACCTCTTTAATGTAGATAGAAAGACACTCCATAAGTATTATGAGATTAGAGAAATATTAGACACTCCAGGACAAAAATATTGTTGGGCATTCATTGGTAGGTTTCCTCGTTTAGACATGAAGCTAATTGTTGCAGTTAAAGGCCTAGTGCACAAATTTTAGCATGATAACACTAGACCTTCATCCAATCAAAAAGATGTTTTGAAGTTCAGAAAAGGTATTAATGAGGATGAACCCCACATCAAACACTTCCTTGACATGACACAAACGGAACTCTACGAGAGATTCAGGACTGAGCACACACAATTGAACCTGGTCCAATGGTCATTTGAAAAATGAAACCCCTGCTATGTTAGAATTTGCATTGACTGCAACACATGTGTATGCATATACCATGTAGAGTTTGAATATTATTATGAGACATATAAACATATATTTTGTGATTTGTATACTAACATTGTGCAGGAATGCTCTTTCGTACTACCATCATATGCATCAATAGATTTTATCCATAGCATAATGTGGCTTGCAAGAGTTGAAGGTGAAAAATATTATGCAAAGTCATGTCTTTATGGGACATGTTCCAGGTGCAGTGGATTTGCATTATTGGGACATTGCACCCATGTAAGTGAGGAGCACGAATTTGGGAACACGACCATAGAAATGCAAAGCTTCAAATATGTAACATATCAAATAGACAGTGTGAAAGAGGGAAAAAAGATTGCATTGGTCAAGTCAAAGTACATGATGATAACATAGTTTCAAAATGTGCATTCAATTTCTATGTACATTTATTTCAAAGGTCACGTTGTACTAATGCCCTTGTTTTCATGGAACCAGGTATGGATATGCGATTTCATGGAGAAATTTTACAAACAAACCGAGCAGTATGTTCAACATGTGCATGTGGCCCGGTGGCAGGATGAGCTATATAGAATATGCATGGATAGCTTCCTCGTTGGAACCATATTTTTAGTTGTGGATTTTGTTGAGAACCACACTCTTTAGCCGCAGAATGAGATGCATAGTCAATACTACCATTCAAACCAAGTTAGTATAATGGTTCATATCACATAAAGGAACGCGACAGAGAGCAGCAATGACCAAAGGACAATATTGAAGGAGACAATCTTCTACATCAGTGACGACAGGTGCCATGACTTGCATTATGTACAAAACTGCTTTCAATTTTTCTATGATCAGCTGAAAGGTAGATATATACAAATGGATCAACATTGGATATGGTCAGATGGTTGTGCAGGCCAATTCAAAAATGCACGTGTATTCCAGTAGTTAAGTATTTTGCACAAGACTTATGGTCTGCCACATATATGGAACTATTATGAGACCGAGCACAGGAAGGGAGAGCATGATGGGGCTGGAGCATGTATCAAAACCGCGCTACAAAGGGAGGATATGAGGTGCATGACAAACCCTCATATCCAAGATGCAGAATCCATAGTTCAATGGTGCTCTGCAAAAATGCCAGATCAATCTTGCACGTAGCAGACATCTAGAGGTAGAGGAAATGTGGTGAGAAATTTTTGGCAAGTGGTTGATATAAATCAATCACGATCTTATAGTTGCAGTACTGTACAAGGGACCCATGGATTTCATTCGGTTTGAAGCTCAAACAACCCTTTATTTGAAATATGGACGTGGAAACTTGCTTTCTTTTGTGGGCCTTGTAGTAGTGGTGATTAGGATTAGTGTGAATCAATGGAATAGGGTTGATGATTGGGATCATGTATCACTTGTAGTATACCCATGTGTAGTTGTTGAAATAATCTAGTTAGAGGAAGGACATTCCTCTATTTCAAATGACTATGATCATATATCTAATCTTGTACAACCAGGTAGATATTTCTGCAACCATATCTCGGTGTCCTTCTTTTTTTTATTTAACCATGTTATCAAACCCCTACATGTTTGAATTTGACCATGAAATGCATTTTTGCAGGACACATCTACACATTTGTCTCCCCGAAAGAAAATGAATGACGCATGAATTATTGGTTGGCACGATGCATCCAAGGGAAGCAAACCATCCTCACATCATCCATTGATAGTGAGGGAAATTATTTTCTGACTAGATCGATGGTTTTTCAGGGTGAATATCTTACAATAGATGGAAAGTCACCAACAACCGATGGGTATGTATACATGGACTACAAACCAAGTTCACGGGTGTGTCACTACATGCACTTGATCGTTGGTACATACATCCAACTACAAGAAATGTCAACAAAGAGCTCGAACAGGTTACGCTATCGCCTACCTCACCCCGATCACAAGAGATTGTTGAAGACAAACAGAAATAGAGAGGATCCAAATGGCTTAATTGAATGAGGTAAGTATATCCATGCTATGTACATAGATTAGTCATGTAATTATTTATTCATGCATTTCTAACGTTATTCATGTTATGTTAGATAGTTCATTTCATGTTTTATAAATCTTGTTACCTTAGATTCTTTATTTCATTTTTATGTTATGTTTAATTTCATATTACCGTACATTGATGCATTCTTGATACTTGTTAGAGGGGACCCTTTGGGATCCTTAGTTGTCATTAGTTACTATGTAATAATCTAGTTAAAGAAGTCATTGGAGCCGGTGCAACCGCTCCAACCACATGTAAGATTTATAAATATACCTATCAAGATGAATATAACCAGTTGGATGCATTCGACTCATCTCTTGTCTTGAATATATCTCTGTGTATGCATTTACTCTCTGCTTGAATACAACATCTGGCGCCATTGCCGTTCTCTTTTGGCTAGGTGACAGCAGCAACAAAAGAGGAGTGGTTTGAACCTGAAGGAGATCGTGAGGAGAAAGAATCCCTGCAAGAAATGCTCAGAAATGATGATGCTGCGTGATCAATCGGAATGAAATTGTGCAATGATTCGTTGAGGGAACTTGCAAGAAATAGTTCCCCTGCAAAATGGCGTGAAGATGGAAGAAACCTCACAAAGAAATATAAGAGGGGAGATGCTACCCAACGTGGAAAAAAACTCATTGCTTGGAAGGAGCTCGTGAAAGCATGGCGAAGTTGTTGCTGATGCAATCCAAAGATTGCTAGCTCATCTGGTATTTCCATCGACCATTTCGTCAGATTTCTATGGAAACTCGACAGACTATGGAGCCGTCTTTTATCATCCCGTAGACTACCGGAATAATTGAAGAAGTGGCCTACAAAAAGAATTAAACATTTCTTGTATCCTAGTTCTATTCCGAGATCAAATATGAGGAACAGTCGCGCAACTCTCTACCATACCAGTCGGTGGATTCAACTCATTTTTGCACAAAATCTTGCTGCCATCGACATAATAATCACACCATAAATTTCAAGTCGACCAGTTTGTCAATAGATCGCTCGGCTTGCCAAAGTGGGCGATGATGTGTTCTTGTTGGTAATTATATGCACATCATATTGAGCATTTCTGACTCGGTGAATGCATCTTGAATGTTACTTCAAGTGACTGTAGACTAACGCTGTAAGGATTTGAATTGTAGTGCACCTTCCTGTCAACAGAGTGACACCCAGCGATTAAAGATATGGACGAATGCAAATATTATTATGCATATATTTATCAACTACTTGAAGGGTTCCAAGTGACTAGAGATGTTCCATCGACCAACATATCATATACCTTTCCTACACTTGGTTCTAGTGATTTCAAATCGATCAATTCTGGAAGATCAACTTGTGGAGGAGTACCGCCAACCGAACCAACAACTGAATTAATCAATCCGTCGACCACATATTGGGAAATGTCGATCCGCCAACCGTGATAGTCGCTCAAGTATCTATCGTCGACTAGCACCCTATCATCGAGATAAGTGTAGTTTACCACTGAAGACCAAGACTGTCGTTCAAACTATCTATATACGAGGTATTACATGCTGGTGACGCATTGCATTACAAAGTTATTTTAAACCCTGGCCGTCATATAACCTTGGCTCACAAGAAAAATTCTTTTTATTTTGATGAGTCATATGGAAAATGATCGATATATATTTTTTGGTCAAGCCATGTTCAAGTTTATAGTCATGTCGAACAAAAGTATTGTTGGTCGATTGGTGGGATCAGTCATATTACATGCTATAAAACATGGTCGATGTTGTAATTAGTGAATGATTCATTTTATGGTAAATATGGTCGATATAATGGGGTTGATAGAATTGTATTGTTTTGGTCGGTTGTATATGGTTGGTACTAAAAGTGGTTGAAACTCAAAATCGTCGAGTCATTGATCGATATTGTAAGTGGTCGAGTCTTTTTATGAAGTCAATGGTCGAGAGTCGACCTTTTTGTATTATAATTTTGTAATTCAGTCGGTCTCTAGCCGACTTAGTAAGTCATGTCGACTCAAGCAAGTCATGTTGAGTCGAGTAGAGTCAAGTCGACCTATATCAGTTTGTATCGACCACAAGCAGCAGCGACACATTCGGAACTTGCACGAAGCCTCACGACAGCTGAGTCTACGAAAAGCATGTACTCAAGCAGAATACATCTATACCACAAAGAGAAAGCACTTCACGTTAATAATGACAAAAGAAGACTTAAATTGATCAAGCCCCCCGGTACTGACACACATAAACATCTATTCAATGTCATTTCAGATGTTTTTTCCGGAAGTTGGTGAGTTGGTGTGATGGTAGAGCGTGGAAGCCCAGATGCTCCTGGACCGTGGAAGAGAATCCGACAGGAAGGTGAAAGGGGTAAGCGACACTATTGGCCACTACCCGACTACTGACAGAGACTAAAGGAGTCACAGTTTGTGGTTGTTCATGTTTCTTCGAGACGAAGAAATATTTTGAGGTGGGGCAGATGTTAGAGGGGACCCTTCGGGATCCTTAGCTGTCATTAGTTACTATGTAATAATATAGTTAAAGAAGCCATTGGAGCAGGTGCAACCACTCCAACCACATGTAAGATGTATAAATATACCTATCAAGATGAATATAACCAGTTGGATGCATTCGACTCATCTCCTATCTTGAATATATCTCTGTGTATGCATTTACTCTCTGCTTGAATACAAAAATACCGTTATATGATTTAAATCATTACATGTTTTAAACCATGTTCATTTTCCAATCACCATCGTGCTTCATCGACAAAATTACCATTGCCACCATCAACGTCAACACCATCCTCCCCATGCCCATGTTGTCACCATCATCATCCTTACCATTCCCAATGTCATGATCATGGCCATCAAATTCCATCCCCATTCCCATTGTCACCATCATCCTCCTCAAGCCCACGTTGTCACCATCTCCATCCTCATCATCCCCATCGTCACCATCAAACGCCCTTGAAGGCTCATGCTTGAATGGATTGATTCACTTACATGTTCATGTTCTTGTTTGAATTATGCCCTAAGTATGCCTTCAAAGACTAACTTTAGCAGAACTATTTTTATCATGTGTTTGTCACCCACATGGCCCACTTTCTTTTGTAAACTATCCCTATTAGTGTGTATTTTGCATATATTCAGTCAAAGGAAGCATTTTTTCACAAAACTGAAATTTCACGCAAATAAAAAAGTTATTAACTAAATAAAAATTGAAGAGTTGAATAATAGACAGTTAAAAAAATTAGGTGTTCTCCTCCAAGTGCTTCAAAGATGAATAGAAAAGCTACTTTCAACTCCAACATTCATGTATGCTATGTGGCTCTACTCACATGCAATATAAACACCTATGTGGCTCTAGTTTCATGCAACCCAACCCAAGCCACAAAACTTCAAATAGAACAAGACACCCACCATAATTAATTTCAACGGGTATCTCACCCATCCAACAATTTCTCTCAACCATATGCAACAAAATATTAAGACTTTCCCTTCACTCCTAACAAGTCCCTCATGACATATATCTCTTCTAGTGCTCTAGTGTGGTCATTAAGAATAAGATCCAATGACTTAAATCTATAAACCTAGAGTGGTATACCATTATGTCAATAATATCACCACTACTTGCCTTCTATCCACCCTTGTTATATTCGACAAACTTAAAGCAAAAATACCCTAATTCAAATTGTTGCTAAACTTGCTCAAACATAAAAGTATGTGAGATATTCGGGAACCCCAAGTAAAATGCCTCACAAAGGGAAATTCCAAGTAATTTTGAGAAATTGACAAATTAGGTTCAAAGTAGGGCATATTGTTCTAACACTACTTGGTCACAAGTCTAGTAGGAGACATGGAGAGTGGAGCTAACACCTAACATGATTTTGGATGCTAGCAATACAATTGTCTTTCCATGCACTTGTGTGATGTAACATGGCTAGGGTTTTAAAACCCTAAGAAAGACAATCATGCTATTGGCGACAACTCGAATGACATAAGGTTCTTATTGAATCCAATTAGGACTTCCTACCTATCCTTGATATTATAGGGTGCCTTAGGAAACCCTAGGACTTAGATGTTAGGGATCACAAAGTTATAACCAGTGGAGAAGATAAGGGTAAGAGAGACATATTAGATGATCTTGGAGAGATTGCTCTTGTGTGACGCTAGATTATAAAAACTAGGGCTTGAGGATTGAAATACTAGGATGGACATGTAGAATTGGATGCTAGAATTTAAGTTCTCTAGTGGTGTACTTGTGTGATGTTACATGGGTATGGTTTTCAACCCCTAAGAAAATACTATGTCCTTTATTTAATAGCATGTGTACTTCTCATCATGAATGTGTCATAATGTATAAGAGTAATATTCCATAAATGTGAAAAAATCCAACATAAGCTTACACAAAAAAATAGAAGGTAGGATTTTATCTCTAACATAACCTTACACTCAATGGGTAGAAGTTATCTTTCTTCCATTACATACATATGATTCCATGTTTGTTGCCACCACTTCTGTTTTCTTTTTTATATGAACAAATTGACAAAAAAATTCCCTACTTGATATAATAAAATCGTATATTCAATAAACTTGTCACATTGTTTATTTTAATGTCTCTCACTGAGAGAAACCATAGATTCCAAAATCACCAAAATGGAGGGGCTTTGGGCCATGGACCCACGGGAGAGAGGCACCAATAGAATTATTATGGAATCCTCATTCCAACGGATTTGATGGTTCCTCGATCTGAGCCACGGTCACCACTCTATGGCCACTTGAACTCGCCTCCTAGAGGCTTTCAGGGACACATGTTGAATTGGTCCTAAGGGCATAGGATTTTATCCAAAAAGCATAATTGAGTTATGTGAGATGTTGCAAGTGTGTTTGGGAAATTTTGATGTGTGAACATTGTCAACGGGTTCATGATCGAGTCATTTCCAAAGTTGACCCCCTTGTGCAAGAATTGCATTGTCTTTCACTGAAGAAACTCTAGATTCCAAAATTTTCAAAATTGATGGGCTCTGGGCTGTGGACCCATGGGAGAGAGAAACCCCTAGCATTATTCTAGCATCCTTATTCCAACGTAGTTGAAGGTTCGTTGATCTGAGCCACGGTCATGGTTCTATGGTCACTTAAAACTCGCCTCCTAGAGGCTTTCAGGGACACATGCTGAATTGGTCCCGAGGGCATAGGATTTGATCTCAGTAGTAGAATTGAGTTTCGTTAGATGATGCAAGTGTGTTTGGAAATTTTTTACATGTGAATGTTGGCCACGGGTTCGTGATTGATTCATTTCCAATGTTGACCCCCTTGTTCAAGAATTTCATTTTCTCTCACTAAGAGAAACCCTAGATTCCAAAATTACCAAAATGGAGGGGCTCTGGGCCGTGGACCCATGGGAGAGAGGCACCCCTAGAATTATTTTTGCATTTTGATTCCAACGGAGTCAATAGTTTGTCAATCCGATCCATGGTCACCATTCTATGGCCACTTGAAACTTGCCTCTTGGAGGCTTTCATGGACACATGTTGAATTGATCCCGAGGGCATAGGATTTTATTCGGGCAGCAGAATTGAGTTCTATGAGATGCTACAAGTGTGTTTGGTCATGTTTTGTGTGTGAACGTTGGCCACGATTTCACAATCGATTCATTTCCAAAGTTGACCCCCTTGTGCAAGAATTGCATTGTCTCTCACTGAGAGAAACCCTAGATTCCAAAATTGTTAAAATGGAGGGGCTCTGGGCCATGGACCCATCAGAGAGAGGCACCCCTAACATTATTTTGGCATCCTGATTCCAATGGATTCGACGGTTCTTAGATCCAATCCATGGTCACTTTTCTATGGCCACTTGAAACTCGCCTCCTAGAGGCTTTTAGGGACACATGTTGAATTGGTCCTGAGGGCTCGATCCGGGCAACAGAATTGAGTTTCGTGAGATGCTGCAAGTGTGTTTGGGCATGTTTGACATGTGAAAATTGGCCATAGGTTCACAATCAATTCATTTCCAATGTTGACCCCCTTGTGCAAGAATTGCATTGTCTCTCACTGAGAGAAACCATTGATTCCAAAATCGTCGAAATGGAGGGGATTTGACATGTGGACCCATGGGAGAGAGGCATCTCTAAAATTATCCCGGCGTCCTGATTCCAACAGATTATACGGTTCATAAATCTGAGCCACGATCACCATTCTAAGGCCACTTGAAACTCGCCTCCTGGAGGCTTTCAGGGACACATGTTGAATTGGTCTCGAGGGAAAAGGATTTGATCTGAGCAGTAGAATTGAGTTCCGTGAGATGTTGTAAGTGAGTTTGGGAATTTTGTATGTGTGATCATTGGCCATGTGTTCACGATCGATTCATTTACAATGTTGACCCCCTTGTGCAAAAATTGCATTGTCTCTCAATGAGAGAAACCCTAGATTCCAAAATTTCCCAAATGGAGGGGCTCTGGGTCATGGACCCAGGGGAGAGAGGAACCCCTAGCATTATTATGGCATATTGATTCCAACGGTTTCGATGGTTCATCGATCTGAGCCATGTCATTGTTCTATGGCCACTTGAAACTTACCTCCTGGAGGCTTTCTGGGACACATGTTGAATTTGTCCCGAGGGCAGAGGATTTGATCCAGGAAGCATAATTGAGTTCTGTGAAATTCTTCAAGTGTGTTTGGGAATTTTTGAGGTTCGAACATTGGCCACAGGTTCACGATCAATTCATTTCCAAATTTTACCCCCTTGTGGAATAATTTCATTGTCTCTCACTGAGATAAACTCTAGATTCCAAAATTGTCGAAATGGAGGGGCTCTGGGTCGTCGACCCAAGGGAGAGAGGAACACCTAGAATTATTCTGATGTCATTATTCCAATGGATTCAACGGTTCGTCGATCTGAGCCATATTCACCATTCTATGGCCACTTGAAACTCGCCTCTTGGAGGCTTTCAAGGACACATGTTAAATTGGTCCCAAGGGCATAGGATTTTATCTAGGTAGCAGAATTGAGTCCTGTGAGATGCTGCAAGTTTTTTTGGGCATGTTTTACATGTAAACGTTGGCCATGGTTTCATGGTCGATTCATTTCCAAAGTTGACCCCCTTGTGCAAGAATTGCACTGTCTCTCACTTCTAAAGTTCACTCTCAAATTTTGTCTATGGAGTTCAATAATATCTCTTGCCTATGAATTCTGAATATGTCAATTATTGATTTTTTTATTTACAATTTACATAATTTTAAATAGATTTCACCATTATTAAAACTAATTTTCTCATGAAATGATATTGAGTGTTGGATATGTTTTCTCTTCATGTGAAATACATGGTTATTTGAAAGAGCAATACTGAATTATTATCACAAAATACCAATGCAGTATTTTCTTTCCCATGCAATAAGTTGGACAAAACTCCTTTCATCAAAACTACTTGACAAGCTGTTAATGTTGCACCCACATATTTTGCTTCAGGTGACCAAATTGTAACTATGGGATGCTTCTTTGGTACCAGTTACAAAGTACTCGTACCAAAATTAAAATCATATTACCTCATGTGCTTTTCCTATCGTCAACACTACATGTAAAATCACTATATGTGAAACCATTCAATTATGAAATACAAAATTCAATGATATGATGTACTTGCAATATATCTTAAAATTATTTTACCAACTTGGAAATGAGTACTTGGAGACTCCATAAACCTTGATATTAAAATCACAACAAACATATATGGCCTAATTGTTATTAGGTACATCAAACTTCCAACTAATTTCTTGAATTGTGTTGGATCTACAAAAGATACATCATCCTCTTTGCTTAGTTTAGTACCTACTGCTATAGGTGTTGACATTGGCTTTCAATTCAACATTCTAAATCTCCTTACCACATATTTATCATACTTTTATTCTCATATAAAAATTTCATTTTTTTATTGTGCAACTTCAATACGAAGGAAGTACTTCATCACACTTTGTCATTTCAAATTCATTTTTCATGGCTATTCTAAATTTGTCCAACATCAAATTACTTGTAAAAATTATATCATTGACATAAGAATTTTACCTTGATTATATGTTTTAGTGTACAAAGCGAAGTCACTTTTGCTTCTATTAAACCCATTGTTATTAAAATAGCTGTCTATCTTGAGATATCAAGCTCTAGGACTTTGTTTCAACCCATATAAGACATCCATTAGCTTATAGACCTTCTTTTTGTGTCCTTTTATCTCATAACCATTTTCTTAGTTAGGCTTAAACCTCCAAAGTGCAAGTTTCCAAACCTCAAGTGCCAAAGCCATGTTTGATCAACAACCTTAGGTTTATATGCATTCATTGAGTTTTGAATTTCACGAGTCATCCTAAGTTGGAACATTATGTTCTTGGTGCATTTAAGACCTAGAACTAAGTACACATCATCAATATGTTTCTTATATCCAGTTTTCGCAAACATAATCACCCATTAAGGTCCAACAAACAAATTTTTTCAATAATACATATAAATTGCATTCACCATGAACCAATCACATTCACCATTAACCAAGTAAAATTCATAACATATAACATCAAATGCACCCATGTATGTAAGAATCCATAAACACTTTTTGTATACACCAAATGAAACTTGTAAATTTGTACTGGAAATTTGTTCAAAATTACATTTTTATACAAAATGGAGCATCATTCCCAATAGTGGATGCTCATTCCCAAAAATGGGATAAGGGCGGCTCACGGCCTATACAAAAGTAACCATATCTTGCAAAAAATGCCACATCATGGCTAATGTACATATAGGGTGTCTCAATCACCCTGGCCACCATCGGCACTCGGAAACTCCTCTCCAAAATCGATCTTCCTCCTCTTTGAGATAGAGGAAGATTGGGGTCCCCTACATCTAGGTGTGGTCTAGAAGGGAAACAACAACATGTCAATATTCCCACAATTCTACAAATTATTACACTTAAAAAAATACAAGTAGCATTCAAATCTTGAGTACTCACTTGAGGCGAGACAACATGTTGTGATGGGGGTGTCTGTCTCCTCGATCCCAATCTCTTGACAATGCCTCCCTACAACCATTAGAAAAATAATTAATACATAATACAAAACTTACTTGTTTTATGAAATCCATTCATGCTTAATAAGATTTTAAATAACTTATAAATATCACCGTGAATATCGTAGGTGATGTAGGCAATTTCCCTTCCGGGATAGGAAGTGGAGCACTGGGCTGCACAACTTCCTTTGAGGTGATGGTGGTGGCGGTAGCTGATGTAGGTAGGGGGGTGGGGGCTGATGTAGTTTGGGGGGTGGGGGCTGATGTAGGTAGGGGTGCGGGTGATGATGTAGGTAGGGGGACATGAGCTGATGTAGGTAGGGGGGTGGGGGATGATGTAGGTAGGGAGAGAGGGGCTGATGTGGGTAAATGGGCAGGAGTATATGTATGTGAAATGGATGGAGCTGATGTGGATGGAGCCCATGTGGATGGGAAAGATGGATCCAAATGTTGCGCATGAGGGGTAAGCACATGAGTGGATGGTTGTGTGTGGCGATATACCCGCAGTGGTTGTATAATGCGTGCGAGCGACATACGGGGGGATACATAAATTCCAGTCACAGGAGCAGACTTCCCAATCACCTAACTCGACCTGAACTATGGAAACACAGAACTATGTGGAATATACCCAGGAATGTGTGTGTATGGTGATCGTATGGTCGACAATGGAACCTACATAAACGGATGAAATACATTTCACTAGAATAAAAAACATGTAAATTAACCATAGAAACACAATGAATTTCACATGATACATCAAATATATAATTAATTTCAAACAATTTACCTATATGGCAGGTGATCTGCTCAGCATAGGTGGAGACATGTTCTCAATATCCTCTGCATGCACCTGTGAAAACACAAAAAAATAAATATTGATTTCTCATATAAAATATGAAAATTGCAACTAAATCAATTTTTAAATCCTACAACCATACACTATTTTATATACCTATATGTGAGGTGATGCAATACTCTCTGCTACTGCCATGGTGGAATCAAGGTTGGGAGCAGTAATGTCCTCCCACCTTGATTCAGTTGTTTCATCTCGAAACAACTGCACATGACAAAAACATTAATTACGCATTCAATACACTAATCAATGCTAATCTAACAATTGTAAAATGTTAATTTAAATATGCAATTAACCATTTGCAAATAATGCACTAACCTGAAACATAAAGGTATCTCATGTTGTATCATCTATAAGGCCATTGCAGGTATGGTCGCAGTAAGTGCAACAATGGGGTATCCTTGGGTGTCAGAAGGATCCTTTGGCCCATTAGCTGTGCTGGATGGTCCATGACCAACGGGGGCCCTGACATAGCTACACCTAATGGCTCTCCATGCTGCTCTGATCCATCATGCCTAGATGATGCCACAAACATGTTGTGATGTAATACAGTATGGGTAAGCTATGATATGGCAGTGGTAGTATCAGCTAGTCGGTCCAATAACTGAGGCATCTGTGGAGGGGGTTAGGCGTATGCCTAGGTGTAGGTGGCCCCTCTCAGTGGGTTATCCTGGACAGATCCAAGACCAACCCCATGAAGCTCACTAATGTCAAAGTAGTTTACATGTAGGCCCAACACAAACTCTACGTATAGTTTTCGAAGGAAATAGAGTGGGACCTCCCTATTGTTGCAAGGAGGTTTTTCAAAAACCATGAACCATCAACTCATCCAATTTTGTCTCCATGGTTCATAAGTGCACCAATCCATGCAAAGGTACCTTTTGCATGGATCGGTGGGTAGGTTGGTCCTGGGGTCAATGAAAATTTATCTTATAATATTTATGGTTGTATGCAATTGTAAGTAGCTGAGGAAAATACATTAATAGATTGTTGGTTCCATTTTAATTTGATGGTCATGTCTATGGAAACTCAAAGTGTGCTTGGAGAAAATGTGTGCAAGAAGAATGAATAATGAGTAAACTCCATGTTGATTTTCTTTTGAGTAAACTCTTTGCTAGATATGTTGGCAAGTTATTTTTCTCTAAGATGCATGTAGAAATCTCTAGTTATTTACAACAAGTGAAAATTGTAAAGAAATAGGAGAGTAGACATGGTTTCTTCACACACCAAAAACTATCTCTCATTGATCTATTAAACACCAAACAATCTAACATATTTATATTGCAGACATTGCTTTAATATTTACATGATATCTTAGTAAACTAAAAACCTATTGGGAGAATATCTCAACCACATACAAAAGTAGGAGCCAACTAGTTGGAGAGAACCCCTCATATCCAACTAGATCTGACCACCTCCTAAAACATAGAAACAAACTTCTCATGTGGAGACAAACTCAACCTCGTAATGACCAATCCAATAATAAACCACAAACTTTAGTATGATCATGTATCACACATTTATTTATGAGACAAGTAGGAGTTACCTATTCCAACACTCCTTATCAACAAAGTCTATATCTAACTACTTGTCTCAATCTTAATGAGTACTTGTCTCAATCTTAATCAGGTCAGGTCTTCATTAACATATTTAACTATCTTCCTTATCAACAAAGTCTATATCTAGTCCAACTGACGTAAGGATCCTTAGACACTTAAGGTTCTTGCTTAACAATAGACATGACACAACCACAACTGTTCACACATACAAGATGTAAACAACATGCTAGAGGCTAGCTTATATTACTTCTCTGAATCGGTTACAATGCAGAATAACTGTAAATCCAAATAACTAACTATCTGTCGGCCTCAGCTGTTACAATACAGAAGTAACTACGGTGTTCTCTCTCTGTGTGTCAACCTCACCCTCTCCTGGTTCGCTACTGAACTCTGAGCTATGGCTCGATCTTCTCTTCGGCTCTATTTGACTCTCCAAAATGCCAAGTCCCAATATGCCAAAAGGTCCCTCTCCTAATCCGAACTCCCTCATCTTCTACTCTGCTGCTGTCGTTCCCGATACCACTGTGATCCCCGAGACACGCATCCTCTGTCAACCAATCCTTCCATGATCCTACAGACCTGCAATTGTCAACGCCCCTGCCGTGCTGCACAACCTCTCACTACAAGAAAAAAGGTCATTGGTTAGGGTCCAAAAATGTCACCATAAGCTCATTTGGTGATGGTCAAGAGGGGTCCCGTCACCAAAACCCAAGCATCTCCAAAGGCATCATCACCTTAAGTGGGGGTATGTGGTGACATTCAAGGCTCGCCACCAATAATTATAATTATTCCAGGTTGTGACCGTCACCAATCGTTATGAAGTGTTGGCGACGGACCTGCTTTGACCCTCACCATTTGATGCATATATGGTGACGACCAATGACCGATCATTGGTGAGGTTTGAGACATGTCACCATAATCGCATCGGTGATGGTGAAAAAGGAGGACGTCACCAAAATGTGAATGTCACCAACGGCTGTGTCCCCAAAAGTAGAGGTGGTGTGGTGACATTCAATGTTCGACACTAATAAGGATTATTAGTGACAAATAGTGACCCTCACCAATTTATATGAAGTTTTGGTGATGGACCTAGGGGCCTCCATCACCAAAAAACTGTACGTCGCTAATGACATATGATGAGGGCCTTACAATGACCCTCACTATTGAGGATATTTCCATTAACATATCAATGGTGACAACCGCTATGAGATTGGCACCGCTTTTCATTTTGAAAATCTTTTAATGAACACAACATAAAGGACCGTTTTCATTTCAATTAAAATTGTAAAAAAAATAATTATAATGGTCCTTAAAGGATAACGGTTCAATGTCACCATTGCTTTCCACAATGGTGACAATGGTGACAAACAATTGCTTAGAAGAGAAGTATAACCAATCATTGTTGATAGAGCACCTTCCTTGTTGTTCTGGGCATCTTTTCAATTCAACCTGCATAGATTTAAAGGGATAGTTTTATGTTGTGTTGACTCCTTATATCTCCTTTCCTCAGCGTATTATTTCCTAACCACTTGAAACCTGGTATATCTTTCGTTGCTCCCCAATCGTGACTAGTTTTTGTATTACCAATCAAAACACACTTTATTTTCTATTTTCTATTTATTATAATATTTATTCATTTTTATT
This sequence comes from Larix kaempferi, assembly GCA_027924585.1. Taxonomy (NCBI): domain Eukaryota; kingdom Viridiplantae; phylum Streptophyta; class Pinopsida; order Pinales; family Pinaceae; genus Larix; species Larix kaempferi. The sequence continues at coordinate 2,537,142 of BSBM01000379.1, forward strand.
AATTTTTATATAATACATATTAATTTGTTTTCTTTATATATATATATATATATATATATATATATATATATATATATATATATGGAAAATATCAATCATTAAAGAAGAATGATCATTAACGGTCCTTGAGGGACTTACATCCATAGCGATTCAAGAAATCTTCTCTCTCTCTCTCTCCTCTCTCTCTCTCTCTCTCTCTCTCTATATATATATATATATATATATATATATATACTATATATATTATAAAATATAATTTATATTTTAAAAAATGGATTAAGCTAATGGTGAACTTCATCCGAATTTTATTAAAAAATTCAAATTGGAATCAAATCTAATGGTTGTCTAATTCGAAGAATTAACACAATTTGAAAATTTGTATTCAAACAATGTCTCTTATTAATATGATAATTTTTTAATGGCTTAAATTTGATTGAAAATATAATTCTTTATTTAGCACATTTTTTTATGAAGTGTGTAATTAATTTATTATTGTCAAATTGAAATGTGATTATTTTTTAAGCCCTTCAATAATGAAGGGTTGCATGAATATATACCCTTCTAACTTAAATTAAGACCAGTCCTTCAAATTTGATCCCTGGTAGTGTCTCGTCTTTATTGGCATTTTTAGTGTCTCATTTTTATTGACAATTTTATAGAAGGCATTACAAAAGTTTTTTAGATTACGATAATTTGAATTATTTTTAAATGTATTTGATTAAATTTACGTTCGTAATTCAAAATTACGTCACTAAAAAAATCATTATCGACTCCATACTCCTATCATTGAATTAATTATTCAACTCTTTAATCCTACTCATTAAATTGCAACATGAACAATAAATGTCTAAATCCATTCTCCCCACAATGTAATCACAAATATCAGATGTGAGATGCATTTTATAATTAAAAACAATTATGCTTATCTAAAGACCATGGATTTGATATGTTTATTCATCATTGCCTTATGGGGAATATTGTAATAGAGGTGAATTACAAATATTAGATGTGAGATACATTTTATAATAAAAACAATTATGCTTATCTAAAGACTGTGGATTTGATATGTTTATTCATCCTTGCATCCCTTATGGGGAATATTGTAACAGAGGTGAATTGGTTTGTGTGATTTGATATAAAGTTCATTATAAAGTTCTTATTATAATTTTTTTTGGGGCAAAGCCATTCACCCATCTTATTGCAAACTCTTTATATTTTTGTCATTTGAAAATCTATGATGGGTCATTTACTAGAGTTGATGTCTCACTACAGTCAATGTCACTGTAGTCAATGTCTCTACATGCATGCATCCACCTTCTACTTGGAATCTTGCATGCACCTTCCATCTGGAATGGAATTTTTATCAACATGGAACAACATGTGTGTCTCTATATCGATCTTCCTTTCTCTTCATATCCCAAAACCTCATGCTCATTGCATCATCTACCCATTATTCAAAATGTGAACACCACTAAACCCATGTCCCAAAGTTCCTTGTTTAGTGCACCATCGTCCCATTGTTCAAAATGTCAACATCATTGCACTCATCCAAGAGGAGCGAACAACATCCTCATCAATTCTCATTTCTTCAACGAATGTTTCATCCAAGGGGACATCAATGCATGTCTCAATACCATGTTGGACTCCATTCACATTCTACAGAAACTGTTGATTTCAAATCCTCACTTACTTCATTCATTGTGATCAATTTTGACTTTTTCATAGCGACAAAGTGGGTGTCACTTAGGTATCATATGCATTAATAATTAATATATTTGTGAGACAATTATTTATTCAAGGGAAAGAGTTTCCCGCAGTTTGAACATACCTCAAGAACATCAAGATGATATGGCTTCCTTGGAAACATATAAGTCTGCATGTATTGAGATATTATGAATGCTCCCATTTTCCAAAGCAAGCATGAACTTAGTTGGATTCATAGCTATAAACATAATAAACCAACATATACAAAATACTCCATTACATCTAAATCATTTTCAAAGTAGATCAAATACCCTTCTCCTAGAAGTATCATCTTATCAAATTTATGGAACATCTTACTCGATGGTGAATGAATTGTGATTACCACTGCTTGAACAAGCTTTCAACTTCGCCTCATTCATCATTTGATGGAATATGTGTGTGTGTGTGTGTGTGATGGAAAATGGGTCTCTCCAAGAAGTTGAAGGCGAGGTTTTCATGCAAGCCAAAGTTATCATCACCAGCTCACAGATTGGTACATGCAGATGACGTTTTGGCGGCCTCTGTACCTGTCCCACCTATTCCAAATCTAAATTCAAATGGGGATCATCATAATTTAGGTCATTCCAATTTCTTCACCCAATATCCTCTGTTATCCCCTCCCATCTCGCACTTAACATTCTTCCATACCTCAACCTCCCGGGAAGTTCTCCCCTCGTCTCCTCTTTCGAATCCCCCTCTTCTAGAAGCCCCTTTTCATATACCGTGGAGTTCAATTCCCACTTCTACCCACCCTCAAGGTTCTCAGTCCAGCAAAGGTTTGTAGAATGTTGATACAAGCAAGGGTTCTTTGATAATAATGCCTTCCAGTCCAATTATAAAGCTCTCGATCATTGAAGAAATTCAGTCCCTACTGATGTTTTTCCACAGTCGTATATTGGCGCTCCTTCTTCTTCGCAAAGGTATGTTACTAGATCTCTTTCCAAAGTAATGGAAGGTCAATCCAAGGAACTTTCTCAGAAACATATGATATTTCCTTACACAACTCGGAGGAGAAAATATTTTTTAGATATTTCTAAATCTTAGGTTAAAAAGGATATTTCCTCTGGTCGTCAATCCACTATTCAAGGGACCCTTAGCAAAGCATCTTAGTTCAGGGTTGAAGAATGAAGGTTCTATCCCCGTGCAAGGGATTGGGATCCCCTCAAAACAAATATCTCTAAATCAACTGGTAAAGTTAATTTGTCCCTCAATTTTGTTTATTCAAGAAACTATGTGTTTGGAAGCAAATTCTTTAAAAATTATCAGAAAATGGTATCCGAACTGGTATTTTCTTATTGTTGATGCGTTGGGGAACTCTAGTGGTATTGCATTGGGTTGGATAGACTCCTTATATCTCCTTTCCTCGGAATTTTCTTCACACTTTATCCTGGCCTATGTTTTGTCCAAGCCTCAAAATATTACTATTAATATGGTTAACCTATATGCCCCTTCTCATGAAAGGAAATATTTTATGAAAACCTTTTTCTAATGGCCTTTTATCCCGACCAAACCTCATTTTGGGTGGGGATCTAAACCTTACCTTCTTCAATAGTGAAATTTGGGGTCAAAATTCTAGGAAAGATCCTCTAGCGGAGTTTTTTACACACCATTTTGACTCTCTCTTGCTAGTTGATGTGGAGCTTGAAATTATTGGGCCTACCTAGTCAAACAAACATTCCGAAGAAAACTAGATCTCATATGTTGGTTGTGGACTCTTATCGATCCTCTATCCTTAAAGTAGGATTTTCATATCATATGCTTGTTTTGCTAGAGTTGGCTTCAATTCCAAACAAACCTCCTTCTCCTTTCAAATTTAATCCCCATTTCTTTTCATATGAGGATTCTAGGTCTTTAGTTGTTGAGAATTGGCATATTTTTTATTCTAGATCCTTGTCCACTGCTATGGAAAGTGTTCAAAGGAATTTAATGACTATCAAACATTTGATCAAAAAGTTAGTTAAAAACACCTTTTCTGATTCTGAAAAGGAATTAGTCTTTATTGAAGCACAAATTGTCGAGAAGATGGGAATACTATCAGTTGGATCCCTCCCTCCATAAACGATGGCAAACTTAGATTCTTTGGAATTAGAAAAGACTAGGATCCTGGATTGGCACAAATAAAAGTGGTGCATGAAGGGTAGGGCCCTATGGTTATTGAAAGGAGACAACAATACTGCATTTTTTCACAAGTATGCTAAAGGAAGGAAGGATTTGAACACCATCTGGAATGATAGAAATTGGGAAGGAGAAGAGTGTTTGGATTTCAAATCAATTGCTAAGGCAGCTAAAGAGAACTATAAAAATCTATATACAGAACCCCCATGGGAAAATATCAGGGATGTATTACCTTCGAATTCCTTTTTTATCGTTGGATAAATGAGGATGATAACAAATCCCTCAACTACCAAGTCACAAAAGATGAAGTTAAAAGTGTTATTTTCTCCTTTCAGAAAGGTAAATCCCTAGGACAAGATGGATGGCTTGAGGATTTCTATATATGGTTTTGGAATTTGTTGGAAAATGATATTACATTTGGGGTCAAGGAATCACAGATTGCTGGGAAAGTTCACATGCCTTTTAATTCCACTTTTATAGAAAATATCCCAAAGCAGGATTTTCCCATTGGTTTCGAACACTACAGGCCTATATCACTCTGCAATTGTATATAGAAAATAATATCAAAAGGCATTGCAGGTCGTCTTAATCCGATTATATCAGAGAATATTTCCCCTCAGTAGTTTGGATTCCTGGATGGCAAGAAATAGGTATCTCTCAAGGATCACTTCATGCAATCTAGTCTAAATCATGCTCAGTGTTTATGCTAAAATTGGATCTATCAAAGGCTTTCGACAAGGTAAACTAGCTTTTCCTCTAGCTAATCCTTATATAGATTGGTTTCCCTCATTAGTTTATCAATTGGATCGAAGCATGCTATTCAAATGTATCATATGTTGTTCTTGTAAACAGATATCCATCCTCTTTTTTCAATCCCACTCAAGGTATCCACCAAGGTTTCTTGCTGATCACAGAAGCTTTAAGAAAACATATCTACTACGAGCATTCTCTCGGAAATATGCAGGGGGTAAAAATTTCTTTGACCCTCTCTATTATCCAAATATTATTTATTGATGATATTTTAATATTTGGGTTTGCATGTCCTGGAGAAGCAAAATACTTGAATAATTTTAATATTATTTTCTTCATCTACTGGAATGAAGATCAATGAGCAGATATATTCTCTTCAATATCACTTAGTGAGTGAGGATATGAAAATATTAATTCAAAAATCCCTTCCTTTTAAGGTGCTCCCTTTAGCAGATTGCTTCAAGTACCTTGGCTTTCTTCTAAAAGTAACCGACTATCGAATTGCGGATTGGCATTGTCTCATTGAGAAAATTAATAAAAGGATTACATCTTGGTACCATCGATGGATTTATTTGGTTGAAAGGTTCACTCAGATCAAAAGTGTCTTGGAGGCTATTCTGGTTTTTTGGTTGTCTGTCGCCTACATTCCAAAAGTTGTTATAAAATATATAAGAAATATTTATGTATCTTATCTTTTGGATATTAAGGAAGATCGACGTAGCTATCCTCTCTACAAATGGGACTCCTTATGTCTCCCCAAGTATTTTGGTGGATGGGGATTTCAAGACTTAAATATTTTCTCTTCAGTGCTCGCAGCTAAAAGCCTTTGGAGGCTGATATCCCCAAAAGATCTTTGGCATGATATTTTGTTCCAAAAGTATAGTGCTCCCAGATCGATCACCTCATGGTTTCGTTCCTTCACTGAAATTAGCAGGGGATTCTTTTTTGGTGTTCAATGCAAAAATGTCATTCCCTTATCACAAAAAATATTGCATGGTGTCCAAATAAGGGAGAAAACCTTTTGCTTGGATCATACCCTATTGTTGGTATTGATCAAGTGGAGCTGTTATCAAAAGATTTCGTTTTTTACCTCAATAATGCAAGTTATATATTTCTAAAGGACATTTTCAAGCCTGAATCGGTCTCCCTTTGGTTTTAAGGTTGGCCTTCATCTCTTCAACTGCATATCCCTTAAGTTTATATTCCCCAATGGGATACATACTTTGTAAGTCTGAATCGTTTGTGTTTTTCTCTTAGCCAAGAAGACAAAAAATTAGTATGGATCTTGAATGGTAATGATGGTGATTACAAGGTCAAAATTGGTTATAATGCGCTTTTAAGCTTCCATCCGATAGCAGTGGTCATATCTAAATGGAAGGCCTTTTGGAAACCGCCAGCTCCACCAAAGGAAAAGTTCTACTTCCGACTATTTTTACAAAATAAGCAACTTACTTGGGACAATATTTAGAGGAGGGGGATTGTTGGTCCCAGTCTTTGTTATATTTGCAAAGAAGCACTAGAATCCATCAATCATTTATAATTCACTTCCATTTTTCAAAAGAAGTTTGGTGTGTTGCTCGACCTTTAGGTGATATACCTTAATGGGCTGGTGATTCCATTTTACAGGCCTGGGAAAACATGTAATCAATTGGAAGGTATTCATATTTTTCTGCCCTCCTAAAGAATATGATTTGGTGTCTACATGTCACTCGCAATGAGTAAATTTTCAAGGATATAATTCCCTCCCCTATTGCAGCCTTCCATCGTTTGAAATATTCTCTCCCAAATTCTCCATCAAAGAAGAAAAAACCAAAAAGAATTATAAATGAATTGGTAATCGATAGATTAATCCCCTACGGTTTATGCATTGGTGCTTCTCGGGGGAATAAGGGAAGAAGTGGTGCAGGTGGATACTTTATCTTCAGTGGTGTACAGTTGAATTATAAAAGAGGAACAGGGAAAAATTCAAATAATTATGCTGAGGTTATAAGCATGGTCACGCTCATTTCTCTTGCTTTGGAAAATGGTATCTCTACCATCAATATCTTCTCGGACTCTATGTTGGTGGTAAATTGGTTTATGGAGAAATATCGCGGCTCAAGTCTTCATCTGCAACCATTACTCAAGAGAGGGATGGACCTGAAATATAGATAATATTTATGCTCCTTGGCCCATATCTACAGAGAACATAATACAATTGCAGACTCTCTTGCAAAGGAAGCAATGTTATTAGAGGTTGGTCAGCTACAGGTGCAAATATCAACGATTGCGGATCGCCCAAAAAGTTAGGTTCATCGCAGTTTTCCACAACTCAGGTGTTATAGAAATATGGTTAAGAAACTTCTCCCATAATTTGTCTTTTTTTATCGGCTTTATTGGATCAAGGCTTCTCTCCATTTTTCTATGATAACGGTTGAGCATTGCTCCCTATTATGGCTATATCAGTTGTATATTTCCAGGTTGGGATGAGCAAGGCTCCCCTTTTTTTGTTTTTTGTCATAGATGAGATTTATCTCTCTTTGTTTTGAACATATGAACTCTCTGAATATTGTTTTTAGATGTATACTTAGCCTCAGACTATAAAGGATGTAATTTTCTCTTTAAAAGGAATAAAATTACCGACCTTTTTTCTTTGTATATATATATATATATATATATATATATATATATATATAATGCTAGAGGCAGCGACAGTTACAAAGTGTCCTAAACCTTGTTATTACCTAGTCTATGCCATGCAAATATTTCATACTAGGGCGATTCATTGTATCTTGATTTTGTGTTGCATGATTCATTGTAGCTTGCTTTTGTGTTGCATGATTCATTGTAGCTTGATTTTATGTTGCATGATTAATGTCGAACCATATGGTTTTGCCTCCAATTATCAAGAATTGTTAAATATTTATCTATATTTTATACAAATGTTTTTCTCATAATAGAAAACTGTAATTAATAATTTTAAAATTTATAAAAAAAATTAACAATAAACTTGGAATAAAATCCCATGTCCTGCAATTTTAAGGAACCCTTTGTCATTTGTAATTTATTTCAACAGGTAAGTAGGAAGTGATATAACATTACAACCATGGTAAGTTTTTTCTCAAATCATTTCGTGGCACAACCCACGTGGCATATGCCCTAAGTATAGTCTTATATTTCATAGCAATTACGTGTTTGAATTTTACTCATAGTAGCTTCCATTATCGGATAATTGGATAAAGCACAGATTATGAGTTTTTCAAAGGCAAAATTTATCATAGCTATATTAGGCTCAATTGTGTTTCTAATTTAAGTCTTAGGATACCACTTTAAAAACCTAACGTGCATGGATAACATGCAAATAATAGAAATCACTGTGTTTAAAATTTATGCATTGGAAATTTGTGTAAGTCCCTTAATTTGGTAAAATGTCATTGTACAATGCTATCAAAAATATTTTTTGTGAGTATAAGGTTTAACTCATATTGTTCCTTAAATGATAAATAGATAATAAAGTTGCAACTGTGTAATGATAGAAAAACCACAGTGTTGATGACATAAAAGGGGATCAATCCCATTGTATCAAATGACTTCATTGTAATAAATGATATATTTTACATGAGTCCCCCATTGTATCAAATGACTTCATTGTAATAAATGATATATTTTACATGAGTCCCCCATTGTATCAAATGACTTCACTGTAATAAATGATATATTTTACATGAGTCGGTCAAGCTCATTACTTATCTTTTTCATTAGTTATCTTGATTATCTAGAAAACTAACTTGGTATTAGAGCAAGAAGGGCCCTAAGTCTTGTTTTTAGTGAATTATTGATTATTAAAGTTTTAAGAGAAGCCATAAAAGAGAAAAAAATATTTAGCATAAGTGGAGTCTTAAGCATGCATAGGGAAGGACAAGTGCAAAGAAAAGGTACTACCTTCACTTAAGGAATGCATTGAAAATTTGGGAGTCAAAGAGTGTAACTCGACACTTCACATCAAGTAAAGAATAAGTTGGTGAGGCTAAAGCTTAGGGCTATGTGGCGTTGTGGACATACAAAGATCTAAACAAGTCTTAGCTACCTCAACACTCTACCCAAGCTAACGGTGATGCAAAGGTAAGGTATGCGGAGTTTTGGGCACATGTATAATCGACCATGCAAATAGAGGAGTGGAGATTGCATTCCATAGTGCACACAAATAAACCAAGCAAAAATGCACATGGAGAAAGGAATTCAAAGTAAAGGACTTGTTGACATTTTCAACCATACCTCCACAATGCTAAAGAGAGTGCTTCCACTTTTTGCACACATAAAGTAAAAGAAGAGTATGGGCACACAAAGATTGGACCATGCAAACAGAGGAGTGGAGCTTGCATTATGCATCTACACAAAGTAACTAATGAAAAATGAATCCAAAGCAAGCCATGCAGAGCAAAGGACTTTCCAACCTCCACAACCACACCTTTGCATTTCTAAAAAGAGGACCTTCCCTCACATGTTGAAAGTAAAAGAGTTCAAGAAAAAGAAGACCCTATCCTACCTCACAAACAAGGTGTCCACATAGGTTAGTGAAACATGTACATCCCAACGAATATGAAGATGCCATGTCAACCACATTGGCAAAACTAACGCTAAAAATATTAATCATTATGCTACATAAAATAATTAAAGGGGTGGTTACGTTGGGGGTTTGGATGGTAGAATTCAGGTGTCTCCAAAGGAAGATGGAAAGGCAATTTTAATGGCTACTTGTGTCTCTTTGATTTTCGAGGGAAATGTGTTGGAAGGTGAGTTTGGATGAGTCAGATGCGTAGCATCACGGATGCTACGAAAGGTCAAAGATGCCGCGCAAGGAGGAGAACCACGCATAAGTCGGAAATAATAGTATTTTATGTAGTTTTGGGTAATTTTGGACCGCATTGTGTGGATTAGGGTCACTCTTTTGTAGAGTTTGTTAAGAAGTAGTTAGGCGGTTGTCTAAGTGGACCATAAATGTAAACACGCAAGCCTATAAATAGATCTAGAACTGGAAGTGTTAGAGGTACCGATGATCAGAGAAGAATGCGGTATGTTAGGTATTGGATATTGATCTTGGTCATTTGAATCTAAGTATGCGACATAAGAACTATGTTGATGTATCTGTGTTTTGTTGCGAAGGTTAATATGACATGATGGATTTTTTAGCAGAATAATTGTGTCCCTTTTTGTTTTCCTGCTATGAAGGTGATATGCAATATGAATATGTGAATGATGCGATGTTTCCTTGTTCCAAATGATGTTTTACCGCTATATCTATTGCACATTAACGGTTTTATTGATAATGAGATCTGTTGAATGATGATGCGGTTTTGTTTAAATGCGTAAGTTGAAATGTTAGATCTGGTAATTAATGTTGCGCTAAGTCAATAAGTAGATGCACAAGGGTCCTCCTTCATTCGATGGAAACGTGGTTTCGTTAGCTCTCCCTCGAACATCTCGGGTGAGAATTCATCTACTCTGCAGGTGTTGCCGAGAGGGGTAAAACCTTTATGGGCTGGTGCTCAGGGAGATAGCGGTGGTTTGGGTGTCAACAGAGTGAGGAACCCCTGTCGACTGGGTTTGTGTCAACAAATGGTTCTGTTGTCGGGACCCTAGCACGAAGTGGAGGGAGGACATGTTGTGGCATCTGACAAGACCGAAAATTCAATATTGGTTCGACCAAAAGTTGCGAGAGTTCGCTGAGAAAGAAAATCAGAACCATGGACTGAAAACGGATAGGTGGCTGGCTAGGTACATACATGATGGTCCACACAAGTATTTTTTCTATGAATTCCTGATCATCCTATATGAGTGGTTGGTGCAATTGACCTTCTGCAAGTCAAATTTCCAAGGTGGTGAGCCAACATTCTGGACCCCAGAATTGATCCAAGAGTTGCAGGAGGTAGACAACAGAGCATCGCGGGCTGTTGAAGTCTGGCTTGACAATATATTGTAGGGCTATATCACTGGGTTTGTGGTCAACACAACAAAACTGTTTGGGATTTTGACCAAAGGTTTAAAACACTAATGGGAAGGGTTGGTTTTGAAATGAGCGACATATAGCACAAGGAATGGTTCATTGCGGCATTGCTACCCCATATCAAACTCCCATTGATGCAGCAAAAATTTACGACACAGAGCGAGGCTCTGGAGATTGCGATGAAGTTGGAATCTTCCCCTGTTGGAGAGAGTGCAGTCAGCATGTCTCAGATCTAGACGCAGCTGGCAAATTTGACCATTTAGTTGCAATATCTCAAGAAGGGTAAAGAGCACCACGAAGAAGTTTGGTGTACTCCATGTCGTGCAGAGGGACATACCAAGGATAACTGCCCAGATTTCTGCAACTACCTATTATCAGGAGTGTCGAACCCACTGAGTGGCGGAGGTATGCCATGGTGTCGCATTTGTCAAGTTTATGGGCATCAACATGAAGAGAGTGCATACATGCAGAAGATGGTCACAAAGCCGATGAATTTATATTGTACATTCTATAAGTCTGTTGGGCATGAAGATAAGGATTTCCGCGCATATGGCTTACTTTAGGAAAGAACGTACGACTCATACTATGTGAAGGGAGACAACCCTCGGGCAGTACAGCAACCGTAGTTGCAACCATAGGTGGCCCAACCGGCACCTCAACCGCAAATGCAATTTGTACTGTAGCCACAACCACAGTAGCAATTTGTGCCACAACCACAGTATAATCAGATGCAGATGGCTCCGCAGCAGCCACAGTATGTTCAGCCAGCTTAGTATGTTCATCCAAGGCAATGTGTTCAGCTGCAACTGAATCCCCTGTAGCAGCAATTTACTCAATCGTAGTATCAACAACAAGGAGGATTCCGAGGAGGACGCGGTGGAGGATTTGGTAGAGGAGGAGGATGAGGTCGCGAACCAGTGAAATGTTATAATTGCAGAGTATTGGGACACTATCAAAGAGATTGCCCGCAGCTGCAAGCACAGTGTATGTACTGTATCATTGTTGAGAACTGTCCACAGTTGATTGCGAGGTGGGATGCAGGAAATGTTCAGCAGTTGTAGAACCAGAACCAGTTTCATCATCACAATCAGTTGCATAATCAGAACCAATTAGCGAATCAGAATCAACCACAAAACCAGAATAAACGTCAGAATCAGAATGCGAATTAGAATGTGAACCAACCTGTGCAACCACCGTCGAACCAAAATCAGGGATCAACTGTCGCGACGATTTCAGCAGAACCGAGGATGCAATATGTTGACGTTGCTATTATCACTTGCGGTGGTGCAACAACAGGAGAAGATGGTCCGCATCCACTCATTCGACTGGTTTGTTGTGGGGAAAATGAACCTATAGTTCAGGGGAGAAACTACCAACTTACGGTGATAAAGATAGACTTACAAGCATTCTGTAAGTACAACAAATAAATGAAGAGATTAGGGTTTAGAGATGTAGGCACCTTATTCAGAAGGTTGATCCTAGCTTTGCCTCCCTCACTGTTCAATATTTATCCAATGTCACAATGCCTAGACCTGCAAAACAACTTGATACCTTTCTCAAATACATTTGACTACATATATAAGACTGATATTCATAATAGAAGAAGACATCAAACTATAAGCAAACTGTAATAAAATCTAAGACACATAATAGGTCATATTTGGAAAAAGAAGAACGTCTAATCTTTATTGATGAATGAAAGCAAGTACATAAAGTTATACCTTCCTTCAAGCTTGGCACTTCACGAAACCTAGATTCAAGGTCTCCTGCTTCCGTTCTCCAAGGATTCCAGCCTCTAATCAACCGTGCTAGGGTTTACCAAAACTGAAGCACAAGAGAGGGGAATGAGGGTCTCCATTCCTCCAACATAAATTTTTTATAGGCTTGGTCCCCTCACATGGCCCTTCTACCCTCCTTATATAGTCAGTGAAGGAGAGGAAAAGAAGTTATAACCGAGTAGGAGGTTCCCCAACCAACTTAACTTCCCAAAATTTCAAGATTTTGACCAAAACAGGGGTGTACTCTACTCTACAGTAGACAAAGTAGCATACATATGGAGTTGAGCACTATTTTAATGAAGCAAAGTAGGGTACACACGCTACTATCATGCCTGTGTACCAGCGCTCATGTTGATGGTAAAAAACAAGCTTTTCTACTCATTTTCAGGAGATGGTTTGGTCTGGAAAAATGTTCCTAAGGGCCATATACATAAAATGGGTCAAGAATGAGGTAATTTCAACCATTTTTAGTGTCCCAAATGACTCCTCCATCCACAAATGTCACGTTGTGTGACTGAACTTGATCTCAAGAAGTGTCGTCATGCAACCAAGGGAAGCAAGTGTCGTCACAGACAGAGAGGTGTCATTTCAAGATATAACAGATGCCCCCTAATGTATGAGTTCAGAGGGAGTGCGGGAAACGATGGCCAAAATACATTATAAATAACAAAGACTTGAATCATGGAGGAATGGAGAAACCAAGAATCATAGGCTCAAATGAAGTACCTGAAAGCAAAGGCAATGTCAGACAAACTTATCCTTGGGATAACTGTCCATGTTCAAATGGTGGAACATGACCTCCAAGAGGATACAATAATGATCCAAAATACTGATGCATATATCATGGCCACTAAAATACAAGCATGGATCCATGAGGAACATAAGTGTAAACATAGACACATAAATACAAGGTGGATCTATGTCAAAACTGGAGAACATAGCCATAGAGAACAAGCTGGATCTATGTCTCATCAAGACCCAAAAAGAGTGTGGCTCAGTCTTGAGCAACTTGGGTGATAACATAAATGATGTTATGCTATCGAGGATCCCAAGGTCTTCATCCAAAAACAACCCAAGGTACAAACCTATCCATGCGAATAAATGAGTTGTTGTCGAACATGGGAGGTATCGTTTGATTACCGATCATTGATGTATACCATTAACAAAAGCGAGGGTATTCACCAATAATGAAAATGGAACCCAAGGTACCTAGTACATTCAAGCAAGTGTGAATAGATGGTCTTGCCATCGAACACTTGAAGAATCCATCGGATAGGAGAGATTGATGTATTCGCATCTATCCAATAGTGAGGGAAACTGCCACTAATGACTGCAATTCCCAAGGTACTAACAGAAACTCTAAACTTCATTCCCAGAGTACAATGAGTTGAAGTCGATGGGAAGAATTCCATTGGGAGGGAGGCCTTAATGCATCCTCCATCATCCAACATGAGGGACACTCAACATGTATGAGCTTATTTGGAGTAGGACTGAACACAAGATGAAACATACTGACACCAAGGAATGGCCGATGCATGAGGTCAAGGCAACAACAGAATGGCCGACACAGGTTATATCCTTGAACAGTGAGCACGGCACAAGAGTGACTTAGGTAGCTTTGAACACAAATAGACTACGATACAAATCTGCAATGTAGGATACATTAACAGATTCTCCATATGATTGGAAGACTAACCAAACGAGTAAGAAATCTGAGATCAGTTTATCCTAAGGCCAACACTAGAACCCAACTTGTTTGATAGACTCAAAACAGGTGCTTTGTTCAAGGAGATAGTTGACTTGCTGCCATTATATTGAAAGATATTTTAACATTCTTCCCTTCCCTTTCCTTTTTTCATTTTTAACGAGCTTGAAAAAGAACTAAAGCATGATCGACGGTATTTTCATATTTAAGGAGTCTAAAAAACCTAGAAGAAAACTTCATACACCTATCGGTGGATTTTATATCGAGCTCGGATTGGTCTGAGCTCCACGATGTTTTCTTGCTTATAGAGTTGAAAAAATTAAACAGTCCTCTATACACCTATCCGTGGATTTTATATCGATCCCTAGTAGGTGAATGCTCGCTTGGTGTTTTCACATTTCGAGAGTCTGAAAACCCTAAAGACGACTCCAAAGGTCCTTTTTCGTAAAGTTAGTCTCCTTCCCTGAAAAAGTGTAAAATTATGAAAGAAGAACTCTTCTAGAACATACAAGAGTATACCTAGAGTATACCTTTTCCGTAAATTATCCACCAAGTCCCTGAAAAGGGGTAATTCTATACCTAAGTGGATGTCGATTCAGTTATTTTAACGAGCCCGAAAAGACAACTATGCTTGGAAAAATTTTCCTATTTAAGGAGTCTGAAAAGGGATTAAAAGAACTCCATAGGGATCTTTTCCCTAAAGGTTTAACGAGTTCGGAAAAGTAAACTCATGACCTCCTTACTATTTTTAATGAGCTCAAAGGAGATACAGAAAAATACTCACAACTTCCTTACTGTTTTTAATGAGCTCGAAGTGAAGATGAAAGAAATGCTCATAGCCTCCTTACTGTTTTTAACGAGCTCGAAGGAAAGGTGGAAGAAATGATCATAACCTACTTACTGTTTTTAACGAGCTCGAAGTAAAGGTAGAAGAATGCTCATAACCTATTTACTGTTTTTAACGAGCTCGAAGTAAAAGAAGAATGCTTGCAACCTACTTACTGTTTTTAATGAGCTCGAAGTAAAAGAAGAATGATCGAAACCTACTTACTGTTTTTAACGAGCTCGAAGTAAAAGAAGAATGCTCGAAATGGGAGGAGATGAGTGTCAGGGACATGCGAAACTAGCTCCAAGCGCATGGAACAGAGCTATGCCTAATGCAAGGAACATGAGCAAGATAAGGACACTCAGGGTGTGTCTCCTCCAGGTAAAAGGTGTCAAATTGCGAAGGAAAAATGATAGAGGGCTTAGTGGAAATGAGATCAGAGATGGAGGCTTATATAACGAGCTAAAAGCATGGAAGCCAGCATCAGGCTCATTAGCGCAAGCGGGATCATAAAAGATGCATATGCAACTCAAACACAAAGATGGGAGCCTTATCAAGGATGGCTAGAAATATATGAGGAAGAAAGATATAAGGCTTCTTCTCAAAGTCATGGTAAATCTAAAAAGGCTCCCAAGCCTATGAGAAAAACTCAGCATGGGCACCAAAATGGCATAAGGGTGCTGACTAGGGTGACCCATGTTAGGTAGGCTCTGTTGTCGGACTAGTGCACAATGCATAAGAGATGGCTAACACACCAATATCCAACAGGTTCGACCCTATGGCGAATTTGGATGGCAAAAGATTCAAATGCAACATAACAATGGGGAAGCCTAAACCTATATGCAAGGTTCCGAAAATACCTGACATGGTTGCACAAGGTGTCGAAAAGGACCAATAAGCAAGTATACATCCAGCTAAGAATCCTGTCTCCAAGAAACATCAGTACCAAGATCATATCTAAAACATATGTAAAGAAAGACCCGATACAAGTCAATGTGGTAGAAATACTTTCAACTTCACTATCATCAACAACAGGCATAAACAAGGCAGAGTTTTCAAATGAAGACTCTATGGTACCCAAGCCCGAGGACTTACAATCAATAAGATCAACTTCAGGATGAAGATCAAATTTGAAGGACATGATGGAATTTTCAGAAACAAATTCATCATCACGGGAGTTGAAAATTCTAGAAGCAGAATCAAACTCAGTAGGAACACCGATTTGCGGATCTATAGGAGAGTCCAAAGACTCAACAGTAGGAAGATTAGACTTTAAGGTCAAACCAGGGCTCGACATAACTGTGACTGGATCAACATCCAAATGAATGGAAGACTGTACTATGGACTCTAGGAAAAATTCATTGGAAGGAAGTATATCATCCCAGATAGAACACATATCTAAACATTCAGATGGAGGTGTCACTTGGTCAAAAGTTGGGACCAAGTCCCGAGAAGGTAAGCATGAACTCAGATACTTCTTCTCAGTAGCAGTTGAACTCAAGGAAAAATATGCCACATAAGTCCCATGTGACATAGTAGTGCCTAATGATGAGGGATATGACTGGTCTACAGTTGTGTAATAAAGAGGATTAATGAATGCAAGCTGGTCGATAGTGACGATGCTTTCGTTATGAGGGAAAT
Organism: Larix kaempferi; assembly: GCA_027924585.1. Classification (NCBI taxonomy): domain Eukaryota; kingdom Viridiplantae; phylum Streptophyta; class Pinopsida; order Pinales; family Pinaceae; genus Larix; species Larix kaempferi. The sequence goes on from BSBM01000379.1 coordinate 2,553,683, forward strand.
GCATCACACAAAAGAGCGTAGACACCACAGTATGCATAGCATAAACGTAACCATGCCCGAGGATCATATCAAAATCCACAGGGTCCTTTAAAACCATAAAATCAACTAAGACTATTTTTCCACCCAAAGTAACAGGTGCTTGACGGAGGAATCCGATCAGTTCACTAGGTCTTCTATCAAAGGTCAATGGCCAATTAGCAGCTGGAATAACATTAGGGAAACCCAAATCTCTCCAAGCATAAGTGGATAAGATACTAATAGAAGCACCTTCATCAACAATGCATCGATCAACCGTATGGTTCCCGATATCAACCTTTATCTGGAAAGGTGTCGAAGAAGGAAGACGAGGCTCGGATAGACTATTCCAATCAAAGGAAACAATCCTAGGGCTTGGTAGGGGTTCACATGGCACAGATGAAGTGCCCCCTTTTTTAGGAATATCCAAACTGGTAATGCAGAAGACTTCAGCAGTAGGTACATCAATCTCCGAAGGACTGATGGGATCGGTCGAAGATTGCATCGATTCGATCACTTCACTCTCCGAAGGAAAAGTGGGGTCGACCAAAGGTTGCATTGGTTCAACCACTTTATCAACCAAAGGTTGATCTGAGTGCAGGAAATCTATAGACAACTCAGGAACAGAGGTTCCTTCAAACATGGACCACACTCTTTGTGCCTCTGGAATGGCAGGGCATTGGTGAGTAAGGTGATATCCCTTACAAAGTTTACAAGGGAACTTTGGTTTCTGTCCTATAGGTATAGACTCCTTTACAACGTCAGTACTCTCAGCATGACTAGCATTGGCTGACAGCTTGCCCCCAACATGACTTGCAGTGGCTGGTTTCTCAGAAGCAGAATACTTTTGAACTAAGGACCACACTTCTTGCACTTCTGGAAGTACAGGGCACAAGTAAGGTGATCTCCCTCACAAAACTTACAAGGGAACTTAAGCTTCTGTTTGTTTGGTTTGTCGACAATGTCAACTCCCTCATCATGACTTACAGTGGCTGATATGGTGTCTCCAGTATGACTCACAGGAACTGGTGACTTGTCATTAATATGACTAGCAGTGATCAATGACGTGTCTCCAACATGACTGACAGTGGTTGAAGACAAACTTTCAGTGTGATTTTAAGTGACTAAAATTTTTCTCCTAGCATGACCTCCAGAGGCTGGGTAGGTGCCCCCTGCATGACTCACAGAGGCAGGGTGTTTTCCCCGAGCATGACTTGCAGAGGATGGGTTGTTGCCCCCTTGTTTTGGCATATTCTTCCTATTCTTCCCCCATCTATTCCTTTTAGACTGCTGGTTACTATTATTACTACTTTCGCCACATGAGGTAGGAGGAGGAGAAGATGTTACTGGCAAAGAAGGCCCAGGGTTCTGATGCTCTTGATTTGAGGTTCTCACAAAAGAAGCGTCAGGAGCATGCAAGGCATTTGGAGTGGAAAACAACTAAACCGGCAACCCAATAGTGAATCCAGGAAGATTCAGAGTAGCCACCAAGGGAGTACCAATGTTTCCAATGAATGGAACAGCACAAGGATCCCCTGAAACAGGGGTACCTTGATTGGCACTCGCCGGAACGCTAGACATAGTTTCCTGCTCAAATGAACAAGAAGTTATCGAAGGGAAACTAAAACCAGTAGCACAAAGAGCACACCACTAAAAAGGTCCTAGGTAAATCAAACCAGGAAAACAGATGCCTTCCAGAGAAGAGTCTAGGATGATGAGGGCCCATAACAAATCAACGAAGGATGAAGAACAGTTACCCGGGGTCCACAATACAATGACTAAGGGTGCAAGCGTTGGAATCACCCAACCGCCCTCCCAAATACCTGCAAGGGATTTCCTCCCACGTCTGTCCTAGGTACAGCAGATATACACTCCACTGTCACCTATGTATGAACCTATGGTTAGATACTAAGGATACCACCACACTGAAAACTCCTAGGGGAACAATCTCTGGTTGAATCAGAAGGCGTGGGCAGGGTAACTGAGCCTGAAACTCAAAAGAGTCCCCAAACGCGATCCAATCCTGGTATATGCTCGAAACAGAAAGTAGGAGGAGTATTCCCAACAATCTGATCTCATAAGACCTACTGCATAGATCCCAGGCAAGCTTTGAATGAAGTGGGTTTACCTGCGATAGTCGAACTACGATTTGTGCATAATGTATGATCTTGGGTGGTTTAAGGTGTTTTAAACCCAAGATCGTAACCAATACTAGTTGGTGTACTGTAACCTAGAAAAGAAAATGTTACTAGTACATTTTATTAGAGTTCATTTTAAAGGTTACTTGCTTACTCAAAAAGGTAGTGGGTGTGTGAGAGTGGTTATAATAGAGATAGAGTACTGAAAATGAAATATTTACCACCAAACAAATCTTTTCTTTTCAATGCAAGTCTTAAAATTATCATCTAGAATGTATATGCAAATGCAATTTTTAATATTTCGAATGCAAAAAAGGTAAAAATAAAGTCTAAATGTACAATCTAAACTCAAAACCTAAGAATGCAGCTACTCAAGCAAATAGGTATGCAAAAGAAAACTTGTTATTTTTGATACAAAGCACTCTAAAATCTTTTGAGCCACTTGCAAGGTACTCTATTTAGAAAATGAATCAAAATTCTTTATGCTTTTCAAAGGTAAGAAACAAAACTGAAACTACCCTACTATCAAAACAAAAGCAAAGAACTTTCAGGTTCTCTTTATTGAAACAGTAAAAGCTACCAAATATGACTCTCAAATTCTTATTGATGTAAGCATGCCAAACATTGGAAAAGAGTACAAAAACTACTTTTAGACCCAAACGAAGCAAATTAACTACGAAGAAGTATGGTTTGGTAAAGTCAGGTCTGCACATAACAATGCAAACAAGGTCTTGAACAACAGCCAAAACACTTGAGCTTTCACTACAAAAGAAATCTTAAAAGCATAAGGGAGGATAAAAAACCAATCTAAAAGAGAAATTTCACTCAAATAGATACAAACAGGGTCAAGAAGACTCAAGAGGTTTCAAATCCAGTGGAAATGGGGCAAGCAGGTTCAGTTAGACTCAAATTAGGGTACAAAACACCAAATGGGTCCACAACCCCCCAACTTGGGTCAACAAGCCCCAAAACTTTCCAAACAAGCCCAAATTGATCAAAAGAGGTTCAAATCTTGAATGTAGGATTAGTACAAGGATGGGAGACCACTTACAGGGGTTTAACACAGACCTAGGTTCATTAGGGACCACAAAAATGCAGCCAGAACCCCCAGATTTGGGTCCACAACCCAAAAACTCAAAAAATTTAAACCCAGATTTTGAGCGCTACTGTGTATGAAGGAGACTAGCACCTAGGGTGCTACTGTACTATACAACAGTAGCGTACAGGTTGAAAAAATGAAAAAATGGGGTTAAAACCCCCACACCTGGGTCCACAAGGGTTTGCAAGGGCCGGGAAGGGTCTGTAAAAGCCCAGCAGGGTCAAACAGAGCCTACTAACTGATTCTAATCAAGAAATTGAACAAAGACCTTAAAAAAAACTAAAGAAATGACCTTGGATACCCCTAAGCAGTTAGGCTCTCCCCAGCGGAGTCGCCATTCTGTTGTGGGGAAAATGCACCTATAGTTCAGGGGAGAAACTGCCAACTTACGGTGATAAAGATAGACTTACAAGCATTCTGCAAGTACAACAAATAAATGAAGAGATTAGGGTTTAGAGATGTAGGCACCTTATTCAGAAGGTTGATCCTAGATTTGCCTCCCTCGCTGTTCAATATTTATGCAGTGTCGCAATGCCCAGACCTACAAAACAACTTGATACCTTTCTCAAATACATTTGACTACATATATAAGACTGATATTCATAATAGAAGAAGACATCAGACTATAAGCAAACTATAATCAAATCTAAGACACATAATAGGTCATATTTGGAAAAAGAAGAACGTCTGATCTTTATTGATGAATGAAAGCAAGTACATAAAGTTATACCTTCCTTCAAGCTTGGCACTTCACGAAACCTAGATTCAAGGTCTCCTGCTTCCGTTCTCCAAGGATTCCAGCCTCTAATCAACTGTGCTAGGGTTTACCAAAACTGAAGCACAAGAGAGGGGGATGAGGGTCTCCATTCCTCCAGCATAAATTTTTTATAGGCTTGGTCCCCTCACATGGCCCTTCTACCCTCCTTATATAGTCAGTGAAGGAGAGGAAAAGAAGTTATAACCGAGTAGGAGGTTCCCCAACCAACTTAACTTCCCAAAATTTTTAGATTTTGACCAAAACAGGGGTGTACTCTACTCTACAGTAGACAAAGTAGCGTACATATGGAGTTGAGTGCTACTTTAATGAAGCAAAGTAGTGTACACATGCTTCTATCATGCCTGTGTACCAGCGCTCATGTTGAAAAATGGCCAAAAACAGGCTTTTCTGCTCATTTTCAGGAGATGGTTTGGTGTGGAAAAATGTTCCTAAGGGCCATACACATCAAATTGGTCAAGAATGAGGTAATTTCAACCATTTTTAGTGTCCCAAATGACTCCTCCATCCACAAATGTCCTGTTGTGTGACTGAACTTGATCTCAAGAAGTGTCATCATGCGACCAAGGGAAGCAAGTGTCGTCACGGACGGAGAGGTGTCATTTCAAGATATAACACGGTTGGAAAGAAGAAAGTACAGTTTGATATTGATGCTGAGTGAGACACATTCTTTGAGGCACGTAATGCGATAGGAAGAAATCTTGGTAAGTCAATTACTTATGACATGCCTGATGTTTTTGACTCAACTTCGGGAGCAGGACCATCGCGACAGTATGGTACTTTGCAGCACTTCTTTGAAATTTGCTTGTCACTGGAAAGAGATCCTGATGCTCTTGCCGAGATTGAGAGTCTGTTGTATCGACCTGGCAGGGTACGAAAAGAGTCCGCAATGAACTCTTTACAGAGGAAGAAGACAGGAAAAGAGATGCGCATGAATATCCAGATTGGAGACTATGAGGTAGATTCAGTCATTCTGGGTCTCGGCTCAAATGTCAATATTCTAACAAAGCATACATGGAAAAAGATGGGCAGCCCAATGCTGAGTTGGTCTCCTGTGCAGCTGCGATTGGATAATCAGGCCAAAGTAACACCAATTGGGAGAGTTCTGTGCCTTGTTGTGGAAATTGAGGGGATGAAAACCTATGTTGATTTGATGTTATTGAAGTTTTCGATGGTGTAGGCTCCTATCCCGTGTTGCTAGGGATTGGATGGGACAATGATAGTATGGCCGTAATTAATTTCAAGAAGAGGGTGATAAACTTTGAAAATAAAGACCTCAGAGTCATAGCTCCGTTGGATTTGACTGAAGGACAAAGGTATGTTGGATCACGCATATAACATTTCAGAAGATTACATCCATCTGACTGTCGACGACGAACTTGATTGCCGTAGCTCTAGCTCTACGTCTTCTGACTCGGATGATGCTCTAGAGAACTGGCAGAATAGCATGCCTGAGGTGTCATTCAGAAAGTGTGGGTTGATCACGTAGTTTCTATTCTGTGTCACGACTAAGACTGTTGACTACCAGTTTACAAAGGACTACCGGGGTTTTCTGAATTTCTAGTGGCATTTGAAGACAAGGTGTCAGAACCACAGCGGTTGTTGGCACTAGAGGAGGCACTAAGGGCTGCTCCAGCACGTTGGTGGGTGACCCATAAGAAGTCAATTACCGGGTGGTCGCAGTGTCGAAGATTGATGACGATTCACTTTGGCGACACAAAAATATACTACACTGAAAAGTATGACGAGCAAAATGACCTTGACGGTCATCTGATTGAATGTCAGACTTTGTGGGCCTTGCAACCAAAGGATGGATGGGTCCATGCCTTTGTCCACACTTTGGATGAAATGCTGCGATCTTTGTATGCCTCAGCTGAGTTGCACGGGGAGATTACCACTAGGTTAGAGTTGAAGGTTTGATTTACTCATACCTTCAATTTCGCAGATGCCAATCTAGATGTTCATAATGCCCTGCAGATCATCTGTGATGTTGTTCTGAAGGTGGTTCCAGGTGCATACCCCTTGGATTAGCATGTGCATTGTCAGATGCAGTCGATGATGGAATGTTATAATATTACTGGAGGGCCAAAGGATGGTGATGACCCGCGGAATATCAATATTCCGGAAACAGAAGGGAGTCTGGATGTCATAGCACCTGATGTACCGAAAGATCCAATAACTCAACCGGTGAAGCTCAGGAAGATCAACATTGGGACGGAGGAGAACCCAAAGTTTGTGAATGTTGGGGACTGCTGGGATGGAGAAATGATGGAAAAGGTCACGTACCTGTTGCATGAGTTCCAATATTTTTTCCCTACGATGTTTTTCGAGATGAAGGGAATATTGGGGGATTTAGGAGAGATGAAGATTCCCTTGAAGCCAGATGTGACACCAATCAGGCAGCGACCGTATCGACTGAATCCAAAACACAAGGAAAGGGTCAAAACTGAACTTGATAGAATGCTGGATGCTAGAATCATTGAGCCGGTTGAAGAATCAGAATGGATTAGTCCATGGTGGTTCAGAATAAGAAGACAGGTGAGGTTCGAATTTGCGTCAACCTGCGGAAGTTGAATGATGCGTGTCTGCATGATCCATTTCTGATGCCATTCACTAATGAGGTACTAGAAGGCGTGGGCGGTCAAGAAATGTATTCCTTCACAGATGGATTTTCTGGTTATCACCAGATTAGGATCGCAAAAGAAGATCGCCACAAGACAACGTTTGTGACTGAATGGGGTTGTTTCCAGTATACTGTGATGCCCTTTGGGCTAAAGAATGCACCTGCGATATTTTCCTGCGTTGTTGTTGCTGCATTCATAGATTTTATTAAGAAGTTTTTGCAAGTATATATGGATGATTGGACAATTTATGGATTGATCAGCGACCATCTAGCTAACCTGCGACTGATGCTGAAGCGATGTAGACAGCATCAGATTGCACCAAACTTGAAGAAGTGTATTTTCTGTGCACCTTGTGGGATGTTGTTGGGTTACATTGTTTGCAAGCAAGGATTGTTGGTTGACCCAACAAAGATTGTGTTGATTTTGAGCTTGACACCGCCTACAAATGTAAAACAATTGAGACCAACATTGGGCCACACGGGGTACTACCACAAGTTTATTCATGGTTATGCTGTGATCACAGCTCTTATGGAGAATTTTTTGAAGAAGGATGCAGTATTCTTATGGAGTCCATAATGTCAAGTAAGTTTCGAGATGCTGAAGGCTAAGATGGCTTCTGTGCTGATATTGGTATTTCCTGATTGGAGCAAGGAGTTCCATGTCCATGTGGATGCATCATCTATTGCATTGGGCGTGGTGCTCGCACAACCAGGAGAAGGAGATCTTGACCACTTGATTGCTTTCGTGATTCAGAAGTTGTCATGTGCGGAGAGAAATTATACGACTACAGAGAGGGAAGGCTTGGCGATGGTATATGCACTACAGAAGTTTAGGCATTACCTGTTGGGGGGTCACTTCAAAATGTTCACAAACCATTTTGCTTTGAAATACCTGCTTAATAAGCCTGTGTTGGGTGGGAAGATATGCCGCTGGTTACTTTTCTTTTAGGAGTTTGATTGTGAGGTAATCGTGAATCCTGGTAGCTTGAACACAGGGCTAGATCACTTATCATTAATTGAGATAGGTGAAGAACCAACAAACATTGAAGATAGGTTTCCAGATGTGCAACTATTCAAAGTTGAGATGGATGACGAATACTATGAAGACATCATTCAGTTTTTGGCGATGGGAACCGCACCAAAGGATTTTACCACAAATCAGAAGAAGCAGTTGGTGGCTAAGGCCACCAACTTCCAGTTGATTGATGGACAACTTTATAAACTAGGACCGGATGAGCTCTTGAGGCAATGTGTGCTGCCTCATGAGCAAGGGAAGATATTGGCAGAGGCTCACGTAGGAGTGGCTGGGGGACACTATGGAGGTCGCGCTACTGCTAAGAAGGTGCTTCGCACAGGGCTTTGGTGGCCCACTCTTAACAATGATGCAACAGATTATGCGCGAACTTGTGATATCTATCAAAGAACCAGAAAACCATCAAGGAGGGATGAGATGTCGCTAGTACCTCAAGTGACATTGCAGCTATTTGATAAATGGGATGTGGATTTCGTGGGACCAATCAACCCACCTGTAAAGAGAACTGGTGCACGGTACATCATTACAGCAATAGATTACTTGACAAGGTGGGTGGAGGCCGCACCTGTTGTGGATTACACAGCTGCGACAACAACTTGCTTCTTGTTTGAAAATATTGTTACTCGGTTTGGATGCCCAAATATATTGATGAGGGGAGTCACTTCATCAATCGCATAGTCAGCGCATTGACAGAAGAGCTTCAGATACAACATAAGAAGAGTACCCCATATCATTCGGAAACAAATGGAACAGTAGAGGCATTCAACAAAATGTTGTAGCATGCGCTTACAAAGGTGTGTAACGCAAACTGCGATGACTGTGATTTGAATATTCCAGCAGTCTTGTGGGCATATCACCCCACTTGTAAAAGATTAACAGGACAGACACCGTTCAAATTGGTGTATGGGCAAGAGACAGTCATGCCTATGGAGTACATTGTTCTGATTTTGTGCATAGCGGCTGCGATAGGCATGGATGACAAAGCAGCATTGGAAGACTGCCTGGCGTAGTTGGTGCGGCTTGAGGAAGACCATTTTGTCGCTGGTTTTCACCAACGCGTAGAAAAGGATCACCAAAAAGCATGTCACAATCGACATATTAAAAACAAATAGTTTCAGCAAGGGGGTTTGGATGAGCCAGTTGAGAAGCATCATGGATGCTGCGAAAGGTCAAAGATGCCGTGCAAGGAGGAGAACTGTGCATAAGTCGGAAATAATAGTATTTTATGTATTTTTGGGATCATTTTGGACCGCATTGTGCAGGTTAGGGTCACTCTTTTGTAGAGTTTGTTAATAAGTAGTTAGGCGGTTGTCAAGTGGACCATAAATGTAAAGGCGCAAGCCTATAAATAGATGTAGAACTGGAAGTGTTAGAGGTACCGATGATCAGAGAAGAATGAGGTATGTTTTGTATTGGATATTGATCTTGGTCATTTGAATCTGGGTATGTGACAGAAGAACTGTGTTGATGTATCTATGTTTTGTTGCAAAGATTAATATGACATGATGGAGTTTTGAGCAGAATCATTGTGTCCCTTTCTATTTTCCTGCTATGAATGTGATATGCGATATGAATATGTGAATGATGCGATGTTTCCTTGTTCCAAATGATGTTTTACTGCTAGATCTATTGCACATTAATGGTTTTATTGATAATGAGATCTGTTGAATGATGATGCGGTTATGTTTAAATGCATAAGTTGAAATGTTAGATCTGGTAATTAATGGTGCACTAAGTCAATAAGTAGATTCACAAGGGTCCTCCTTCATTCAGTGGAAACGTGGTTCCGTCAGCTCTCCCTCGAACATCTCAGGTGAGACTTCATCTGCTCTACAGGTGTTGCCGAGCGGGGTAAAACCTATCTGGGCCGGTGCTCATGGAGATCGTGGTGGTTTGGGTGTCGACAGAGTGAGGAACCCCTGTTGACTGGGTTTTTGTCAACAAAATGGAATCATTAGAAGAAATAAATATAGTTCGATTGCAATATAAAGTGGAGGTGTTGATCAATTGGAATTGAAAAAGCAAGAGAGCTTAAGACACTCAAAGACAAATGAAATGTAGTATGAGTTGTTTGTTCGGTCTTTTGGTCTTCATATCATAGAATAAAAAATAGGGCCGATGCTAAAATTTCTAAAATTCATTTCCCTAACTCCACAAGTAGAGTAAAATTCTAAAGATGGTGAGAACATAGAAACACCAATTATGTCCAAATCCTAAGAATGTCCATGAGCAAATAGGGCATGGAATAATCTCATTGAGAGTATATCTCAAAACAAACAAAGGGTTATTAGTTTAGAGAAAAGCATAGATTTAGAAGTTGATGATTTGAGAGCCAAACGATTGATTCACTCTAAATCAACCTCCAAGACTATCCACCCAACAATTTTAAGTAGTGGGGAGACCACCACAATCTTTTTCCCAAATCAAGGCCCAACCTCCTTGTGAGTCAATTTAGTGCAAGACAAATTTTTCTAGCAACCCACTAAGTTCATTAGCACATCAAAATTTCCTATTACAAATTCCTCCTTGCAAGAATCAAGGAGTCAAAGTACCTAATAGGTGTAGATCCATTGCCACCTCGCTCTAAAATTGTCTCACTTCAAGTCGATACTTCCAAACCACAAGGGGGATTCCCTAAAGAGTACACAGTAATGAATTGTAAGTAAATAAGGGTAAATACAACCTCAAACTAGTAGTAAAATGTTATAGTCCTGTAAAACGAGAAAATAGAAAAAGAAGATAGTAGGTTATTGTGCACAGAAAACAATGCAAATTTCTATGTATTTAAAATCAATATAAAGGAAAAGGAATTTTTTATGCTATGTGCTTGATTGATTGATTTTATAATACATAGACATCTCAAAAGAGGGGGGTTATTTCCCCCTAATTCGCCTAAGTACAATAGCATCTTGAGTTTTGGGTTATAATACATCATGAATGGGTCCACTGTGGGTAATTTGTTTGACCCTAGGGACTTAACATAGTAATCATAACAAAAACCAAGTCTCAACCAAATGAAATCGACCCCATGGGGGCGTCCTTCTCTATAGGGTGTGGTTTTCCCAAGAGGGGCCACATACAACAAGTGGGGCCCAAAACAATGTTGTAAACATATGAAATGGTGTCTAATATGCATCCAAATAATAATAAAATCAACCAATGTCACTTTGATGCCAACATTTCACCCTTTGATAAACTTCCTAAACTATGGTCACTTAATTATTTTAATTAAAATGTTGATAATGCCTATAAATGATCAAATATGCCCATAATGTGCTCTTACTTTGCTCAAAAATATGATCTCAATGCATTAATGAAATCATAGGTGTGAAATCCATATGGAATGACTACTCATACGCCACATATCCACTTGTGAAGTGATCTAGTATGAAATCCATGCCCCCATTAATTAAAATATATGATAAATTTGTATATAGGACAAAATCCACTAACTGAAGCATGGGATGGTCCGACGAATATCCATATGCATCCATAAACATGAAATGAGTGTCCTTAGTCACACCCGCTCTCGGGGCCCGCCGGGTGACCAAGTGAAACTTGGTCAAATAGGTGAAAAATGATGACTGATTCAAAACCGAGTATCTCTGCATGCATAAGGTATAAATAGTACTCTCCAAATTATATTAGTAGTGGAAAAAAATCATAAGTGTTCTATAGCAGTGGTGACCATGACAAGCAATATAAAATATGGACCAAGTAATTGACAATTTTCATAGTAATAATGAAGTCCTAAACATATGCTTAGGTTCACATTGACTCCCATGTATAAGTTAGGCCACCCGTCATTCACCTTGGGTGAGATGGAAGTAGTGAAAATCTAGGCCAAGTGAAGTTTGACTTATGTGGACAAGACTAGTGATCTCTCAGAGTACAAGGGGAAACAAGGACACAATGACATGTACTGGATAGGAAAACACTGGGGAATGGTGGTGTCTCATAAATGGACAAAGTTGACTGGGAGGCATTCATTCTACTCTAACAAGTTCCTTGATAAAATTTAATTTATACTTTCTTTTTTCAATTCTTTGACTTTCATTTAGGCCTGCATCCTTTTAGATATAACATTAAGCTCTTATGCACTTTACATGACCTTTTCATTTGATGACCCTTTGTATTTTACATGTGCTAAAAATCACAACTAATTGCATATTTCATCCAGGGTAATTTCATTTCATATGAGGGAAACTTGCCTAAAGTCTAGCTAATACCCCCTGGAAACTATCCAGCCTTATCTCATGTCACCACACCAACGGGTACTCTTGGCCCAAAAGTGAATCATGGGGTCATCTAGCAGGAATCCTCCACAATCAGGACCAAACATTGGGGGAAACCGACCAAAAAGGTCAAGGATTGAGAAACCCAACTTGTCTGATCTTAGGACCCAACACCGACAAGTTCCTTCAGCTCAGAAGGGTCAAGGTTTCAAAAAATTCTTGTAATAATATCCCTAATATGAAAATTTGTTCAATTTTGGGCAATTTCGAACCTTGTACTAGTGAAACCACAAATTCTACCAAATGATTTCAAATTTTGTCTAGAAGGGTTTGAGGGGTCTTAGGAAATCTTAATACATCTACTGGACACTCATACAATTTCTAAATTCCTTTAGGACTTGCATTAATCAAGGAGGAATGCAAGGGAACAATACTAGCAATTTTCGATGTGTAATCCCCCACTAGTGACTCTTTGGATTCCCAAACACTATAATACCATCCCTAATTTATGAGAAGAGGATTGGAATAGGTAAAGGACTTCATTGAAAACCAAAATGCAACATTGATCATGATCTACAATTGGTTATTGCACCCATCAAATAGAGAGTTGTAACACCTAGACATTCCTTGGAAGTTGTGAACAATGGACATGTAAAATGCTGCATAAACTTTAATCAAATTCCCTAGGGGATTGCATAGTTTAGTTTGCACATATACAGTACATCATAGGCTTCTCGAACAACTGCAAAAACTCATAGAAATTCTGATACAAAATAGATACAAAACTACTCCAAAAAGTCCATAAGAAAGTAGAGGGGAAACTAGCTCGAATTAGTGGTTTTCTTGGAGTTTTTACATGATAGACAGAGGATTTCAAGCTATGGATCAGATATGCAACTCATAACAATTCCATACATCATATCTTATAACAATGGAGTCACAAAATCATCCTCCACAAGTTGTATACAACTATGAGTGCACCATCAACACTAGAACATGGACATTGAGAAGAATATGTGAGAAGAAGATATATGAGAGGAACTCAAAATGAGAGGGCTTGAACCCACAATAAACACATCCTTTAATCTCTAATAAGAGTTATGAATGACCTCTCCTCCAACCAAATTGGACAGGGATATTTCACCTTCAAAATTGGTTCAATAGCAGGGAGGGTAAACACCCACTGTGCAAGGACAAGCTAAGCTCTCCAAGAGTGCAAAAAAAAATGATCCAAAATATTCTCTCCTTCCTCATCCTCTCCTTTTATTAACCTCATGTGGACTCATGAGGTCGAATTTCCCTCCAATACACTCACTCAACTCAATTTAGTGTTTGCTTCCTTCATGAGACACTTGTCCTCCTCATTCTTGCACTCCTCTTTCCCCAATTCGAATTGGGAATATTGGCTGATCATAACTCCCTCTATGTGCCCTCTTGATGGCTATTTTTAGCCTTGATATGTCATATTTGTCATAGGTCTTCCATCGGGTCTGAATTTTTCATATTTGTCATAGATTCCTTCATTATTGTTGTCATAGATGCCATGGAATATTGCTACAAGTGTCACAATTTGTCTATTATGCCTCTTCCACTTCATTGGGAGTTACTCTTCCACTCCAATTCTAGTCTCCATGATTTTTGCCATGAATATTTCCTATTCATCTACCCCAAGTACGTTACCCTCCACCTTGAACTCGAATCTGTGTGAGAATGATGCCAAGTGTGGTGGGGAATCTTACCACATGTGGGTCCCACAACCTCTTATGTGCCCTCATGATCCAATGCCACCTTATTTTATTTTTTATTATTGTTTATTTGGCCCATTTAATGTGAATTTGTAAGTCTAAGGTCATTTTGGGTCTTGTAGCTCCCTTATCCCAAATTTTAATGCTTCCGCCCGAATCTAGGGAATTAGTAGGTTAGTGGAATCCTTCCTCCATGATCATTTATTTGAATGGGGACATTACAAACTTTCAATTGGGGATTTACTCTTCATGTGACCCATCTTGTCCATTTGGCTCTAATTTTGCATTATTACTAACTTGGACCAATTTGAAAAACTATCATGAACATGGCCAAGTGGCTTAGATCATTGTGATCCAATGCAAAATTTGGGGACATGACAATTTTGTAACATGTTGCACAACTTAAGGCTAAGACACACAAAAACATGGGGGCCATACCAGTACACAGGTCAAAGTGGGGAAGGTCTTTGATCTCACAAGTCTTATCCAAATCAAGGGGAAAGAGCTGCAAAATGGATAAATGGATGGGTAGAAGACAAGTGAAAAGGTGGTGACAGAGGTTAGTGGGAAATGGGCTAAGTTGTACAAAAGGTAACCCTACTACTGACCATATGCTTAAGCCTTAACATCATGCTTCTTAACCATTCAATTGTTAGTCCCAAAAGCAACCAATAGATAGATAATCACCACATTGCTACCACATATGACTAGTCACATCTACTAAGATAGTCAGGAAAGACAATAATATGTGCAAACCTCATGCCATATACTTGCTCAGTCATCTCGGCATCTGGATCTAGATCTGCAAGGCCTCTGACTGTTTGAGGGAAAGGAAAATGTATATCAGATTATGCTATGTTATATGCTCTGCTGTATTGCTCAAGTAAACCATGGTCTAATAAGCATCTCTCAGGGATCATGTGCGCTCAAAAGTGACAAGGAAAGTTTTCAATGCTACTATGGGGCTCTGGCTGTCTCTAAAAGTACTCTGCCACTAATCATCACTGTGCTCAAAATAGGATAATATTAGTAACGATTGGCTTAGGTATCAGACAAAACTACTCTGCAACATCATGGTAGCCAAACTACTATGGATGTGATAACATGTTTCTTCATTTATTTTGTGGTTTAACAACCTTCTTGTTTACTACAAGGCCTTGAAGGAGTGTCATTGCTATCGCAACGACTGTGTAGACATGCCTATCCAATATCCCTCTTTATTTGGAGATTTTATTGATGTAAGAGTACATTAGCAATGGTTTATGATGACTTATACCAAGAAAAAATGTCATGGATATTGTTACATATAAACACACAAGAATGATTGTTATTGGATCTAAGATTTAGATTATAAGAACACAATGTTTAGATATTGAATTTGTGAGAAAACTAAGTATTTAAGTAATGCAATTTAACAAAGGAAAAAACTAAATTAATTAAGCTTAAATATTGGAATTTGAATAATACAACAATTCCAAAAATGACATGTAACAAGTTAATAAACATAACATTTAAATATTAAATTTATGAAAAATTAATTATTTAAAAGATACATCTCTCGAAATTAAAATTTAACCCAAAAAAGAAATTAAACTATAAGTGTTTGGCTCCATTTAAATATTAAATTTATGAAAATTTAGTTATTTAAAAGATGCATTTCCCAAAATCAAAATTTAACCCAAAAGGGAAAATCAAAATTTAAACAAAAAGGGAAATTTAAATTAATTTAATTTAAACAAAAAGGAAAATTAAATTAAGTGTTTGTGAATAAATTAACTATTTTAAAGGTTAAATGCCCCCAAATAGGTGGGAATTTAAAATCAAAATTTAAACAAAAAGTGAAATTTAAATTAATTTAATTTAAACAAAAAAAAAGGAAATTAAACCAAGCGTTTGAATAAATTAACTATTTTAAAGGTTAAATGCTCCCAAATAGCTAGGGATTTGAATTGTAGAGCAATTTTAGAGGTAGTAGAGGCATTGAACTTCACCATTTACAGGAAATAAGTGTTAATCGACTCATACCTTGATTCTACGGAATATCAAGTATAGTATTAGTATTCTCCCCATAGATGTAGTCTTTTAATTTAAACAAAAAGAGAAATTAAATTAAGTGTTTTTGGATAAAATAACTATTTTAAAGGTTAAATGCCTCCATATAGCTGGGAATTTGAATTGTAGAGCAATTTTAGGGGTAGTAGAGGCATTGGACTTCACCATTACAAGACACGAGTGTCAATCGACTCATACCTTGATTCTCTGGAATATCAAGTATTGACATTCTCCCTATAGATGTAGTCCTCTAACAAACGGTGAACCATCATAGAAAAAAGTGTTATGACTTTTGAGTTTTAAGAATGATTCCATGTTTATTCATAAAATAAAATATTAGGAAAAGTAATTAAAAAATAGATGTTCGTTTATAAAACAAAAGAGATCAAATTTCTTAAGTTTAAATTAAAAAAAAAATACACCTCAAGAAATTGGATCCGTTTAAGATGAATCTATGCTGGTCCAACAACCAATCAGGCTCACCGATCACACTCACCAATCAACTCTTTTATTACAAATTCCAAGTCGACTACCATCTATAATTAAATCCGAGTTACAAATTCCAAGTCGACTACCATCTATAATTAAATCCGAGTTAAAGGTGCCACACACGAAAACGCATATGCCTCGCATTTTCTGTTCACAATGTATTAATTGGTGCAAAGCGAGCAGACTAAATCGATTAATGTGTAGTTGGGGCGTGGGATCTGCTCTCTCGCTGGATACCTACTGGCCTTTCTCATTCTCTGTGCTTTCCAGTGGTGATTGCTCAGTTGTTTTTAGACCGCCAGCTTTCCAGTGGTGATTGCTCAGTTGTTTTTTTGTCATGCGATTGATTTTAGACCGTCAGCTTTTCATTCATATTATATATATAATCCACTTCCACAGCCCCAACCACAGTGAGGCTTCAGCGACTCAACTCACCTGAAGCATCACAGAGCACACAGAGAGGCAGCAGCAGAAGAAGCCGATATAATCTCTCAAATTTCCTGCCATTGCAATCATTATCGACTGCATCATTATATCATCCGAAGGTAATTCATTATTCCCAACTTTCTCTGTTTTTCATATTTCTAATGAATGCGATCTGTCCTTGACATTCTGTAATATTTTCCCTGGATGCATAGCATATAGTAGTCCTCACCAGATCAATCAGTTTGGGGTTTCAGAAATGATTTCCGCTCATTCATGTCGCAGGGGCATTTGGGTTTGATGATTGCAATGGCATTGCATATAATTTTCGGGCATCGAAATTAGATGCCTGTATTCATAAAATGCAATAGATGGGAATTCAATTTGGGATCCGGTGGTTCTGAACCTCATGTATCTTGTGGTTGCAGGTCGATCAAGAATGGCGTTCAACAGCAGATTGTATTTTGGCATTCTTCTGTGGTTATGCATTCAAGCTGCTTGTTGCAGAGCTCATGATAGAGTACTGATTGGAGATCGGGTTTTAGCAACTGAGACTGACATTGTGGGCGTGGCGTTGGCAGCAGCTAAAAGCCCCACGACTTCAGCAGCGCCAGGCGCCAGCCCTGAGCCCTCCGAGACCACGGCAGAAGCACCCGTCGCCGCACCCAAGTCGTCACCCACCTCCAACGTTCCTCATGCTCAATCTCCCACTACTGTTCCCCCGCCTCTAAGCTCAGCCTCGCCCCCGTCTAAGCCCTCCACCCAGTCACCAACCAAAGCCTCACCTGCAGCTACGCCCGTTTCAGTTCCTTCCAAAGCTCCGTCCGTTTCTCCCCGTGCTCCACCTGTTTCTTCGCCGCCAAGCGAGGCTAAGTCGGAGGCAGCGGCTCCTCCAAAACAGGAAAAGGCCACAGAAGCTCCATCACCACCACCCACGTCCCAACATAAAGGAGCTCCTGCTCCATCCAAGGCCAAAGAAGCCCCTGTTCCACCACCCTCCAAGGCCAAAGAGGCTCCTGTTCCTGATCCTCCCAAACACAAAAGAGGTGTAGAAGCCCCGGCACCGGTTGTCGAGGAGGCTCCGACTCCAGCAAAGCAGAAAAAACCGAAGAAGAGTCAGAAACAGCGTCCTCATGAGGGTCCTGGTGCGGCCCCTGCATTGAGCCCCCATTCCACTTCCCTTTCTCCCGAGCCTTCTTCTAGTTCCGACGATATCTTTGCCCCCGCCACTCCACCCGATTCAGAGGTTAGTAATATCTCCAATATCTCCCTCTAACTTCACCCATTAAGTATTTATTTCTAATATTTACGACTGTACAGTCATTATCAACTAATGAATGCTTCGTTTTGTGATTGCAGAACGACGGAATAAAGAACTTCCAAGCAGGAGTTTGGCCGGCCTTGACCGTTGCGCTTACTTCCACCTTCGTCGTTTTCATGGCTTAGATCTGTTTCATTGTTTCACCGATTGGTGTTTTCGCTCAGTTTATTGTTTATGTATTGAATATCACCAACGGTAGTTATTGTCTAGTAAAATAAGATTCTCTGGTAATTGGGATATATTGTATTCTTCATGATAAATATTGAGCAATTCAATTAAAAAAAAGTTATTTTGTGATGAAAAATGCATGCACACGTGGTTGAAGTTTTTTCACAATATTGATATTTTCTTTCATGTCCTTAAAAGTTTATGGTTGAATATTTTTATTTTTCATGTGTATGTTAATTTTATTATAAATTCTCCATTATAAAATTTTATTTTATTTTTTTATTCTCCCGTAGGATTATGTGCATTCAGTCTCTTGTAGGAGTTTGTTTATGCTTGTTCTTGTAGATTAATTTGTAAATATTCATGTGAACCTTTGTAGATATTTTTTAACAAACAAATGGAGTATCTATACATATATTAGGTAATTGTTTTTATTTTTGAAAATAGAATTGAGAAATGAGATTTTGAAATGGTAAAATGTATTTGATGTTTTTTTGTAAAGTATGTAAATGAAAAAGGAATATGGATGAAAAATGAAATTTAAGGTATGGAGTGAGTAGAGTGTAATGCAAGTGTGAATGCGTATTTTGAAAATTATATCAACCATTGATGAGATTTGTAGTCAATATTTGAAATTTGAAGGCAATGAAAAAGGAATATGAATGAAAAATGAAATCTAAAGTATGGAATGAGTGAAGTGTAATGCAAGTGTGAATGAGTACTTTGAAAATTATATCAACCATTGATGAGATTTGCAGCCAATATTTGGAATTTGAAGGCTTTGTAGTATGATTCAAACTTTGTAAACTTGTAACATGTAACGTGAATTTCCACAGCTGAAGAATATAAAAAATTCTGATATGAATGTTTTTATGATTTCCTACTATTGTGATATAATTACGAAGGCATTTTATTTGCAATATTGATATTATTAACCATGGTATATGTAATATGGAAAAAATTGTTTTGTATATCACTTTGAAACCATCATAATTGTGCATGAATTAGAGGTCTCTTCATGATGTGCAATTTATTTCTGAATATAGCTTGTAACTAATGAGCCATGGGTTTTGTAGATGAGCTGCAATGCAAACATATAATATTTTCTGAATATAGCTTGTAACTAATGTTGATATATGATTTGGTGACTGAGCCATGGATTTTGTAGATGAGGCCTAATGAAAACATAGAAATCTTCTTTTCTCTTTGCAAAAATGATAATCTTGATGGTTATAAAACCTAATCCTCCATCTTTGCTTGAATGCCAAGTTTTGAGATATGCTTTGAAAACTGCAAAGGTAGTAAGCCTTTGATATTGATATTTCAATTGTTGATCTTCAATGGAGTGAGCATTTGGGCTAGTGCAAGGTAATGATACCCACTTATGACGTGTTAGTTGCAATGGACTTCCTGGAAAACAGAAATCCGTCCGTTAAAATGAATTTTTAGAGGTACCTACACAACTTTTTAGAACATGGTGTAAAAAGATGAAACGTAGAGAATCAGATCACCCTCTGAAATATATAACTTTTATTTATGTAAAATAGGTATAAATCCCCCAAAATGGCGTTCTTTTACGATTGGTATGTTTTTTTTTCAAAAACATAATGCATATGTTTGCGTTAGGCCCCAGGTTTGGTATGTACACTGTCTAAATTTGAAAAAAAATTATGTAGGTTTGTAGATAACAGGTGGATCTAGTGCAGCGTAATTTTTCCAAAATTTTCCAAGCTAATTTTATATATTTTTTTAAATTAAGGAAGTCGGGAAAGCCCTTAAAAGACAAGGTCGAGCATTAGGCCCCGCTATCATGGTCTTAACAAAGTCAAATGTTTTAATTTTTTTTGTGCGTAGGTCTTTTAGTATACTTGTGCGGATTCTTTTCTGTTTTCAAAATAGGTGTGTCAGTCAAAAGTTATAGTTGAAATACATGACCTATGTTTTATGTAAATATGACATGGTTGCAAACAAAAATAAATAAAAAATAGAAAATACTAACAAATTTATTCAAAAAATAGATATTTGGAATCTACACAGAGATTTCTATAAGTGTGTGTAGTTTCAATGGCAGTGGACACATGGAGCATATATAGATTCAAGGTTGAAAAACATGAAGTTACAGAACATGATGTCTTTTGCTATAATGTAGTCCAAGGCACAAGGTTCGGCAATCCGAACCTAGAACCACACCTGCCAAGTCATTACACACGGTATGCAAAAAGGCAAGCACGCAAAAAAAAATTAAATTTTTAGCGTGTGCATGTTAGTAACATGCACAGAGTAAAAATGTGCATGCATTATTAGCACACACGCATGATTAGTGTGCACACACTATTAGTGTGCACGCGCTGATGTTACATATTTGTTTCACCCTCCTTCTAGCGATACCTCCCTTTCTTAATATAATCTCACACCCCCTCCCTCTTTATAACCCCATCGCCCTCATCTATCCCCTTACCATAGAGCATAATCCCCTGATTAAAAACATATACCATAAATTCCAAGCCCCCCGTCTCTCTATAACCCTAAGCCCTAACCCGCTCCTTTCTCTATTTCTCTAACCCCCTACCACTAACCTTGCCCCCTCTCACTTAGTCCTACATGTAACCATCACTCCCCCATCTCTCTCTCTCTTTCTATCACTCTCTCTAAACCCCCAACCCCTCATCTATCTCTATATATCTCCTTCCCCAAACCCCCACTCTTCACCCTCATACCCCCACCCCCTCTCTCTTTCTATCTCTCTCACTTACCACTAACCATCTCTCCATCCCTTTCACTCTATCTATATCCCTCCTCAGCTACTCCCCCACTACCCTTAACCACCCGCTCTCTCTCTTCCTTTTGGTCTCTCATCTACTCATACTACTAACCACCACCTCTCTCTCTCTCTCTCTCTCTCTAAATCCCTAACCCCCAATATCTCTCGCTAAACCCATGAAACCAAATTTCTCTCTTTAATCCACTAACCACATCCCCATCTCTCTCTCGCTCTCTCCCTCTAAACTCCTAACCCTCTCTCTTTTTCTCAATATCTCTGTAACCCACAATTTCCCTCTCTCTAGATCTCTCTAAACCCCTAACCCCCTCTCTCTCTCTCTCTCTCTCTCTCTCTCTCTCTCTCTCTCTCTCTCTCTCTCTCGCAACCCCTTCAATACTTCACACCCTCTCTCTCTCTCTCTCTCTCTCTCTCAACCCCCGACCCCCAATATATCTCTCTCTAAACACCTAAGCGCTAATATGTCTCTTTCTCTCTAAATCCCTAACCCCCCAACCTTTCTCTTTCTTTCTCTCTCTAAAATACTAACCTTGAATCCATAAGACCCTTTCACGTTTTACTCTCTCTCTCTCTCTCTCTCTCTCTCTCTCTCTCTTCAAGGCATCCAAAACTCAATAGTAGATATTGGTCAGCTTCTGCATCATTTCCTTCAATACTTCACTCTCTTTCACATCTAATACTCTCCCTCTCTCTCACTCTAAACCCGTAAACCCCAATACCGCTCTCCCTCAACCCCAAATAGGAATCCAAAACTTCATAGTACATATTGGTAAGCTTCTGCATCTTTTCTTTCAATACTTCACACTCTTTCACATCCAATCTACTCTCTCTATCTCACTCAACCCCTAACCCTCTCTCTCTCTCTCTCTATGTAAACCCCTAAGCCACAATCTCTTTGTCTCTCTCCCTAAACCCTTAAAACCCAATCTCGCTCTTTCTATATTTGGAAACCCCTAACTCTCAATCTTTCTCTAACTCTAAGACCCCAACCCCCAATCACTCTCTCTCTCTCTAAACCCTTGACCGCCAATGCCTCTCTCTCTCTCTCTCTCTCTCTCTCTCTCTCTCTCTATCTCTCTATAAACTCCAAACCCTCTCTCTCTAAGCCATAATCTCCCTCTCTTCCCATAAACCCCTAACCCCCAATCTCTCTCTCTCTAAACCCCTAACCCTCAATATCCCTCTCTCTCTTTAAATCCCTAACCTCTCTCTCTCTCTCTCTCTAACCCATAAACCCCAATATCTCTCTCTCTATAAATCCCTAACCTCCAATCTCTATCTCTCTCTCTAAATCCCTAACCCCCAATATCTCTCTGTCTCTCTATAAATCCCTAACTTCCAATCTCTCTCTCTCTCTCTCTCTCTCTCTCTCTCTCTCTCTCTGAACCCCTAAGCCATAATATATCTCTCTCTCTCTCTCTCTCTCTATCTAAACCCCTAACTCCCGGCCTCTCTCTCTCTCAACCCCTAAGCCATAATCTCTCTCTCTCTCTAAACCCCTAACCCTCTCTCTCTTTCTCAATATTTCTCTCTCTATCTCCCTAACCCACATTCTCCCTCTCTAGATCTCTCTAAACCCTACCCCCAACCTCTATCTCTCTTTCTTTCTCAATATTTCTCTCTCTATCTCCCTAACCCATAATATACCACTCTCTATATCTCTATAAACCCCTAACCTCTCTCTCTCTCTCTCAATCTCTAAGCCACAATCACTTGCTCTCACTCACTCTCTCACTCTCTAAACACCTAACCCCCAATATCTCTCTATATAAATCCCTAACCTCCAATTTCTCTCTCTCTCTCTCTAAACCCCTAAACCTCTTTCTCTTTCTCAATATTTATCTCTCTATCCCCCTAACCCACATTCTCCATCTGTCTATATCTCTATAAACCCCTAACCCCCAACCCCCCCCTCTCTCTCAATCCCTAAGCCACAATCTCTCTCTCTTTAAACCCCTAACCCTCTCTCTCTCTTTCTTAATATTTTTCTCTGTCTATCTCCCTAACCCATAATCTCTCACACTCTAGATATTGGTTAGCTTATGCATATTTTCCTCCAACACTTCACTCTTTCACATCTCTATCTCCCTCAATTCTTAACCCCCAGTCTCTCTCGATCTCTAGATCCATAAGTCCCAATCTCTCTCTCTCTCTCTCTCTCTCTCTCTCTCTCTCTCTCTACATTCCTAACCCCCGATATCTCTCTCCCTCCCTCTTTCTAAATCCCTAATCCCCAATCTCTTTTTCTCTCTCTAAACCCCTAACTCCCAATCCCTAAGACCCTTTCACATCTGATACTCTCTCTCTCTCTAAATTCCTAACCCCCGATCTCTCTCCCCCCCCTCTTTCTAATCCCTAACCCCCAATCTCTCTCTTTCTTTTTCTCTCTCTAAACCCCTAACCCCCAATCCCTAAGACCCTTTCACCTTTGATACTCTCTCTCTCTCTCTCTCTCTCTCTCTCTCTCTCTCTTCGGGGAATCCAAAACTTCATAGTAAATATTGGTTAGCTTATGCATCTTTTCCTTCAATAGTTCACACTCTTTCACATCCAATGTAATATCTCTATCTCCCTCAACGCATAACCTACAGTCTCTCTCGCTCTCTAAACCCCTAAGCCACAATCTCTCTATCTCTCTAAATTCCTAACCCCCGATATCTCTCTCCCTCCCTCTTTCCAAATCCCTAACCCCCACTATTTATCTTTCTTTTTCTCTCTTTAAACCCCTAACCCCCAATCCCTAATACCATAGTAATTCTTAGGGGTGAAATTTAGCCATTTGGCTATTTTTCGGGCTTTTTTTCAAAAAATAAATTCTCTATTTGGTCAATTTTAGTCTCTAATATCGCCTATATTTACAGACTTCACACTCTTTCACATCCGATACTCTCCCTCTCTCTCACTCTAAACCTGTAAACCCCAATATTGTTATCCCTCAATGCTTCAGAGGCATCCAAAACTTCATAGTAGATATTGGTCAACTTTTGCATCTTTTCCTTCAAGACTTGACACTCTTTCACATTCGACGTAATATCTCTATCTCCCTCAATGCCTAACCCCCAGTCTCTCTCACTCTCTCTAAACCCCTAAGCCAAAATCTCTCTCTCTCTCTCTCTCTCTCTAAATTCCTAACCCCTGATATCTCTCTCCCTCCCTCTTTCCAAATCCCTAATCCCCAATCTCTCTTTCTTTTTCTCTCTCTAAACCCCTAACCCCCGATCTCTCTCTTTCTTTTTCTCTCTCTAAACCCCTAACCCCCAATCCTTGAGACCCTTTCACGTTTAATACTCTCTCTCTCTCTCTCTTGTTATTTTTTACTTGTTTAACATTAAACAATCTATCACTGAAAGAAGAACAAGCATAGCAAGAACACAATGAACACAATATTTCTCTGGGGGAAACCACAAGGGAGAAAACACCGGAAAAATCTTCCTCAATATAGAATTTACAAAGTATAGAGATAAACCCCAAGACAAAATCAACTACTCCCCCACTTGTGTGAACTTCTCTCTCTCTTATGTGAACTTGCAAGACTGAATGAGTGAATATAAATGAGAGAGACATCTTCTATTTATATTCTTTCGTTGGGGTGACTTTTCCCCAACAGGGACGACTTCTCCTAACTGACTAGGATGACTTGTCAAATACATAATATAATAATCTCTTTTGGGTTCTTCTAGGCCGACACAAGACCTAGGGTTTACATTGATTCTTTCAATGACTCTTACATTATTAATTACATCAATGACATCTCCAGAAGGAGGAATACAATAGTACAATAGACAAGTATCAAATAGAATATCTTCCGCAGTTACATTCTTTTAACACTCCCTCTTAACTAGGAAGGTATTATGCGGGTAACATCAACAACTGCACAACTGATTTGTGAATCTATATATATCGTAGGAATATTTTGGATCATCATATGTCTGGGGTATCACCTGTTGGAGTAGCATCATCATCATCTGCTGGAATATCACCATCATCAACATCCTAATCATCAGCAATATTCTCTGCTGGATCAACAACATTGTCAGCTGGAACATCATCTACTGGAACATCCTCATCAGCAGTACCATCAGTTGGAACATCCTCTATTGTAACAACAACATCATCAGCTGGAACATCATTTGCTGGAACATCCTCATCAGTAACACCATCAACTGGAATATCATTTGCTACTACATCCTTGTCAGCAACATCATCAGCTGGAACACAATCTGTTGGAACATCCTCATCAGCTGGAACACTATCAATCAACAAGTACTGATATTCAACCCCCAGTACTGGCATCAGTTCCTAAGAACTGGAATACTATCAATCAACCAGTACTAGTCTTCATCCCCCAGGATTGGCATCAGTTCCTAAGAACTAGAACACTATTCATTCATCCAGTACTAATCTTCAGCCCCCAGGATTGGTATCAGTTCCGAAGAATTGGAACACTATCAGTCAACCAATACTGATATTCATCCCCCAGGACTAGCATCAGTTCCAAAGAACTGGAACACTATCAGTTAGCCAGTACTGATCTTCAGCCCCTAGGACTGGCATCAGTTTGGAATAACTGGAACACTATCAGTCAGCCAATATTGATCTTTAGCCCCTAGGAATGGCATCAGTTCCGAAGAACTAGAACACTATTAGTCAACTAGTACTAATATTCATACCTTAGTACTGGCATCAGTTTCGAAGAACTGGAACACTATCAATCAGCCAGTACTGATCTTCTACCCCTAGGGAAGGAATCTATCCCTAAGGATAGGAACTCTATCAATCTCTCTTTCGAGAGAGGTCCCTCTGGACCACACCAAGATTGTCTCGAAAGTATTCAAACTTTATGCGAGACAGAGGCTTAGTTAGCACATCAACAACTTGTTCCTTTGTAGGAACATACTTGAGCTTCACCGCTCCCTTCTGCACCATATCACGGATATAGGTGAACTTGATCTTGATGTGCTTCAATCTATCATGGAACACAGGATTCTCTGTCATTTTGATGCAACTCTGGTTGTCACAGAGTATATCCGTAGCATCAATCTCTGCATCAAACAATCCTGCAAGCATCTTACGAAGCCACATTGCTTCGCTACAGGTTGAACAAGCTGCTACATATTCAGCTTCTAATGTACTGAGTGCACCACAGGGATTCTTTATACTGATCCATGATATCATACCTGATCCCAAACTAAAGCAACATCCTGAAGTGCTTTTTCTATCTTCTGCACTTCCAGCCCAATTTGAGTCTGTGTACCCGTACAACCTGAACTCACTATTTGAAGCATATCTGAGTCCATAGTCCAATGTACCCTTTAGGTACCTCATCACATGTTTTGTTGCAATCAGGTGAACACTCCTGGGATCCACCATATATTGGCTCAATGTGTTCATAGCAAAACATATATATGGTCGAGTATTGGTCAAGTACACCAATTACCCAATAATTTGTCTATACATGGTGACATCTAGTATCTCTGATGAAGCATCATTTAGGAGCTTCAAGTGTGTCACCATCGGAGTATTCATGGCCTTACAATCCAACATCCCAAATCTATTTAGGATCTCTACTGTGTATTTTCCTTGACTCAGGAAAATCTCATCTGGAAACTACCATACTTCAAGACCTAGAAAGTAATGCATCATGCCAAGGTCTTTCATCTCAAATTATGCTGCAATCCTTCTCTTGCATTCAGTGATGGGATTGTCTTCTCCTGTCAGGAACAAATCATCAACATATAGTAGTAGTATCATAGGTTCATCATTCATAATCTTATAATAAATATTAGAATCTTCTTTATTCTTGGTAAATCCCAAACCCATCAGGAAGCTATCAATTCTTCCATACCATGTTGTAGGTGGTTGCTTCAACCCATACAATTCTTTCTCCAGTCTGCATACATGTGACTTTCTATCTTCTATTTCAAATCCTTCTGGCTGCTCGATATATACTTCTTCATCTATCTTCCCATTCAGGAACGTCGCCTTTACATCCATCTAATGTAACTTCCATTTCATCTTAGCTGCCATGGCAAGAATGGTTCTAATTGAAGTATATCTAGCCACATGAGAAAAAGTCTCCTCATAGTCAATTCCTTCCTTTTGCGAGAATCATCGAGCTACAAATCTTGCCTTGTACTTTTCAATGCTTCCGTTTGCTGAGTGTTTTTTTTTTAAGATCCATTTTGACGATACAATTGATTTATCCTTTGGTCTTGGTACCAAATCCCAAGCATTATTCTTGATGATAGATTGGTATTATTCATTCATAGCATCCAATCAATTCTTGTTCTTCATTGCATCTTCAAAATAGGTTGGTTCCTCTTCAACAATGTTACACATCAAGGCTACATAACTGGAGTATGGCCTTGGTCTCTTGCTCTCTCTACTGGTTCCTTTTGGGGCACCATACCTTCATGCATCTTGAATTAATTCTCATGCCCATGCTGGTCTTCTCTTCTGAGAAATATCCTCATGAGGTGTCTCCTCAGGTCTCTGAGGTTCTGCCATGTCATGATCCTCTGGAATAGGATCTTCTTCGATATTTATGTCTGATACTTTGTTTGTTTCTGTAACTCTAGGAGCTTCTTGCTCCCCTTCATCCTCATGAGTCTTCTTGGATTTGTTCAAAGTTGTGTCTTCATCAAATGTAACATCTCGGCTAAAGTCAATCTGGCGAAATCCTGGGATGTAGATACGGTAAGCCTGTGATTGATCACTATAGCCCACAAATATTCCCTTCTTCCCTGAAGGTTCCAATTTCGATATCTTTTCCTTTGGAATGTGAATAAACACCGGACATCCAAATATCTTTAGACGAATAACTTCAGGCTTCTTACTGGTGATCATCTCTTATGGGGTCATGTTTCCAAGAGCACTATGAGATATTCTGTTATGTACATATATTGCGGTTTTGGATGCTTCTTCCCATAGATGCATGGGTAATTCTTGATCATGGATCATATCCTTCACTGCTTCTATGATCGTTCTATTATTCCTTTCATCTACACCATTCTGTTGTGGATTATAGGGAATATTAAACTCCCTCTTAATCCTTGCTTGTTTACAGAAATATTTGAAATCGCCTAAAGTGTATCCCCCTCCATCATCTAAACTTAGAATCTTTATCTTCTTCTCATAGAGGTTTTCTACAAGATTCTTGAACTCTTTACACTTTTCAAAGACTTCATTCTTATTCTTCAGAAAATAAATCCACGTTTTGCGAGAGCAATCATCAATAAAAGAAGCATAGTATACATACCTGCTTAGAGAAGTTGTGGACATTGGTCCACAGATATCTAAGTGAATAATATCCAAAATACCTTCCGCTTTACTGTCGCTACTTGGAAATGGGTTCTTCCTACTCTTCCCTTGAGCACATCCTTTGCATACTCCTTCCTGATCAACCTGGATTTATGGTAGTCCAGTCACCACCTTACTTACTATTGGTAAGGCTTTTTAGTGTACATGAGCTAGTATTCTATGCCATATCTCACAAGGGATCATGGTACTGATCATCAACGTTGTATCTGCATGAACCTTTAGTTTGTAAAGTCCTCCTTCTTCTACTCCAAAGACTACTGCATCATCAATAGTCTTTCCTTTTGGCCACATAATAACTTCACCATCTATAAATGAAATTCGAAGACCTTTCTTATCTAATGCAGAAATGGATAGAAGGTTCTTCTTCAAACCTGGTACATAAAGTACATCTTTCATATTCATGGAATTTCCAAAGTCCAATTTATAAGAGGCTTCTCCCATTCCTTTGATGGGGTATTAATAATCATCTCCAAGTTTTACCTTGTGTGGAGATTCCTTCTGAATGAGATGTGAGAGGGATTCTTTGTATCCCAACATGTTTTTTGAAGCTCCACTATCCACTAGCCAAGTATCACTCCCATGAGATACCGAGCCAATGAGTGTTGGGATTAGAAAATATTCTTCATTGGAGTCTTCATTATCTCTGGTTTTGTCTTCGTCTGTAATGTCCCTCAAATTGTAATGTCCCTCCTATCCTACAAGGCTATGGAGAGGACACTAATAATAATAATGGGCATCTAGTCCCATAACTAAACAAATAAGCATTCATACAATTTATAGATGGAGAAATGCAAATGCATAAACATTTGAATACACAGCAGAATTTGATTGAATATATACATTGTTAAGATTTAATATGCTAAGACAGAAAATCGCAGCATTACATTCCATTTCACAATAATAGCATATACAGGATCACTGAAGAAACAACAAGCACAGCATAAACACAAGAGACATAGATTTATCCTGGGAAACCCTCATGGGGTAGAAAAACCAGCAAAGCTTCCTCAATATAGATGACCAACAATATACAAAGATGCAAACCAAAGACATGATCTCCTCCTCCACCATAGCAGACCTCTCCTCCACAAGTGCGCCTCTCTCAAGTGAGTGAGTGTGTGTCAAATGAGGAATACACCTCCTCTATTTATACACTACTCCGACTTGTCTTTTACACAAATCATGTAGGCTCGTATTTAACCAGTGGGTTAAATACCCCACTACAACTGACTGGGCCGACCCCTCTAGGGTGGTCTAATAACCCTTTGACCCACATAACACATACAGGGCCGACCCCCACTAGGGAAGTCTAATAACCCAAGTTGACGGAGGAATAAACATCTCCGGACATACAATAAGATCTTCACGGAGGAATGAAACATCTCCAAAATAATAAAGTACAAATATAATATTCTTTGAAGTTACAATATCTCAACACTCCCCCTTAACGAGAAGGATATTATAACAGCATCTGCACAAGCAAGGAGTCATCAACATCATACATGATATATCTATAAATCATTGGAAGCTTTCTCAACATCATCAGTAACTCAAGCAGTTACTAGAACATCTTCAATACTGGAATATCAACATCTTCAGTACTGAGTCTTTATCTTCTGCAGCACTCGAACAGCTACAACAACATCAACATCTGGATCCTCGCGATCATCAGCATCGTCATCATACGATCATCAGCATCGAGATCATCTCGATCTACAGCATCTGGATCATCTCGATCTACAGCATCTGGATACACAGCAGAATTTGATTGAATATATACATCCATCATACATTCCAGATTTTCATGCCATTCATCAATTTAAGCGATATCAAATTAGCAAAGGAGAATACTTATATTAAACCAAGTAATCCCTGAGCAACCAACTACGCTTCTGCAACGTTCCACCCAACCGTAGGCCAGTGTGCTCCTTAATCTCTCAGCACCATTGCCACCCCCCGAGCTGGGCATAATCTCCACAAGGAAAAGGGGAAAACAGACTCTCACATAGCCAAGGATACACCAGAATCAGCCAAGCCAATCAGCAGTTGGGTTTCTTAGGCTGCTAAGAGAGGGGCAGAAGTGAATTACTAGGCTAGTGGCTCAACCATTGAGCTATGGATACTTCATTGGGCTCATCAAGCCAAATCTGTCCTCTTCCACTCCTGAATCTCCTACTCACAGGTTCAAACTAAACAGGGAGGGATGTAATAGCCAGAAAATGCAAGTGCTGGGCGTTTTTGCAGTAGGATGCCCAACGATGGGAATTCCAACAGCTCAAAAAATGTGGGAAAACCCAAAACGAAAATTGGAAAATGGGAAAACAACCCCAGGAGCATAATCGTTTACAGAAAAACGTCCATGGGCATTTTGGGGCAAAAATGACCTCTATAAATCCCCAGAAAATCGTGGTTCTCTTCTCCCAGCCACTATGCTAACCAAAAACGAGTTCCTAGGCATGGAAGAATGCAGGGAATGGTGAAAACGTGAAGGAAAAACCCCAGTTCGCCCTAGGCTGCGTGAGAGAGGAAAGACTGTGGTTCAGAATGGATTGGGAAGGCAAAATATGGGTGATTTCTTGCCTTGCAAGCAAAAATTCCAATTCCCATATTGATGGCTTTCCCATACCCGAAATTGGCTTCCATACCTCATCATCCCCAAGGCATTAACTGCCTCAACCAACTCTGGGAAGAATTTAATGATTGGGGCATAAGCCAAAATGGGTAGTTGGAATCTCATGGGTTTTCTCATTGACACATGGATTACACCATTGGCTCAAGGGTTTGAATAATTTCCCTCCCTATTCCTTGTAAGATCATGCCCCATCTCTTTGTTGCATTGCATAGCTGGTTGTGGTTTTTTTATTAAAATTGCATATTTACATGGTGTCCGAATTTACTTTGTGCACGGCTAGCACAAGAACCATATGCATCTATTCTAATTGCCGATACATAAAATGATAATTCAATGGCGGGGCCTTGGCCTTGAGCTCCTCACCATGAATAAATAACAATATTTTCATCATTTACAATATTAATGCAATAGGGTTAAGATGGGGACATTACATCGTCATCATACTCAGTATATTTTGTTGCATGAGAATGAAACCTCTTCTCCTGCTTCTTATGATGTCCATATTTGAATAGACAATTTCTTTCTAGATGACATGTCTTGTGACAAGAGTAACAGTCAACGGAGGAGAGGTATTTCTTGAACTTCTTCTTGTTCTTTTAATATCCTTGAGATCTTTTGGGAGAGTGGGTAAGTGTATCACTCTTCCTTTTCCTTCCACCTTTGGCATGAGTTGCAAGAGCTTGATCTTCATTATCGTTTAATTTGTCCTCTCTCACCGCTATCCTTTCTTCCTCTTGCACACACTTTTCCCATAGTTGTCTGAACTGGATCAATTTCTTTCTAGCACAAATTCCATGAACAAATGGTTCCCAATCTCTAGGAATACCATTCAAAGTGGTCATCACTACTTCTGCATTCTCTATCATGTCTCCAATAGCTTTTAGTTGTTCTTTTATCTGGGATACTCTAGAGAAGTATGAGTGCATGGACTCAGACTTCAAGTTCTTCACACCCTTGAGTTTATTTCTCAAGGTCATTATTGGGAGCGGCCCAAATGGAGCAGTTTTTTTGAGCGAGGCTCAAGCGCAGTAACTTTGATGGTTAAAGTACAAGTTAGGTGAGGCCTAGTATTGTCTTATTTTGGGAGAAGCAACTCCGCAAATCCCGGGAGTAGGGTATGGAGCAATGCGAGGATGGCGGATAAGGACCTGTCACCTTAGTAAAGACAAAGTACTAAGGATGGTTGGGGTAAATGGAGCAGTTATGGAAGGAGCGGTGGACTGAAAGCTACAGGAACAACGGTAAACAGGCAGAATGGTGTAAAGGACACACCATGGTATAGTCAGAGCCATGCAATCAGAACTGCGACTGTCAGAAGAAGTGACAGAACCAGGGAAGCAGTGCAAAAGGACGATCGAGGACAAGCGAAGTAAATGAGAAGTTATGACAAAGCATGGTTATTAGGAGAACCATGCCAGTTTGGTTTAAGGGTACTATGGGTTTTTGGCCCATAACTATTGTAAATATGTGACCTTTGGGCACAATCTATAAAAAAGGGAAAATTTTGTATAGGGAAGGGTTGGTTGATTTTGTGTTAGATATTGTTGAGTTTTGTTAATATAAAAGAGAGAAAGAGGCTCTGCAGCTGAGTGCGCAGAGACCCATTGTCGAGAAGAGTCTGCAGCTGTGTGCGCACACTAGAACTATTAACCCTTCCCGTTAATATAAATAACAGTTCCCGTGGACGTAGCTCCCATCTTAGGGGGTGAACCATGTAAATATCTGTGTTGTGTGATTGGATCTCTAATTTATTTTCATGTTTAGGAATGCTTATGCTTTATATGTATTTTCATGTGTATGTTAATGAGAATAATAACCTAAGTAGTGAACACACACATATCTGAATATGCGAAGTTATAAGGAATGTGATAAATAACTAGTTACATAGATAACACTAAATCAGCGGAGTCTGTATTGTGGTAACTACAGAGTGCGCAGTCACATAATTGCGTTGTGGAATTTGAAGTATACGCGAAGTAGGAGTGACTGTGCTAGAGGATCCATTCCATATCTGCACATCACCAAGGTTACAGAAACCTTCTTCTGTAATCACCCCATAACTTCGCCTGGGTAAGACCTCAGCATGTTCCCAAGTTGTTGCTGAAAGGGCCGGTGAAAAGGGGTTTTGTTGGGTCTCTAATTATACAAAACCCAGGTCATCTTAGGAGAAAGAAGGTGAGACCAAAAAATGGTTTTGTTGTCACGCTTGAACTGGTGATGTGCTCTGATAACTAGAATCCTGAGAGGATAGAGATACAGAACTGGGTAGCTCAGACAGAAAAGGAGTTTGTGAAGAAGGAAAACAGACATTCGCGCTTGTCTACGGAAGAATGGTTACAAAAATATCTATTTTCTGGCTTGCACGTAGTTTTCTTCGCATTTTTCACTAACGAGCTACACGAGTGGATATCAAGACTCGGATAACAAAAAAATTGTTTTTAGGGTGGAGAACCTACAGTTTGGACTCCAAAATTGATTCAGAGGCTTAAAGATGTTGATAATCCAATTGCAAGAGCAGTATACTTTTGGCTGGATAGTGTGGTAGAAGCCTATGTTACAGAGTTCATTGTGGACACTCTGAATTCTTACAGCGCAGCATAAGGATATTTCTTCAAAGGATTTAGAGGTAAGTACCTGAAAAATCTCAGTTTATACATTAAAATGTTGTTAGCAGAAAAAGGTGTTTTAAGAATGCAGTCAGATTCCTAGGATTTGAGTCTGTAATGTTTAGTAACACAGATAGTGACACAGAGGAAGACATTGGTATTTTGCGAAGTGGAAAAAGATATAAACTTAGCACTAGAAAGAGGCATCGTGAAGCTAAACCTCGCACATTCCTAGAAACTAAGTTAGGAAGTGATAGAAACTCATATCAGGTTGAGTATGAGAGTGAAATAGAGCCTAGACAGATTGGCTATTAGCCTATCACTCTGCAGAAACCTCCAGTTGACGAGAGAAATATTGCTAGTTCGCAAAACACTAGTAGCAGTAACATCGTAGGAGCAAATACTCAGAATTTTCCAAGTAGTAGTATACCTCTTTCATCATAGAATACTACACTTCCTATAATAAGAATGATAGACGACATTAAGCTACCTATTTTTAAAGGAATTGGTCTAGAAGAACCAGAGCAACATTGGTTTCTCTGTGAAGTTGTTTGGAATGTTAAGCAAGTACATGATGATGCCATAAAACAAGCTTAGCTAGTTACTACATTTAGAGATAGAGCTTTGACATGGTTCATGAAATATTATGGGGGACAGAATAGGACGTTGGAAGAGATCAGAACTGCGTTGGTTAGAGAATTTAAGAAACCTAATTCAGAATCTCAATGTATCACAGAGCTAAAATAAATCAAACAAAAACCTAATGAGACTGTATGGGAATTCGATAAAAAATTCAAAGTACTATTAGATCAAGTAAGTTTTGATATAGCACTGCAAAAGCACCTGGAGTGGTGCATAGTTGCATTGTTTCCACAAATTATATTACCACTGATGCAACAGAAGGTTGCTTCGTAGACAGAGGCTTTAGAAATTGCGATGAAACTAGAGGCTGCCCATTGGAGAAACTAGCGCGTGAATGGTTCAAATACAGACACAAATAGCAAACTTGACATTATAGTTAAAAGATATGAAGAAAGGAAAAGAAACCCGAGAAGAGGTTTGGTGTACTAAATGTAAAGGAGAAGGACATTCCAAGGAACAATGCCCTATATTCATAGATTACATCACTAGTGGAGCACTGAATCCATTGAATCAACAATAAGGACCATGGTGTGATATTTTTCGATGTAGAGGACATCGCCCAGAGGACTGTTACCTACTTCAGAAATATGTACAAACACCAAAGAACCTGTACTGCACATTTTGTAAGTCAGTTGGCCATGACGATAGCAACTGTAGAGCATATGATCTCACGATAGAAAGAAAACATGATGTATACAGAGTTCAAGGATAAATGCAGAATAATAATGAAAATGCACAGTATGATCAAGGCACATACAAAGGACGTGGTGGATTCAGAGGAAGAGGACGAAACACTGGCCAAGGACAATGAAGAGGTCATATTATATGCTATAATTGTGCTCAACCAGGACACTTAGTCTGAGACTGTCAGAATCCTTGTACTACTTGTAAATATTGTAAGTCATTTGACCATGTCATTGAGGCATGTCCCATTTTGCAAGGAAAAATGCAAGATATAAGACCAGAAGCACAGAATCAGAACATACAGATGATTGCAGCGAAAGGACAAAACAAATATCACAACATTCATGTTTTGACGCGAAGTGGAGCCACGACATGCAGTGACTAGAAAAGTGAAGCTTCGACTTCTGAAGACCATATAAATAGACAAAATCCTACTAAAGGGGATTGGATAAGAAAAGCAGTTGGAAAAGCACCTGCCTTCAATCTTAACAAAAAAAAGAAGCCTTCATGGAAGCAAGAGAAACCTTTAAGGGTCCAAAACCTTCAACTAAAAGAATCCAATCGTCAAGTAAACCATCTCCTGTGATCGATATGCCAACTTTGTATGATGGATCACACACTTCATCAGAGCCCATAAGTCTTGTTGCGAAGTTCCTATAGAGCTGCATGAAGCTGTTAAAACATGAAAATGCCTTAGTAGAATTACAAATCCTATTAGGTCATTACGAGCAACGTAATGTCGTAAACGAAGCACATAGAGCAGTTCATCATATCAAGAATCATAGAAGAACTAGAAGAGAAATGAGACTAAGTGTGCAGATTGGAGATTTCAAAAAGGACTAGATAATTCTTGACTTAGGCTCATAGGTGAATGTCTTGACAAAGAAAACATGGGAACATATGGGAAAGCCGAAGTTATCATGGTCACCGATACATTTGAGACTATCAAATCAGCCAAAGGTTTTACTTTTTGGGAGATTATCAAATGTCCTTGTTGACATTGATGGCGTGCGAAGTAAAGCAGACTTCGAGGTTATTGAGATCATAGATGATAGCAATCAATATCCTGTACTATTGGGTATTTATTGGGAAATTGATAACCTCACAATCATCAACTTGAAGAAGAAACAAATTATATTTGAAGGACCAGATATTAGGTTCATTGCACCCTTGGATCCTTTATAAGGACCTAGATATGTCGAACCAGTACACGAAGAATGCAGAGCTCAATACCTTGATAATATATACAAGATGACAGTGAACCAAGTATATTACATTGATCCTACTGATGATAGAACATTGAGTTGGCGATGTGACAGTTCTTTCATATCATAATCAGATGCAGGACTCGAGAACTGGCAAAACAGAATGAATGAAGTATCAACAAGATAATGTGCGTAGATAACAAAGTCACTAGGTTGGATGGGCACATAGGTAAGTTCAATTCCTACTTATGATGGATTAGGTAATATCCATGCATTTCTCCAATAATATCTTGTATCAGTTTCAGATGAACATAAGTTAGCAGCTTCGAATACAGCACTGCGGGCTACACCTGCTAGATGGTGGGATGCACATAAGGAGAACCTGACCACATGGGAAGAATGTAAGCACATGATGGAGATCATATTTACAGAACATACTAAGATTGTACAAGTAAAATACAATGGACACACTAATCCCAGAGATCATATAGAACTTTGTTTGAAAGCGTGGACACACATACCACAAGCAGAGTGGGTCCATCTATTTGTGCACACATTGGAGCAAATTCCAAACAATTGGTACATGGAAACAGAACTCCGCAGAGGAACGACAGAATGGTCCAGTATGATAAAGAACTTCCAAACAAATTTCATCTTTGAAGATGATTTTCCAAGTATCAATGAGGCTTTACAGATCATTAAAGAGAATATATTTAATGATGCACCATCACCTATGTATAAACAACCAGATTGGGCAACATAGTTGGAACATGCACTGGAATCTTACAACTTTGCATTAGACGAAGATGAAGATGAAGATCCGCGCGATGTAGAAGGACATGATTTAGAAATTCCATATCTAAGTAATCCTATAAAAACTAGAAAAATAAATATTGGTGTTATCGGACAATCTACCAAAGACGGATCTAAGTTGTTATCTCCCTAACTTAATGTAAGTCTAGAACAAATCAACAGAATATAGATCTACTTTCCTAGATCAATAGAAGTGCAAACTAGTAGATAGATAACTTACCACAGATTTGCAGATCCCTTTGCTCTTTGTTGATCCAATGCTCCAGCGTCGTCAAATCTCAAGCTGCAAGACCCTGTTGAACATATAGATACTAACAAACAATGAAAGAATACATTTCATATGATTGATCTAAGTTAACAGTTAAGGAAGAAAACTCTAAGCATCATCAATGAGACAATAGTTTATGGAAAGAGATTATATTGACTGTATAAAAGTGGGAATTACATAGAAAGGATGAAGCTACAACCAAAGCCTCAACGTCACATCCTCCATCCAACATGTCCAAGCCAAGCCTCCAAGGTGGTACAAGCTTCACAATCACCAATATGGGTTCTACCAGCATAAGGGTACCATAGACCTTCCCCCTCTCATGGAGAGAGTGGGTGTTTATATAGGGCTAAAGAGATAGGGTAGGTTGAGGATTAGGGGGAGATGGTTAAGGGATCCTCCCATTAGGTTAGGAATCGAAATTCCACCTCACCTAGAGTCTAGGGATAGGTCTCCACCTCAACAAACTTCTAGAAAGACCTCGAGACTCCCCAAAATATCCTTTAACCAACCTCATCGCACCCCGGTAGAGGACACAGAGCAACAAAGAGGGGTCGTCGCACTCTATAGGAAGACAAAGTGCGACAGTGTCTCACCCTAGCTGACCAGAAACTGCGATGTCGCACCCTAGATGAAGGAGAAGTGCAACAGCCTACTCAAAGAGGTCAACTAGGTAGGAAAAATCTCTCAATTGGATGTGTTTTAGCCCAGAATGAGTTTAGGGGTTAGAGCATAGAGTTTACACAATGGTCAAGATGATGACTTTATCACAATGGTCATGATGACGATACTTGGTCATAAGGATGATACTTGCAACAGTCATGGTGACGACACTAAGTCAGGATGATGACATTTGCAACACTTGAGACACTTTCGACACTTGCACAAGGGTGACGACATTTTGGTGTAACAGAATGCCCCCCAAAGCATGAAGCTGACGAAATGAGACAGGTGAAATGCTTTGTAGTAAGAAAAATGGCAAGGACTTGCTGGTTGGAAGGTGTTGTTGCAGAAATGACCTGAGATCCACAAGTCTCATACAACACAAAACATGGCTGCCGACCAATACATTGCAAACCCATGATAGTAAAGACCGACTGAACACAATCATGGCTAGTAGACACAATCATAGATCCATGATGAGATGATAACACAGCCACGACCAATACAAAAGTGGATCTGTGTAACTATGAACTGATAACACAGCCACAACCAATACAAAGTGGATCTGTGCGCCCCAAACAATCTCCATCACAACCTGGGTAGGCAAGAACTTCCCCAGGGTCTTCAAGTTGAACCCGCAATGATACGAATCTATCCATGTGATTACAATGTTTTGGAGTCGAACATGGTAGAAACCACTTGATTACTAGTCATTAATGTATATCGTTAACAAGTGCGAGGGGAATCACCATTAATGTCAATGATCCCCAAGGTATCACAGTACATACCATCAAGTGTGAATTAATGAGCTGAAGTCGAACGCCTAATGGAATTTTTCAATCAAGAGTCAATGAGGTGAACTCATGTTGAAAGTGAGGTAACCTGCAATTGAGGCATGCAAGCCCAAGGTACTTGGTTGGTTTCTAAGTTCAATCCTCGGATGATGATTTGAAGTCGACGAGGATGAACCCGTCGAAGGAGGGCCATGATGAATCCCCCATCATCAACATGAAACTCAATAACAGATGTTTGGAGTAAATCGGACGATAGAATGACGTGCAAGACTGACTCAAGGTAGATCGACATGATCGAAGGTACACTGATTGCAGATAATGAGCAGTGGACATCTCTTGAACATGGGCATGGCATGACTTGGCAATATTGACATGACGAGAACGGTACCAACCCCTAATACAACTTATGGTGGAAAAATTCCGTGGAGGACCCAAAGGAGTGACAAGACTCTTGGAATTGATAGGACTCGAAGACAAAAAAATTACCCAAGTACTGAATGCAAATGCAAACAAGTGCCATGTTCAAGAGTGACTATGTACTACCAAAATTAAAGTGTAACACAAAATCTTCCCTTTTTCCCCATCATGAATGATGAGTGCCTCATGTGTTTTTTATGAGCTTGATGAGGGTAACCAGATGCTCGGTATAGCTCATCTCATAGATGAGTCCAATCCCAAATGTTTTACGAACCTGGGAAAGGAGGGGTTCATCCCATAATGGGCCCTTCAATGTTTAAAATTTAACGAGTCCAAAGAAGGAAAACTCAGCATCATTTCATGTTTAGAGAGTCTGAAAAGAACTAAAGGAGACTCCAACGGTCATTTTTCGTAAAGTTAGCCTCATCGCCCAAAAAAGGGTAAAACAACACAGGAGAGGACTCTTCCAACCATGGTTGGTTGGAGTATTCCTTTTTCGTAAATAGTGCTTCCTGGTCCGAAAAAAGGGGTAAATTATCACCAGAAAGACGATCATTCAAATGCTTTTACAAGCGTGAAAGCATCAAGTTCGCTTGGAAATCTTTTCCTATTTAGGGAGTCTGAAAAGAGCTTAAAAAGGACTCCATGAACAACTTTGTCATGGTTGATGACCGAGTACGACAAAGAAAAGTAAACTCGGCACAGTTCCTTTTCCGTAAATAATCTAGCAAGGCCGATTAAAGTGATAAACCTATACTCGTTAGACACACCTTTTTACTCAATTTTTTAATGAGCACGATAATGGTATCAAAAGCACTCAGAATCTTTTTCATGTTTGAACCAGAGCACGAAAAAGTAAAAACTAAGCTCAAACCACTTTTCATGTTTTAACTAGAGCACGAAAAAAGTGAAAAGTAAGCTCAAATGCCACCTTATTGTTTTTAACGAGCTCGAAGATAGGTTGGAAGAATGCTCATGATGTCTGCTTCATTTTTTAATGAGCTTGTAACAGAAAATGAACTATGCTCGGGATAATTTTCATGGTTTAATGAGCTTGAAAAAAAGGAAAGTATGCTCGAAAATGTTCCCAATGGTGAACTTTTCCCCAACATGGCATCCAGAGGTTGGTCCATGCCCCTAACATAATTGCTAGAAGTAAACAACTTAGCTCCAACGTGACGTGGAGAGGCGATCGAGTTGGCTTCAATGTAACTTCCAGAGGTTGAAGACATGCCCCCAAGCTTCATTTCATTCACCTAAGGCATAGGCAGGTGAAAAGAAGGTTCAGGTACTAATTCTATGAGGAGACTCGACTCAAAGGGAAAGGATATGTTTCATTTTTTAATGAGCTTGACATAGGAATAGAACTCTACTCGTGGGAAACTATTTCATTTTTGAAAGAGCTTGACATAGAAAGGGAACTATGCTCACAGGAACCGATTTCATTTTTTAACGAGCTTGACATAGAAAGGGAACTATTCTCATAGGTTAAGGCCGATTGATGGGTTCCTTCCCAACATGATGCCTAGAGGTTGGTAAATGCCCCTAGCATGATTGCTAGCGGCTTATCATGTTGGTGTTCCCTCAACATGATTGTTGACGGTACGACATGTGGCATGCCCCCCACGCTTCATTTCGTCTGAAAATGTTGCTTGTTAACCCAACTACTAAACTGGCTACTAATATGAAAATGTTCACCAAGGGGGGAAAATGAGAATCAGTTGAAATGAAGGTTCATGTTCTAACTCTAGCGAGAGACTTGAACTGATGGGAGGGAGATCTATTTCATTTTTACACAAGCTTGAAATAGACAACAACTATGCTTGAGGGAGCCCATCTTATTTTTTAACGAGCTTGAAATGGAACAAAACTATGCTTGAGTGGATGGTTTTATTTTTATGCAAGCTTGAAACCAAAGGTAAACTATGCTTAGAGGGGTCTATCTCTTTTTTAATGAGCTTGAAATAGAATAAAACTGTGCTCTAATGGATGGTTTCATTTTTATGCAAGATTGAAACCAAAGGTAAACTATGCTAGAGTGTTCGGTCTCATTTTTTAATGATCTTGAAACATAACATAAACCATGCTCGTACCCCCCATCCTCAAGGGGAAGAAACCAATAAAACATGCAGAACATTCAGGGAAGTCTTATGACTGGCATTCATGCGATGATTGGGTGTCACAAAGGAAAGTTGATCAATGGTAACAATCCTCCCATCGTATGGAAAATACATCACTCGAAAGAGTGTGGACACCACGACTTTCATAGCATAGACATAATCACGTCAAAGGAGTAGATTGAAATCTAAAGGACCTTGGATAACCATGACATCAACATAAACAGTTTTACCTCTCAAAGTGACAGGTAACTGCGGAAGAATCCCTAGAGGTACGGTAGGCCTTCTATTAAAATCCAAAATCTGGTCAGTTACTGGCACAAGCTAAGGGGAACCTATAGCTTGCCAAGCAGTTGAGGATAAAATACTAATAGAAGCTCCTTCATCAACTATCGTACGAAAAATTTCTTTATCGGAAACTCCTACAGATATTTGAAAGGGAATACTCAAAGGAAGACGAGATTCTGTTAGACCATTCCAATTAAAGGAAATGACCTCAGTACTTGGGGGGGTCCTATAGGAATGGATAGGGTTTCCCTTGGCCCAGGACATTCTGAACTGACTAGGAAAACATCAACGGTTTCCAATTCACTCTCACTTGGAAGATAAGAATGAGACAAAGATTGTGTCATGGTGACTGCTTCAGTCTGTACTTTCTCCAATGAAAGAGCGGGATCGAGTGGAGTTGACAGCGACTCGATCACTTATATCTCGGAAGGAAGAGTGGGATCAACTACAAATGAAACTTAATTGATCACTTGGTCAACCAGCGGGGGGTCGAGGGACAACTTAAAGTTAAACGATTCCTCGCTGGATTGATTTCCTACTCCCTTTACATACGAATTGCTATATAATGTTGAATGAAATGAAGCATACTCATTCACTGATGGATTTTTTGGATATCATCAGATCAGAATTTCTATAGAAGAAAGACACAAGACAACCTTTGCTACTGAATGGGGATCATTTCAGTATACAGTTATGCCCTTTCATTTCGAAAATGTGTTGGTTTTGGAGCCAGATCTTCCAATCTCATAGATGATATTGTCTCAGTCGTGCACCCCAGAGGACTGTACACTCATTCCCCGACCTTGGGGTCGGGGGTAGCACCCCCGAGAAAATTTTTTAGGGTTGTTTTCGCCAATAGTTTTCGGGCCCATTGTTTTGGGTATCTCGTGGTATTTTCCCATTGTATTTCCCTTATAAAAGAAAGACATTGTAACATGGCTAGGGTTGATGTATTAGGTTTTATGCATTGTAAATATCTCTGAGATTGTGAAGAGTGACTGTGAGACAGTGAAGAGGAAGTGCAGTGGTTGTGCTGCAGGTTGTATCCCTTCACTTTGCTGGATGGCATAATAATAAGGACTGGCAAATTTCAGTGTGGACGTAGCCCAAGTTGGGGTGAACCATGATATATCTGTGTCTCTCTTGTAATGTGTGTGTGATTATATTTTCATTTCTGTTTATTGTTATTGCTCTGCGATCCTGTTTTTTTTAACAAAATGCACCTGCTATTTTTTCAAGAGTCGTTGTTGCTGCATTTAAAGATTTTATCCATAAATACTTGGAAGTTTATTTTGACGAATGGACAGTATTTGGTTTACTGAATAACCATTATGCAAACTTAAGAATGATGTTAGAGAAGTGTAGACAGCATCAGTTCTCCTTGAACCTAAAGAAAATCATCTTCTATGTCCCTTATGGTATTCAATTGGGCCACATTATATTTAAACAGGGACTGATGGTTGATCCAACGAAGATCACAGTTATAGTGAATCTTCCAGCACCTAGTTCAGTAAAATAGCTACGCACTACATTGGGACACACATGATACTATAGGAATTTCATCAAAGGATATGTGCAGATCACTACGCCTATGGAAAAACTATTGAAAAAAGAATTGAAGTACACTTGGACTGTAGATTGTCAAAAAGGATTGGATACATTGAAAGAAAAAATGGTTACAACACCTATTCTAGTCTTTTTTGACTGGAATAAACCATTTCATGTACATGTAGATGCTTCATCTATCGTGCTTTTCATTGTGCTAGCTCAACCAGGTGAGGGAGGCATCGACCATCCCATCGCATTTTTAAGAAGAAAGCTATATTTAGCAGAAAGGAACTATACCACGACAGAAAGAGAAGGCTTAGCCATGATGTACGCATTGCAGAAGTCCAGACACTATTTGCTAGGTTTGCATTTCTGTATGTTTATTGACCACTCAGCTTTGAAGTACCTGGTCAATAAACCAGTGTTAGGGGGAAGAATATTTAGATGGATATTACTCTTTCAGGAGTATGATTTTGAAATCATCGTCCAACCAGGAAGATTGAATTCAGGACCTGACCATCTCTCTAGAATCGAATCATGATAAGAACCTAATAATTTGGAGGATAGTTTACCATATGTGCAGTTGTTTTCTATTCACATAATAGATGACTACTATAAGGATATTGTAGAATTCTTGACTACAGGTCTAGCACCTACAGAATTTACTACGCAGTAGAAGAAACAGTTAGTGGTAAAAGCAGTTGATTTTACTCTAATCGTAGAACAATTATACAAGCTAGGACCAGATGAAGTATTGCGAAGATGTGTATTGGAACATGAAAAAACCATGATACTTGCTGAAGCACACTCTGGAGTATCGAGAGGACACTACGCAGGAAGGGCTGCTGCGTAGAAAATTTTAAGATCGGGACTATGGTGGCCTACAATACACAAGGATTCCAAAGAACATTGCCAAAGTTGCGATATATGCTAAAGAATAGGAAAGCCATCTCGTAGAGATGAAATGTCATTTATGCCACAACTGACCTTGCAAGCATTTGATAAGTGGGCTATTGAATTTGTGGGTACTATTAACCCACCGGGAAAATGAACTGGTTCGAGATATATCATCACAGCTACATATTATCCAACCAGATGGGCAAAAGCAAAACTAGTGAAGGACTGTAGCGCAGTCACTGCCGCACAGTTCATTTTTGAGAACATATTAACAAGGTTTGGATGTCTGAAGATCCTAATGAGCAATCAAGGAACTCATTTCCTGAACAGAACTATTGAATCCCTAACCGAAGAATTTCATATCTACCATCATAAGAGCACACCATTGTAATATTTCAGAAGTAGGATCACTTAGCAGTAGCAGACCTCACTAGAATTTACTCATGTAGTGCAGAAAGAAGAAGAAGAAATGATGAATCAATTAACACTCATTACACAGAAAATGGAGAAAAGTTTTTGTATCATACATCAGCTGTAAGCTGGCACTCTGTAATGTAAATAATAACTGAATACAATCAATGAGATTCAAATACCACTAAGGTCATTCAAATTCTCCTCAAAGTGTGGCTTGGATAGCATTGGAGACATCATCCAAACCAGTGGCAGTGGTCATAAAGGTCAACTAGTTAGTCAAATGAGTCTAACTGTGTGCATGGGAACTAATGTAGGGAAGGAGACTCCAATGTGGGTGCATGAGGAGCTGTCAGTGGTCAGTGGAGCTCAAACTAGTCTCAGTAGGTGCCTATCTAAGTGCTTCAATCAGTTAACTAATCAATCATCCCCTGAATCAAGGAACTGAGTTAT
Source organism: Larix kaempferi (assembly GCA_027924585.1). Taxonomy (NCBI): domain Eukaryota; kingdom Viridiplantae; phylum Streptophyta; class Pinopsida; order Pinales; family Pinaceae; genus Larix; species Larix kaempferi. The sequence goes on from BSBM01000379.1 coordinate 2,598,336, forward strand.
CAACCAACTAACTAACTAAAGTAACTCCTAAATAGGTGGAAGAAGGCGCACATGTTATCCAGTGATGAAAACAAGGGCACATCAATGGCTAGGAGGTATAGAACTGAGCAAAAACAGGCTCCCGGGGGCTGCAAAATAAGGACTAGGTGCTAGAGACTACCATACTGATGAGTGGATGCATGCATTTGCATGTAAATGCATGCAAATGAGTGGATGCATGCATTTGCATGTAAATGCATGCAAATGACTGGATGCATGCATTTGCATGTAAATGCATGCAAATGTCTGGATGCATGCAGAATTGCATGCAGGGATGCAAAATACAAAAATGATGGTGAGAATATTCCAACACCCCCTTGCAAGCTATACTATGAGGTAGTAACTGAAAACTAAAAAGTAGGGCCCTGGTGACTGAGACCAAAGGCCACCCCGTACAATCAATCTAAATAAACAAAGTGAGGAAAGAGGGAAAAACCAGTGGGAAGAAGTCTCTCCCTTAAAAATAGACTGAAGGATGCTAATGTAGCATATCATCACTCAGCTAGGAAGGAGACAACTGTCCTTCTTTTCCAAAGAAGGATCAATCGATCTAAAATGGATCAGTAATGTGAGAAGGATGAAACCTTCCATTTTGATAATTTGATATGGTTCTCCGTCAATCAGTTGGATCAACAACAAGATCTATGACAGATCTCAAAGTAGTGGCTACCCATCTCGGAAGAGGCGGATCATTAGTTGAGAGATCATCAGGTTCTTGTGGAACTGGATCTCCCATTCGCTCATATTCTGAATCATTTGCTAGATATTCAAGTTCTTGTGGATTTGGATCTAGCATTCGCTCTTCATCATCATCACTCTCATACTTTGAATCTGAACTGTCATGTGATGATTATTCGCTCTCCTGGAGCTCATCAAGCAATGGAGGTGTGGTAGGCAAGCTCTCTTGCTAAAATGGATGAGCATCATGAAGAAGCCATTCCTCAAACTGTACACTCCTATCAAGGAATGTGGTCATAGTAGAAGGATCAAGAAGCTTGTAGGCCTTTGCATTCAATGCATAACCCACCATGATACACTCTCTGCTTTGTGGATCTAGGGCTCTCCTTTTCTCATTTGGAATCCTTTCACATGCTCTGGATCCAAATACTTTAAGATGAGACACATCAGGTTTGTATCCCATCCATGATTCAAAAGGATTCATGTCTTTGATTCCTTTGTGAGGAACTCTATTCTGAAGATAGGAGGCACAGTTAATGGCTTCTTCCCAAAGTCTAGGGTGCAACCCATTCGACTTTAGCATGCAGGTGGCCATTTCTTTCAATGTTCCGTTCTTCCATTCAGCAACACCATTCTGTTTTGGTGTATAGGGAACATTATGTTTCATCTCAATGCCCTCTTCAGCACAAAAGGTTTGAAAGTCACCCTTGATGTACTCACCTCCATTTTCAGTGCGAATGGCCTTGATATTTCTATCTGAAATTTTTTCTGCAGAAGACTTGAAAAAATTAAAGAATCCAAATACTTTTGAATTCAATCTAAGAAAATATACCCATGTAAATCTAGAATAATCATCAATAAAAGTGAGTATATACCTTGCTTTTTTCAAAGATAGATCTGGAAATGGCCCTGCAACATCACTATGAATCAAATCTAGAGGATGAGAGGCTCTCCTTACCTTCCCCTTCTCAAACTTCTTCTCAGGATGCTTTCCAATCAAACAACCATGACAGTTTCCCTTAGCAAACTTGATCTTGGGTAGCCCTTCTACCATCTCTTTAGTATGCATGTATAGCAAGTATTGATAGTTAAGATGCCAAAATCTTTCATGCCACAATCTGGTCTCTTTATTGGCATGAGTGTGAAGAGAAGATTGATTTGAGAGAGGTAAGAAGTGGGAGAACTCATATAGTTTTTGTTGGTTGTGGAGCCTGATCTCCAGATTCAGACATATTATTATTCAGCCGTGTCCGTACCCCAGGTTTGGTTATGATCCCGGCACGATCCCCAGGGGGTCTGGGGGGCGTAGCCCCTGAGAAAATCTTTTGGGGCTGTTTTCGCCACTAGTTTTTGGGACCATGGTTTTGGGTAACCCGTGGTATTTTCCCATTGTATTTCCCTTATAAAATAAATTCATTGTAACACGGATAGGGTTGATGTATTAGGTTTTATGCATTGTAAAGATCTCTGAGATCAGGAAGAGAGACTGTGAGACAGTGAAGAGGAAGTGCAACGGTTGTGCTGTAGGTTGTATCCCTTCACTTTGCTGGACGGAATAATAAGAAGGACTGGCAACTTGTGTGTGTGATTATATTTGCATTTCTGTTTATTGTTATTGCTCTGCAATCCTGTTTTTTTAACAGTTTTGACTTATGATTTGCAACACTTTTTGCAATGGTAGAACCTGATACCATGTCTTTGATTTCGACCTCCTTTGGAGAGAAGATCACCCTTTTGGGATTTCCGGTATGGGTCATCTGATATACTGAAAGTAGATTAGCAGTGAGAGTGTGGACATAAAGTACATCCGAGAAGTATCCATGATCTAGTGTGATTCTTCCAATCCCCTTAGAGGAGACCTCAGAATCATTCCCCAACATAATGGATGGTCCAACAGTAGCTTTGAATCTAGTGAAGAGATTCTTGGAGGAAGACATATGCCTAGATGCTCTAGAATCTATGATGATGGAGGATTGAGTTGATGCACCTGCCATGAGGGCAGGACATCTCTCTTTGTTCTCAGATCCAGATGGTTCACTCTCTTTCTTCCTAGTACATGCAGGTACTGGGATATTATTCTTCTCAAGGAGTGAGGCCATGAGATCTATGGTCTTCTTCATGCATGAAATTTCAAGGTGATATCCTCGATTATAGTATGTGCACTTGGATTTTCCCTTATGAATTTGCTTGTCCTTCTTAGGATTAGAGGCTCCATCTAACTCTATGGGAGCCTCCTTCTGCTTTGTAGCATTCGACTTTCTATCAGAATTTTTTCGTTTCCCTTTGAAATTCGCTCTTTGTGAAAATATTCATAGCAGATCTAAGAGCTGATGTATACCTCATAATGAAATAATTTAGGAAAGAGATTAAGAGTGGTCAATGCAGTAAAATGAGCAACAGAATAATACAGTAGAACTCGGATAGAAGCAAAATAACTTCACACACACTAATTCATTAATAACAAATGGACAAATAAATAATACAATGCATGAGGATTCGAATGCCAAGGTGGAAATTCGAATTAGCCTTCATGGAGAGATCAAAAGATCACTGGAGTGTCATCGGAGCACAACTAGAAGTCTTCATCATCATCAGTGGAGTCATCAATGCTCAAGTAACTGTCAACCATCAGTCAAACTGAGTCTAACTAAGTCTGGTAGGTGTAACTGAGTGTAATTGGCACTAAGTGAATGAAGGAGGCTCAGTGGAGGGCGCATGAGGAGCTAACTGGAGTCAAAATGGGCAGTTCAGTCTCACTGGAGGTCTATCAGAGTGATACAGTCAGTTGAGAGTCAGTCTAGCCTTAAATCAAGGAAATAACTGATGATGACTCAACTAACTGAAGTACAACTGAATGGTAGGTGAGAGAGGGCGAGTGGCTTCCTTAAATCAAAGCGGGGAGGGTGCACTAAGCTCTAGGAGGGATAAAAATGATCTGAGAGAAGCTCCCGAGGGATGGCTAACTAAGGCTAGGTGCTGGGACTGATGAATGGGATGCATGTAATCGCATGCATGGCTAAAAATGAAAATAATGAAAATCTTGGTAGGACTAGGATGGAGTATAGGAATATCCAAACACCCCCCCTAATCCATCCTAGGCCCTGGTAACTGAGACCAAAGGTCACCCAATACAATGAATAATAATAACAATCAATAAACCGAGGAAATGGGGAAAACCTCATGGGAAAAATAACCCCCCTCAAAATAGACTGTAAGGCACGCACAAAAATAAATCCTCCAAACTCAAGCTTGTGTGATTCCTGGTCATATGTCTGGAGGTATCTTCTTCTTGGGAAGAAGTGGATCATGCTCAGAAAGCATGTGCTTGTACTTTCTCTTCAGATCGAATGTGATGAGAACAAATCCAAAAGTATGAGGATGATCCTTGAACCTGTGATTCGAATCAGCTGAGGTAGGATCAAATCCATGAATGTGCAGATAGTCTTTTGTCTTCTCCTTTGAACCATCACGGGTGAAATTGTGCCCAAAAGAACCATCAAATATCAGTAATTGCTTGGAATCCAAATCAGATCCAAGACTTGAATCATGGTTGCTTAAGATCTCCTTTGAACCATTTGAGGTGAGATCTAAACCAGTAAATGCATGAGAAATTATCCCAAGTGAACGACAATGGCCATCATCTTCAATAACCTTCTGAGAGCATGAAATAATGATCTTACAGTAGTAAATAAGAGGTGAGTGATCAAGGAGAGCGAATGAATTACCTCCAATGGATTATTTGACCTCCAAAACATTCAGTAGATCATGATGCAAACCAACAAACTCTAGTGCAAGAGAGGATTTAGGAACCTCTGCAATTTCTAGAGAGTCTGAGTTGGCACAAAATTCAAAATAGAAGGAATTTGGAGCATGAGTGTAGAATCTGCAAGTTCTTCTTCTTTTTGGAAAACTTCAATATGAGATATGTTTGATACTGATTCATGATCTGAGAGACCATCAAGGGGAGCGAATGCATCATTGGGATTGCTCTCGAAAGGGTTTGGATCAATCCCTTCATTCCGTCTACCAAATCTTTCATCCAGGTGGGCCCATAGCTCTGTTGGAGATTCAACATCATCAATGAATTGGTGTACCAAGCATCGAGACATAGCAAACATCATTGTTCCAAGGACACTGTCACCTTCATTTAACCAGTCAATCTCTTCTTCAAAGGATCCGAACTCTCTTTCAAAGCAATAATCAAAGAGACCATTTCTCTTCAAATGTGTTATCATATTTGGTTTCCATTCATCATAGTTGAATGGAGAAAGAGGATCATAGTTGAATGGAGGAGGATAGATTTCTTCTGAATACATGGAATCTGTAGAAGACCTGCAAAAACAATAAAAAGTCTACAACTGCTATTGCTGCAAAAGTGCATAAACTGCTGTACTCGAAATCTTGATAATAACCTACAAAAAACTCTCAGGAATGGAGATAGAAAATACTCTCAACATGCTTTGATACCATGTGAAAATATTCACAGCAGATCTAAGAGCTGATGTATACCTCACAATGAAAGAATTTAGGAATAAGATTAAGAGTGGTCAATGCAGTAAAATGAGCAACCAAATAATACAGTAGAACTCAGATAGAAGAAAAATAACTTCACACACACTAATCCATTAATCACAAATGGACAAATAAATAATACAATGCGTGAGGATTCGAATGCCAAGGTGGCAATTCGAATTAGCCTTCATGGAGAGATCAAAAGATCACTAGAGTGTCATCAGAGCACAACTAGAAGTCTTCATCATCATCAGTGGAGTCATCAATGCTCAAGTAACTGTCAACCATTAGTCAAACTGAGTCTAACTGAGTGTAACTGGCACTAATTAAATGAAGGAGGCTCAATGGAGGGCGCATGAGGAGCTAACTGGAGTCAGAATGGGCAGTTCAGTCTCACTGGAGGTCTATCGGAGTGATACAGCCAGTTGAGAGTCAGTCTAGCCTTAAATCAAGGAAATAACTGATGATAACTCAACTAACTGAAGTACAACTGAATGGTAGGTGAGAGAGGGTGAGGGGCTTCCTTAAATCAAGGAGGAAGGATGCACTAAGCTCTAGGAGGGCTAAAACTGATCCGAGAGAAGCTCCCGGGGGCTAGATAATTGAGGCTATGTGCTGGGACTAATGACTGAGAGACATGCAATTACATGCATGCATGCAGAATGCATGCTGCATGAAAGAATGCATGCATGGATGAAAATGCAAATAATGAAAATGCTGGCAGGACTAGGATGGAGTATAGGAATATCCTAACACTCTTCTCATCTCAGTGGCTGCAAGAGTTGAATCCAGCTTGGTTTTTATCACTCCCATGTGTACTAGCTTCTCCTCCTCCAGAGTTAGAGATTGGATGAAGTCTTCAAGCGGAGGGAATTTCCATTTTGGAATGGACAATATTGTTGACTGGAAGGTCGAAAAAAACACTGAATAATCAGGGCCGAGCTTCGACAGGATAGCAAGGATGAGTTGTTTTTATTCCTTCTCAATCCCATACCTCTTCAACTGTGAAATCAAGTTATTGAGTTTGTTGAGAAAATCAGTGATAATTTCGAAACTACTTGGGCTCATGGAGATGAGCTCATTTTCTAGTTTATGCCCCTTCAAATCATCTTTCTAGCCAAGGAGGGATTCGAGTTTGTCCCAACCCTCCTTTGGAGTCTTCAAATTGATAACATGAAATTGAAAATCTTCAGAAATGTTGAGTAGCAACAGTCCTTCTGCTTCATCAAGCTTGTCTAAGTACTTGGATTTCTCTACTACACTAATGGGATCAATTGTAGAGCCATTCACCACTCTGGAAAGACTCTTTGACTTCAAGAATATGTCCATTTTAGCCTTCCATTCGAAGTAGTTGAATGAATTCAACCTGAGATCCATAATGCTGGAGAATTCGAAGCTGAGAGAGGGAGATTCCTGCAAAACAAATGAGAATTATGAAAAGAAGATCTTCTGCAATTCAAATTGAACACTACCTTAGGAAACTGAGCACTTGTGACTAATTCCTTCACACCTGGATAGACCTCACTGGATTGCTCCAGTGAATTGAAGGCAATAGCACCAGGATTTGTTGTGGAAACTCAAAGGCTTATGTTGCAATTGTTGCTGCTACAATTCGAATAGCTACTATCAGCTGTGATACCATGTAATATTTAAGAAGTAGGATCACTCAGCAGTAGCATACCTCACTAGAATTTACTCATGTAGTGCAGAAAGAAGAAGAAGAAATGCTGAATCAATTAACACTCATTACACAGAAATTGGAGAAAAATTGTTGTATCATACATCAACTATAAGTTGGCACTCTGTAATGTGAATAATAACTTAATACAATCAATGAGATTCGAATACCACTAAGGTCATTCAAATTCTCCTCAAAATGTGGCTTGGATAGCAATGGAGACATCATCCAAACCAGTGGCAGTGGTCATACAGGTCAACTAGTCATTTAAATGAGTATGACTGAGTCTAACCAAGTGCATGGGAACTGATGTAGGGAAGGAGACTCCAATGTGGGTGCATGAGGAGCTGTCAGTGTTCAGTGGCACTCAAACTAGTCTCAGTAGGTGCCTATCTAATTGCTTCAGCCAGTTAACTGATCAATCATCCCATGAATCAAGGAACTGAGTCATCAACCAACTAACTAATTGAAGTAACTCCTAAATAGGTGGAAGAAGGTGCACATGTTCTCCAATGATGAAAAGAAGGGTGCATTAGTGGCTAGGAAGGATAGAATTGAGAAGAAACAGGCTCCCGGGGGCTGCAAAATAAGGACTAGGTGTTGGGAGACTACCATACTGATGAGTGGATGCATGCAAATGCATGCAGATGACTGGATGCATGCAGAATTGCATGTAGGCATACAAAATACGAAAATGATGGTGAGAATATTCCAACAACCATATCTTCCACAAGCTAATGGCATTGTCGAAGCTTTTAACAACGTGTTGGAAAATGCGCTGACCAAGATATGCAATATAAATAGGGATGATTGGGATCTAAGAATACCGACAATGTTATGGGCATATAGGACAACTTGTAAGAAGTAGACAGGTTACACACCTTTCAGATTAGAATATGGACAGGAAGTTGTCATGCCCATGGAATACATAGTACCAAGTTTGAGAATTGTAGCATTCACAGATATGGCTGATAAAGATACAATGCAAGAAAGGCTATTACAGTTAGTTGGGATGGAGAAATATCACTTCATCATAGGTTTTCACCAACAAGTGAAGAAAGACAGATAAAAGGCATGGCATGATAGGCACATCAAGTACAAATTCTTCCAGGTAGGAGACCTTGTCCTCCTCTATGATAGTAAATTTATGAAATTTATTGGAAAATTTAAAATGCATTGGCTAGACCTTATGTTGTCAAATATGTTACTAATGGTGGCACAGTTCAGTTAGCCACATTACTGGGAGAAAACCTACCATCACTTGTTAATGGAAGTAGACTAAAGCCCTACAGGGATAGTCATACTCCTCTAGACATCAATTGATCAATAGAAAGAAAAAATTTAAGTGTCAAGTACAGTTGAAATTGGACACTAAAAATTGAGCATAGAGTCTATACACAGTTTTGGTAAAAAGCGAAGTCCCAAGAAAAAAAACATATGATGTGAAGTACATATCGCAAGCTGTGATGCAGAGCACAAGCAAGAAGCCTAGATGCGAAGTTCAAAATGAAAAAGAGGAAATGCACAGTTAACTTCGCGGATTCGTCTAATCGTGAGTGAAGTTAGGGAAAACCTATCCGTATACAGTGTTTTTGGGAACCGGTTGTTTCCGCATTTAAGGCATATTCGTCTATTTCAGGCACATTCAATGAAGGAAAGGACCAATATCTCAGCGAGATTTGGCCAACGGACATGGAATTTAATGTCTGGTTAGCCATGTTTGGGCGCGTCTCAGTGTTGTTTCTCCTATAAATAGGGACAACCGCATACTTACCATCTTTACCACGATTTTCAATTTTTTGTGCCTGTAAATTCCAAGTTTTTACCACTTAGAATATAAGAGGGATATGTAAGTGAATGTATGGGCAGTATACCTTAGACAATATTTTGAGAGACTTCAACCAGTCAAGGCTTGAGGGATTCATGAAAACACCCGTCAAAAAGGCCGTACCAAAAAGAGGTGCCTCATCTAGAAGCTCACCACACCACACAACAGGGATGAAGCAAAAGGATAAGCAACTGGCCACAGAGCCAGAGAGGCCGAGAGCCAGAAGAATTCCAAAGCCAGGTCCGCAAGAACCACCTTGTGATAGGATAATCCTCCTTACACCGAAGTATATCCCTTCACAAAGAGCCGATGCACCACCTATCTGACTTCTGAATAATCCGCAATATGAAATTCCATTACCACCTATGTCAAGTCATGTGCGCATTCAAGAGAAGTTGCTAGGAATAATTCTTGAATGTAAATTTGTGGATCATGACTTGCTATAGGAAGGGAAGTACCCTCAATTTCATCTTGATCAATATATTTGCCGCAAGGTTAGCGAAACCACAAAGCAATCCACTCTTCACGCACAGGATTGGCTTACGCTGCTAGTACCGTCCGGATTGTTGAACCTTCTACGCATCCCTCACTTTGTCGTGCATGCATCAAGGATACTTGTGCATAGACCGCAATATTGATATAAACATCGATCTAATATATAGGATCACACATCTCAGTAAGTGAGGTGTTGATCCTGCAACGAAGTTCGTAGGTAAAACCAAAGATAAGGAGCTTGCGAAGGGAATGAAGGAAGAATTCAGCTTGCTCAAGGGAATCCGTGGTTATATTACAGTTGGAATCAAAGATTAAGATACGCAATTTATAGTCCAACTACTAGCAGGGAAACTTTTGAGAAAATGCACACCAATCGATGTGTCGGCCGCTACAGTTTCCTTTGCTACGAAGGATAAGGATGGAATTTTGTACAATTGGTCAAGTTATCTGTTGAATTATTTCTTGGACGATGTCCGCAAAGCACAAGAGATTGGGGTTGCCTTCCACTATAGCTGGCTACTGGTGTTGATCGCATTCGTGGGTTGGAAAGAACCTCTATACCAACAGAATTTCCCAGTCCTAATTATAGGAGATTGCAGAGGGACTAGATTTGCGAACATGTGGGAAAACACGAGGTCAGAGAGGAAATGTCTTAATAATGAACAGTTGTTTACCTACTATGAGCAGCTATGCGAAGTGATTCAACGCACTCTACCGGTTACCAAGGAACTAACAACTGTGTATATTCACAAGTTAATATTCAAAGCTGACCTTCACTTCATATATGTTCAGCCAAGAGCAGAAAAGAAGAACCCCAAGTGGTTTGGAGGACTATATTAATCGGATGCATAAAAAATGAGTTGATCATGGAAGACTGGCCACCAGAAAGGAAGGTTGATTCATCAGAGACGATCAACACTACATCAGAAGAAAGTGAAGTTGGAAATGCACAGAACCAAGAAGAAGAAACGACTAGCGCACAAGTCAAAGACCCAAATCAAGAAGAAGTTCAGCAAGACACTACTGGGGTGTCAATAGGAGAAAAGCGCAAGGGCCCTGACACCACCGTACCGAAAAAAGGGAAAAAGAAGAAGCATAAGGAAACTAGAGCACCGCTCGATGCGCAATTACACATGGATGATTATGAAAGCATCGCAATGAGAGGCAACAAGCACCTAGAAGAAGTGCTCACCCTTAAGAAAAGCAAAAGTGAAGAAGTCCAAGCGAGCCTGATGGAGAACCTCGTAGATCTAAAAAACATGCTAGCGAAGATAGAGCAACTTCAACAGGACTTGGTACGTGAATTCGACTCTAAAGGAAATTCAGGCGAGTCAAGCCAAAGGAAGAGAAGGACACTTGCCTTGACAACGAGACCTTGCTTAATCCAAATTGAACCCATCAATGTCATATTCCCGAGCGACGAACTTGCTGAAGGTGTGAAGAAGCCCGCACACGTGGATATTAATGTCGGCATGTTACCCCTCGAAGAATTACATTATCTGCATCTGGAAGTTGTGGAATAAATTTAGGATAGAGACATTGTTTCTCATAACCAGCATCTGCAGCTAGAGGAAAGCTATAAAGAGTTGAAGGATGAATCTGTGGAGAAAAACAGAGAGCTAGTCAGCATTCAAGAGAAGCACTGCAGGCTGAAAGAAACAGTTGCAGCAGTCTGTGCGAAGATACCTAAATGCGAATAGGAACCAGAGGTAGAAGCGACTATACTCAATATTAGTGCCGTTGTGGACAATCTTAAGGCATAAATGATGTATATGGATATTTCCTATAAAGAGAAGATTGCTACCTTAGAATCTCAACAGCAACCTGGCACTCCACAGAATGTGAAAGAAGACAGAACCCAAGAGTTGAAGGCTTCAACAGAAAAAATCTCCACAGAAGTGGCGAGATGTCAAGACCTTCTCGAAGAAGTCACTAGAGTATAGGATACGCTGCAAGAAGACCGTGAGTTGCATAAAATATAGGATGAACTATAGCAACGACAGAAAGAGCTTGACTCTGTGAACATGGCTATGAAGGATTTTTCGCCAAGGAAAAAGATCCAAAAGTTCGCAGAGACAAAAGAATTGCAGAAAGAGTTGAAAGCATTGAAGATAAAGGAAGCTGACACTTCAGCAAAGCTACAACCCATGCAGGAAGAAGCGCTCGCTCTTTCGGAGGAGATTGAAGAGAATCTGCAAGAAATACGCACAACGAAAAACACAGTAAAAGAGCAAGCTCAAGAATTCATCTCAGAGGAGATGTTGGAAACAATTAAGGAGTTTGAACAAGAGGCTAAAGACACAGTTGCGAAGTTGAGCGCAACTTACCAAACATTCGCTGTGAAGTTGAACATCCTAGAGGATGAGCAGTCGAAGCAGCCTAGTGGAAGTGGCTCGAGGGCGAGCCACATGTGAGTGTTAGGGGCCTATTGGGAGCGGCCCAAGTGGAGTAGTTTTGCTTGAGCAAGGCTCAAGCGCAGTAACTTTGATGGCAAAAGTATAAGTTAGGCGAGGCCTATTATTGGCCTATTTTGGGAGAAGCAACTCTGCAAAACCCTGGAGCAGGGTATGGAGCAATGCGAGGATGGTGCATAAGGACATGTCACCTTAGTAAAGACAAAATACTAAGGAAGGTCAGGGTATTTGGATCAGCTATGGAAGGAGCATCGGAATGACAGCTATAGGAACAACGGTAAAGAGGAGGAATGGTGTAAAGGACGCACCATGGTACAGTCAGAGCCGTGTAGTCAGAACTACGACTGTCAAAAGAAGCGATAGAACCAGGGAAGCGATGCAAAAGGATGACCGAGGACAAGCGAAGTAGCTGAGAAGTTATGACAAAGTGTGGTTAGCAGGAGAACCACGCCAGTTTGGGTTAAGGGTACTATGGGGTTTTGGCCCATAAATATTGTAAAGATGTGACCTTCGGGCACAATCTATAAAAAAGGGAAAATTTTGTATAGGGAAGTGTTGGCTGATTTTGGGTTATCTATTGTTGAGTTTTGTTAAGATAAAAGAGAGAAAGAGGCTCTGTAGCTGAGTGCGCAGAGACCCATTGTAGAGAAGAGTCTGCAGCTGTGTGCACATAATGGAACTGTTAACCCTTCCCGTTAATATAAAGAACAGTTCCCGTGGACATAGCTCTCATCATGGGGGGTGAACCATGTAAATATATGTGTTGTGTGATTGGATCTCTAATTTACTTTCATGTTCATGAATTCTTATGCTTTATATGTATTTCCATGTGTATGTTAATGAGAATAATAAGCTAAGTAGTGAACACAAACATATCTGAATATGCGAAGTTATAAGGAATGTGATAAATGTGTAGTTACATAGATAACACTAAATTAGCGGAGTCTGTATTGTGGTAACTACGGAGTGCGCAGCCACATAATTGCATTGTGGTATTTGAATTATATGCGAAGTAGGAGTGAATGTGCTAGAGGATCCATTCCATATCTGCTTATCACCAAGGTTACATAAACCTGCTTCTGTAACCACCCAATAACTTTGCCTCGGCTGAGACCTCAGCCTGTTCGCAGGTTGTTTCCAAAAGGCCTGGTAAAAATGGGATTTTTTGGGTCTCTAATTATATAGAACTTGGGTCATCTTAGGAGAAAGAAAGTATACCAACAGTCATCCTCCTATTGATATTCTTTCCTTCAAACAAGTTGGTCAAGGCATCAAACATTTCTTTTGGGGTCTTCTTGGAAGACACATGGGGGATCAAGTGATCTTTGATGGAATCAGCAATGATCCTCTTTTACTTGACCATATTCTTCTTATGCCTTTCTTTGGCTTCATCTCCCTCTGGTTTTGTAATTCCTTCCTTTACATAGTTTTCTAGGTCATTTTCTTCAAGGATGAGCATGACTCTATACTTACATGCCCTGAAGTTCTAAGCTCCCTCAAGCTTCTCATCAAGCTTGGTATTGCTTGTCATCTTGATATAATGAGTACTTCAAATGGAAATATAATATATTTGGGACTTACCAGAAAAGTTGTTCTTCTGAAAGTTGCTTCCTCCTTGACCTAGGGTATGTTAGAGAAACCCTAATTTTTCCACTTCAAGATTTTGTAAATCTGAATGGATGAGCAAATTTTCCTCCTCAAGGTGAGTTGAGCAAAGTACTCCTTCTCCCAAGTCTGTGAGCAGATGATTGAAAAACTTGATGCCCTAATTCTCCTGGGATGTAGTGAGGGACCAAAAAATGAAAAATCTCAGAATGAAAATATGCTTCGACAGAAAGATGCACCCTATTGAGGTGAGTTAGATGCACTATTGTTTTCAGCTGATCTGTGGAGGGAGCTCCCAGAACAAGAATCCCTAATTTCTGTAGTTACGGAGGCTGTACAATGTTTTCTTTCAGTCCTGCTCTGATACCATGTTAGTTTTTACTTGTTTAGAATATAAATTAACCAATCTATCACTGAAAGAATAAAAAGCACAGCAAGAAAACAATGACCACAATATTTCTCCCGGGGAAACCACCAGGGATAAAACCCCGCAAAATCTTCCTCAATATATAATTCACAAAGTACAAAGATAAACCCTAAGACAAAATCAATTACTCTTCCACTTGTGTGAACTTCTCTCTCTCTCTCTTATGAGAACTTGTGAGAGTGAATGAGTGAATACAAATGAGAGATACATATATTATATTTATATTCTTCTGTTGTGGTGACTTTTCCCCAACAGGACCAACTTCTCCTAACTGACTGGGTCGACTTGTCAAATACATAATATAGTAATCTCTTTTGGGTTCGTCTAGGCCGACACAATACCTAGGTTTACATTGAATCTTTCAATGACTCTTACATTATTAATTACATCAATGACATCCTGAATGAGGAATACAATAGTACAATAGACAAGTATCAAATAGAATATCTTTCGCAGTTACATTCTTTTAACATCTCTCTTTCTCTCTTTCACTCTCTCTCTCTCTCTCTCTCTCTCTCTCTCTCTTCTGGGCATCCAAAACTTAATAGTAGATATTGGTCAACTTATGCATCTTTTCATTCAATACTTCACACTCTTTTGCATACGATACTCTCCCTCTCTCTCACTCTAAACCAGTAAACCCCAATTTCACTATCCCTTAACCCCTAACAGGAATCTAAAACTTCATGGTATATATTGGTCAGCTTCTGCATCATTTCCTTCAAGACTTCACACTCTTTCACATCCGATGTAATATCTCTATCTACCTCAACACCTAACATGCGGTCTCTCTCTCTCTCTAAACCCCTAAGCCACAATCTCTCTCTCTCTCTCTCTCTAAATTCCTAACCCTCGATATCTCTCTCCCTCCCTCTTTCCAAATCGTAACCCGCAATATTTATTTTTATTTTTCTCTCTCTAAACCCCTAACCCCCAATCCCTAAGACCCTTTAAAGTTTGATACTCTCTCTCTCTCTCTTTGTCTTTCTCTTCCGGGAATCTAAAAATTAATAGTAGATATTGTTAAGCTTCAGCATCGTTTCTCTCTCTATAAGTCCCTAACCTCTCTCTCTCTCTCTCTCAACCCCTAACTCCCAATATCTCTCTCTCTATAAATCCCTAACCTTCGATCTCTCTCTCTCTCTTTCTCTCTCTCTATGTATGTATATATATATATATAAAACCCTAACGCTCTCTCTCTTTCTCAATATTTCTCTCTCTCTATCTCCCTAACCCACAATATCCCTATCTCTAGATCTCTCTTAACCTCTAACCCCCAACCTCTCTCTCTCTCTCTCACACACACACACACACAACCCCTAACCCTCTCTCTCTTTATCAATCTTTCTCTCTCTCTATCTCCCTAACCCACAATATCCCTCTCTCTAGATCTCTCTAAACCCCTAACCCCAAACTCTATCTCTCTCTCTCAACCCCTAACACACAATTTATCTAACTCCTAACCCTCTCTCTTTCTCAATCTTTCTCTCTCTCTATCTCCCTAACCCACAATATCCCACTCTCTAGATCTCTATAACTCCTAACCCTCTCTCTTTCTCAATCTTTCTCTCTCTCTATCTCCCTAACCCACAATCTCCCACTCTCTAGATCTCTCTAAACCCCTAACCCCTAACCTCTCCCTCTCTCTCTCTCTCAATCTCTAAGCGACAATCTATTGCTCTCACTCTCTCTCTCTCTCTCTAAACCCATAACCCCCAATATATCTCTCTATATAAATCCCTTACCTCCAATATCTCTCTATCTCTCTCTCTCTCTCTCTCTAAACCCCTAACCCTCTTTCTTTTTCTCAATATTTCTCTCTCTTTATATCCCTAACCCACATTCTCCCTCTCTCTATATCTTTCTAAACCCCCAACCCCTGTCTCTCTCTCTCAACCCCTAAGCCACAATCTGTCTCTCTCTCTCTCTAAACCCCTAACCCTCTCTCTCTTTCTCAATATTTCTCTCTATCTATCCCCCTAACCCACAATCTCTCACTCTCTAGATATTGGTTAGCTTATGATCAATCATCTAGATATTGGTTAGCTTCTGCATATTTTCCCCCAAGACTTCACACTCTTTCACATCCGATGTAATATCTCTATCTCCCTCAATGCCTAATCCCCAGTCTCTCTCTCTCTCTAAATTCCTAAACCCTTATATCTCTCTCCCTCCCTCTTTCTAAATCCCTAACCCCCAATCTCTCTCTTTCTTTTTCTCTCTCCAAACCTCTAACCCCCAATCCCTAAGACCCTTTAACCTTTGATACGCTCTCTCTCTCTCTCTCTAAATTCCTAACCCCTGATATATCTCTCCCTCCATCTTTCTAAATCCTTAACCCCCAATCTCTCTCTTTCTTTTTCTCTCTCTAAACCCCTAACCCCCCAAACCCTAAGACTCTTTCACCTTTGATACTCTCTCTCTCTCTCTCTCTCTCTCTCTCTCTCTCTCTCTTTGGGCATCCAAAGCTTCATAGTAGATATTGGTGAGCTTCTACCTCTTTTCCTTCAATACTTCACACTCTTTAACATTCGATGTAATATCTCTATCTCCCTCAAAGCCTAAAACATAGTCTGTCTCACTCTCTAAACCCCTAAGCCACAATCTCTCTCTCTCTCTCTAATAATCTTGCCATGTCAGGGAGGTTGAGACTAGCCATAAATGGAAAACTGGAAGAAGAATATGACATGGTTGTTGGGGCGTATGTGTTGGTGGTAGCATTATTGATCAGGTGCTCCACCCAAAGGGAATATGTGTTGATGTATATGTAACTTCGGAATGTATTTCATCTGTGTATTTTATATATATTCATTGTACCCTTATAAGAGATGTGTTATTCCTCTATAAGGAAGTGTCGTCATGTGGATTGACAAGTGTCGCAAGTGTGTGTACTTGCTGATGGGTTATTAGACCACCATGTGGGGTCGGCCCTAAATTATATATAATATAATGTGGATGTATCTAGATAGACAAGTCGGCCCCATAAGGTCACTGGGAAAAAAGGTTAGTATAAATAGAGATCGGAGATCTCTATTTTATTCATTCGGAAAAGCAACTCACTCTCACTTGAAACGTGGTGCACTAGTGAGGAGGAGGATCATCTGCTATCAGGAGACTATCTCAGTGTTATTTGGTTGTACTTTTGGTTGAGCCATTGCTCTCTCTATCTCTGAGGAAGTTGTGGGGTTTTTCACCTTAGGGTTTTCCCCACGGAAACTCTATGTCTCTTGTCTTCATGCTTTTGATTCTTATGATGCTTGTCATATTGTGATTGTCATGCATTGATATACTGTAGATGTTATTCTCTCAGCAAAGATCCTAGAGTATTGTGAATTAATGCTCAAAATTTAACATGGTATTAGAGCTAACCTGAGAAGAAGACATTTTGCAGTGACAAAAGCTTGAGTTCCTTGTTTATTGGGTTTCTCTCCACAGATTTTTGAAAATCAGTATAGTAGATTGACTCTACTCATCAAGGCGCATCTATCTGTCCAATCAGAACTCAGTTCTGAGCATTTTCAAATTTGGCCCTTAAAATTAGGGTTTCCACAAAAATATGAATTTCTGGAATCTGAAGACACAGCTAGAAGCTCCTTGCAAAAATAGAAGTTTAGAGCTTTGGATCGAGATTTTTGGCTAGGTAGATCTCCGGGAAACTCAAACCCTAATTTAGGGCTCTCCCTAGTGAACCCGGGAGGACAAAAAGGCAATTTTGAAGGGCAAGACTTTGCTGATCTCAAATTCTGAATATACCAGGATGATCAACTCACCAAGGCGCATCTTTCTATCCTTTCAGAAATTTGAAATTCACATTTTGAATTTTTAGGGTTTCTCTGACAAACCCTAATCTGGGACCAGATCCAGTTTTCAGCACTTCAAGTGGTAAGATCTAAATCTTTTCTATTTCCATTTGAAGTACTCTTTAAGATGTCTCTCCACACCAAGCTTGAGGATAAGCTTGAAGGGGCTGATAACTTCCGAGCCTGGAAGTATAGGATTGGGTTAATCCTGGAAGAAAATGAGTTGGACTCATATGTGAAAGAAGACATCCCTATCCCAAAGGATGAAGAGGCCAAGGCATTGCATAAGAAGAACTTGGTCAAGGCAAAGAGAATCATTGCTGATTCTATCAAAGACCATCTCATACCCCATGTGTCTTCTCTTAAGACACCCAAGGAGATGTTTGACTCTTTGACCAAGTTGTTTGAAGGGAAGAACATAAATCGGAAGATGACCCTGTGGAACCAATTGAAAGGAGTAAAGTTTCAGAATGGAGAAACCATTCAATCTTATTTTTCAAGGGTCTCCCAGATCAAGGAACAACTAGAAGCAGTGGATGAAATGGTGGAGAATGGTGGAGTGGTGATGACCACTCTAAATGGCCTACCCAGGTCATGGGATTCCTTTATCCAAGGAATTTGTTCAAGGAAGAAGTTGATCTCCTTCAGTAGACTACGGGAAGAATGCTCACAAGAAGAAGCAAGGCTTGTGGCACGAGAAGAAAAGATGGGGAATGAAGATCAAGCTCTGACAGCCCACACGAAGAAAGGGAAGTCCAAGAGAGAGACATCTCACTCCAAGAGATCTTCACATCACTTCAAAGAAAGAAGAATATGCTTCACCTGTAATGAGAAAGGGCATATTGCCATAAATTGTCCCAAGAACAAGAAGGACAACAACATCTCCAACAAGAAGAAGAAGGGTAGCAAAAGAAGGTTTCATGCTCATGCTGCCGAAGATGATGAACCCCCAAAGAAGAAGGCTAGGGTAGAAAGTGATAGTAATGATGACTCATCAAGTGAAGAAGAGTATGTTCTGATCTCTGCTCTCATAGGTACCATCTCTCATGGTTGTAATGATTGGTTGATTGATAGTGGGGCTTCCAAACACATGACGGGGTTTAAGGAATCTTTTGTGAATCTATCTGAACATGAATCACCCCATAAGGTGAAACTTGGGGATGATTACCAATACCCAATCAAAGGAAGTGGTGAATCCTCCTACAACCTAGATTCTGGAAAATCCTTGAAGATGAAAGAAGTACTTTATGTACCTGGGCTCAAGAAGAACTTACTCTCCATCTCTGCATTGGATGCAAAAGGTATGAGGGTCTCATTTGTGGATGGACAGGTCCTAATGTGGCCAAAGGGAAAGACCATAGATGATGCAGTAGTGATTGGAGAGCAAGAGGGAGGCTTGTATAAACTGAAGGGACAACCTGAACATGCCATGGTGCATGAATCCATGGAGCCAAGTGAACTTTGGAATAGAAGACTAGCTCATATGCACTATAGAGCACTTCCACTTGCAAGCAAGGCAGTAGAGGGTCTTCCTGAAATCAAGACCAAACATGAAGGTGTTCGCAAAGGATGTGCAAAAGGTAAGAACATTAAGAAGGCTTTCCCAAGCAGTGAAAGCAAGGCAAAAGACATCCTAGAAATCATCCACTTAGATGTATGTGGCCCTATGTCATCCAGTTCCCTGAGTGGGTATGTTTACTATGTCTCATTTATTGATGACTTCTCCAGGAAGACTTGGGTATACTTCTTGAAGAACAAAGATGAGGTGTTTGATAAGTTCAAGGAATTCAAAACCTTGATGGAGAATCAAACTGACAAGAAGATCAAAACATTCAGATCCGACAATGGTGGAGAATTCACCTCAGGTGACTTCAAGAAGCTTTGTAGTGATTCAGGGATTAAGAGGGAGTTGACTTCTCCTTATAATCCACAACAGAATGGAGTTGCGAAAAGGAAGAACAGAACTATCATGGAAGTAGCAAGGGAAATGCTGCATGACCAGGATCTACCTATGCATCTATGGGCAGAAGCAGCTAGAACAGCTGTATATGTGCAGAACAAAACACCCCATAAGATATTGGACATCAAGACACCAGAAGAGGTCTTTTCTGGGTTCAAGAAGATTGATGTCAGCAAGGATGAATATAAGTTCAAGGACAGGTAATCCAGGAAGCAAAGATCAAGAGGGAGCACACTCCAGCAGCTCCTGCAAGGATGCATATTTTCAGAGGGATTTGACCATCTTCCTACATTCCACAACAGAAAGGTGTAGAAGAAGCTACTTCAGCAGCTCCTACCAGGAAGCAAAGACTCAGAGGGAGTCCACCCAACAAACAAACAAAGATAAGTATTTCAATATCATTTCTTGCCTATTTTGTTTGTTTAAATAATATTATGCTTATGTTCCTAGACTTAGGAGATGTATTGTGCATATTAGAATGATTGCATTAATGAACAAATATGCATGTGATGGGTAAGTGGCCTATGGCACTGTACAACATTCCAGTGCTACTTATCTAGAATGAAACCTCTTTGCTGACATGTTGGGAGTAGTGCAAACTCTTAACAATGTTCTGGTAGAGACTGTAAGGCATCTAGAAAGTTGTGGAACATGGATAAATGTTGTATTGAAGCATTGGCTAAGATAACTGCATGACTGCATGACATATTTCTTTATGTGTAAAGAATTTGTTCTGAAAATTATGAGATGTTTCTAATCATGCAATTTAACTTGTTTTGTAGAAAAGACCGTATATCTTCACCTACAAAAAGGACTACAACATTTGTTCCAGCAACAAAGATATATATTGAATATATTGAAGTTCCCAGGATCTGGGATGAAGAAATGGAATGCCATGATCCGTTGATCATGAAGATGATGTTTGGGATGCAGTCCCAAGACCTGAAAGGGAGTCACATGTGTGTAGATTGAAGAAAGCCTTGTATGGCTTGAAAACAAGCTCCCAGAACCTGGTATGGTAGGATGGACAGTTTCCTATCTAGTTAGGGATTTACCAAGAGTAAAGTGGATTCCAACCTTTACTACAAGGTTGAGGAAGGGAATCCTATGATTCTACCCCTATATGTGGATGACTTATTTGTAACAGGAGATGACAGACTGATTGCAGATACTAAGAGGAAGCTTGCTGCTGAATTCGATATGAAAGATTTGGGAATGATGCACTATTTCCTAGGTATGGAGGTGTGGCAGAGTGCAGGTGGGATCTTCCTTGGTCAAGGGAAGTACACAGTGGATATCCTGGAGAGATTTGGGATGATGGATTGCAAAGCCATGGCCACACCTATGGCATCGAATCTGAAGCTTCTATGTGATGCTTCATCTGAGCCAGTTGATGTCTCCATGTATCGTTAGATGATTGGGTCCTTGATGTACCTAATGAACATGAGACCGGATATTTGCTTTGCTGTGAACACATTGAGCCAGTTCCTGACGGATCCAAGGAGTGTTCACCTGATTGCTGTAAAGCATGTTCTGAGGTATTTGAAGGGTACAGTGGATTATGGGCTCAAGTATGAAGTGAATCAAAAGTTTAACCTGCAAGGTTATGTTGTTTCAGATTGGGCTGGCACTGCTGCAGATAGGAAGAGCACATCTGGGTGTTGCTTCAGTATGGGATCAGGTGTGATCTCTTGGTTTAGCAGGAAGCCGTCCTGTGTAGCACTGAGTACAGCTGAGGCAGAGTATGTTGCAGCCTTTTTCAGCTAGTTGTGAGGCAGTATGGCTACGGAAGCTACTGTCTAAGTTATTTGATCTCCCATTGGATGCTACTGGTATCTTCTGTGATAACCAGAGTTGTGTGAAACTGTCCGAGAATCCAGTGTTTCATGACAGGTCGAAACACATAGAGATGAAATATCACTATATCAGGGATATGGTGCAGAGAGGAGTCGTGAAGCTCCTGTATGTTGCGACGGACGAGCAGATTGCAGATGTGCTGACGAAGCCACTAGCTAGGGTGAAGTTCGAGTACTTCAGAGAGAGGCTTGGCATTATTCAAATCGAGGACACTTCGAGGAAAAAGTGATGGACACATTTGCTAAAGCCATTCCAAGCATGTTGGAAGGGGGATCCTTCACATGGCTGTGGATGTAAGCGCTGGATGATGAGCATCAGGATGATGTTCTGGTTTCTGCTTGGATATGATCAGTTGGATCATTATATGTATATATGTATGCATCATGTTGGATGCTGGATATGATCAGTTGGATCATTTATATGTATGTACGCATCATGTTGGATGCTGGATATGATCGGTTGGATCATGTGTATGTATTTTGTATGTGTGCATCAGATGGATGCATTGTATGATTAGGATGATCGTGGATGATGAGCTTCTCCAGATGACATGCAGCAGGATGTTGCAGTGATGATGATCAGGATGATCATGTGTACATCAGGATGATGTTTGATGAGTATCAAATGATACTTTGTGGCCGTGGATCAGGTTGTGCAGGTAAGCATGTAATTTGTGCCCTGGGAGATTTGCAGATGGTCTTTCGAGGTTTTTCCTATGGCATGTAATTCGGTGCCCTGGGACATCTGGAAAATGCTCTTTCGAGGTTTTTCTTGGGAGGACATGTAATTTGTGTCCTGGGAGATCTGCAGATAGTCTTTCGAGGTTTTTCCTATGGCATGTAATTCGGTGCCCTGGGATATCTGGCAGATGCTCTTGCGAGGTTTTGTCCTATGGCATGTAATTTGCTCCTGGGAGATCTGGACAGGATGAAAAAGGCCTCAGATGCTTCAGCCAGGTTTTGTGGTGAGATCACATGTAATGTGCTCCTAGGAGATCCGACAGGTAGAGCCATGTGCTCGTAACATCCTGGGATGCTTCAGCCAGGTTTTGTGATGGGTCACATGTAATGTGCTCCTGGGAGATCCTACAAGTAGAGCTGTGTGCTCGTAATAGCCTGGGATGCTGCAGCCAGGTTTTGTGACGCACGTAATAAGTCCTGAGGATTCCACAGTATGGCCAGTGATGATGAAGACCTGCAGGTGGTGGGCCTACATCCAGTATGAAAAAGGACTGGCTCTATAAAACTTCCTATGACGAGTAGAGTCAGAGATTGGTTGAGATAACAGCAGCAGTGATGATGATGATGACAATGCATCGATGACGATGATCCAGAGAAGAAGACTTGTCTAGAAGATCTGTGTCGAGAAATACCTTCCTAGTTAAGAGGGAGTGTTGATGTATATGTAACTTTGGAATGTATTTCATCTGTGTATTTTATATATATTCATTGTACCCTTATAAGAGATGTGTTATTCCTCTATAAGGAAGTGTCGTCATGTGGATTGACAAGTGTTGCAAGTGTGTGTACTTGCTGATGGGTTATTAGACCACCATGTGGGATCGACCCTGAATTATATATAATATAATGTGGATGTATCTAGATAGACAAGTCGGCCCCATAAGGTCATTGGGCAAAAAGGTTAGTATAAATAGAGATCGAAGATCTCTATTTTATTCATTCGGAAAAGCAACTCACTCTCACTTGAAAAGTGGCGCACTAGTGAGGAGGAGGATCATCTGCTATCAGGAGACTATCTCAGTGTTATTTGGTTGTACTTTTGGTTGAGCCATTGCTCTCTCTATCTTTGAGGAAGTTGTGGGGTTTTTCACCTTAGGGTTTTCCCCATGGAAACTCTGTGTCTCTTGTCTTCATGCTTTTGATTCTTGTGATGCTTGTCATATTGTGATTGTCATGCATTGATATATTGTAGATGTTATTCTCTTAGCAAAGATCCTAGAGTATTGTGAATTAATGCTCAAAATTTAACAATATGAGCCGTGATGGGGATGTGACCCCCAAACAGAGGTGTGGGGTTGGTGTGGGAGGGTCTTGCGCCTCCAAGTGTAACATGGGTCATAGATGGGGTGGGATTGAGTGTAGTAACTGTTGGAATTGGAATAGTGATGGGGATGGTAGGTGTGGGTGCCATTGAGGGCATACCCAAGGTAGTTCTTGTAGTGGTGGTTAACGTGGTGGCTGGGGTAGTGGTGGATGCTCCACCAGCAGTACCTACAAAGAATGCATTAGATGTCATGCCAACCATGGGGCTAGTTGGTGTTGTGTATGTAGGGTTTTCTGATTCTTCCTCAGAGTCAGATGTGAAATGATCGGCGTCAGAATCGGGTGACGAGGCTCTATGCCAGTGACGAGTGGAATCAAGTGACAAGGGGACTCAATGGTGACAGACGGATAGTAAAACTAGTAGGTAGTGGTGAGTGAAAATATCAAAAACCCTAATGCAACTAGGTGTGCAGGAGGGGAGCGCAAAAAATATGGCACTCAAGCCAACAACAAACTCAAAACACTCACTGTAACAATTGTGCTACAGTAAGCAGAGTGACCAGAAAAGGCGGTCAGAATACCAACAAGCAAACGGATCCTAAAATAAAAATGGTGTACTCGCTAAACCAGGGGGAGGTAAGAGAGCATTCAAATGCCTAACTAAAAGGTATGCTAGCTCAAACCAGACGTATCCTTT
Source organism: Larix kaempferi (assembly GCA_027924585.1). NCBI lineage: Eukaryota > Viridiplantae > Streptophyta > Pinopsida > Pinales > Pinaceae > Larix > Larix kaempferi. The sequence continues at coordinate 2,622,329 of BSBM01000379.1, forward strand.
GCAAGGTGATGAAATCCGAGTCAAACAATATGACAAGTAGAACCAAATGGATAAATGTCCCCTTACCAGGAGGGACAACGGGTAAAGGAATCCTAGAAGAATGGCTACTAAGATACCTTGTTCATGACATGTCCAGAAAGGTAAATCTGCAGCTCCTGTTCTATCGTCATTGTACTGCCACCAGGGTGGTACAACGAGAACGACGAGTAGGTAGCCTTCGGTTACTGAATGGATTGCAGTATTCCACTCAGGCCTCCGGAACCAGTCTTTCTACTTCGACCCTCCTAAGGGAGAGGCCTTTCCGACAAATTGGTGTATAACCGTGTCAAAAAATACTAAGGGACTTTGGTACCCTAATGGAAAACAACTATGTTTCAGGTGAAAAGTGACCGAGGGGTGTCATTTGGATACCTATCACCCTTGTCCTACCTAACTACAAAGTTCTTTCTATGTTCTCGAAGTGGGGTTAGAAGGTTGATTGAGTTGAGTAGATTTTAAGGCTCACTTGTATTATGGTGACAGATTGTGTGCAGGTGAAATGATGTATCTAACAAGATGCCACACTTGGGAAACAATCTATCAAATGTAAGTGATGGATTTAATTGCAAATGCTAAAATTTAACTATAAATGCTAAAAATTTTCTTTTTCAATAAAACTGCTGAAAAAATTGTAAAGTGGTACAGTAAAGCAAATGACAGAAAAATAGAAGGGATAGCTGGGGTTGCAAGAAAAACAGGTGGTTATCAAAGGTGTAGAAAAATTTGGGCCAAAAATGGGCAAGAAAACTCAGAAAACAGATCGCAGTTTTCGGGCCGAAACTTGGGATCTGGATCGCGGGTATCAAGCACAATATCGCACTCTGGATTGCGGCTAAGAGGTTGACATAGGCGATCTGGGTCGCAGCTATGAAGCGACAAGCTGCAATCTGGATCGCAACTATGAGGCTAAATGGAATGATCATAAATCAGAAGCCGAGTGTTAGATTGCGGGTTTGGGGAAAACAGACGCAATCGGGGTCGTGGTCTTGGACTGGATAGTCGCAATCGGGGTCGTGGTCTTGGACTGGATAGTCGCGATCGAGTTGTGCAGATCTGGTTTGCAGATCGCGGGTTTGAGACGAACAAGTGTGACCTAGGTTGCGGGTTTAGGTTATGCAGGCGCGATCTGAGTCATAGTTCGGTTGTGTAGATCCGGTTAACATATCGCGGGTTAAGGGCGAACAGGCGCGATCGGATCGCGGTTTTAGGCTCGGCAGGCACGATCTAGATCGCAGCTCTGGGGGAAAAACCTATGATCGACGACACAAAAACGGCCGCCGAAAATGAAAGCCGAAACTAAAAAATGGGGTTTACAGGCCTTGTAGAAACAACAATGGGCTTGGGCTACAAGGTGCAGGCTTAAAGGTTGATCATATCTACAATATTAAAGTAAAATAACAATGAAAACAAGAACAAATCTAAAACTAACCAGAGATTCAAAGAAAAGAGGAGTCGCCAAAAACTGTTGCTTGGGTTTTCACCCAAGCTTGTGCAAATGGGCACCTACTAACTTGGTAGTAGCAGTTTCAATAAAACAGTAAAAAAACTAATGCAAACAGTAAAAACTAATCTAACATGTGCATAATAAACTTGTAGTAAACAGTAAATCATTCAGATCTTCCATGTAAAACAAATTTTATTCATAAAAAATAGATTTACAAATGAAAGATTACCTCGATGGTGAGGTTGGTTGAGCTTGAGCAGCTGCAGGGGTGAGTTACTCCAATGCTCCAATGGTTCCTTCTCTTCTCCAAATGCAAATGGGGATTGGCCAAAATGGTTCACTCCAATGGTGGATCTAAGCACAAATGATGGGCTCAAGATCTCAAGAATGAATTTGGTAGCATAAGGATAGGAAAGAATGTGGATGAATAATGGGGAGCTTGTATCACCTTTTTATAGATTTTGGGTGATGGATAATACAACCATGGTTTAAGGTAACCAATGGAATTGGTGAAAATGGTTTAGGGTTTCTTTTCCTCCTTTTCCCTTCTTTTTTCCCTTTTTGAATATATTTTTGAATTTTATTCCATTTTAATTGATTTTTGGGGGTTTTGAACCCCTTTGGAGGGTTTTTGGTATTTTTTGAGGAGAAAAAGATGGATTTTGGCCTTTTTGGTGGCCATTTGAGAGTTTTTTGAGGTTTTAGAGGCTAAAATGGTAGGAAAAGTGGACAAATAGGTCATGTGACTAGGGAGATGAGCTAGTGAGCATTTTTTGGGTGTTAGCACTAACCCCCAATCTTTCTCTCTTTAAACTGCTAACCACTAATCCCAAATATGGTTTCACATTTGATACTCTCTCTCTCTCTCTCACGGGAATCCAAAACTTAATAGTAGATATTGGTCAGCTTCTGCATCTTTTCCTTCAATACTTCACACTCTTTCGCATCCGATACTCTCCCTCTCTCTCACTCTAAACTCGTAAGCCCCAATATCACTATCCCTCAACCCCTAATAGGCATCCAAAACTTCATAGTAGATATTGGTAAGATTCTGCATCTTTTCCTTCAATACTTCACATCCTTTCGCATCCGATACTCTCCCTCTCCCTGAATATAAACCCGTAAACCCTAATATCGCTATCCCTCAACGCTTAACAAGCATCCAAAACTTCATAGTAGATATTGGTCA